>JAYESD010000012.1:53693520-54002516 GCA_036927565.1 Tuctoria greenei
GAAGATGATGATTTTTAGTATAATTAAGTACATGACATGTAGCTTGAAAGCATCTAGGCCCCCATGAGGTACGGTTTCGGTGATTAATGACAACCATTGGATTTTACTAATGAATTTATGAATGCAAGGTCCCCATAATCACTCAATCAAATGAAATCAATATGTCATTGGAGGCCCATATACAATCAATTTATGAGATCAAATCAATTATATGAAGACAAGAAGTGAAAGCTCTTATGTCAAAATCATTCAACTTTAAATTGACAACATTCAATGCTTGAAGATCATCAGAAATGCTTTTGCAACAAATATCAAAGAGGTCAATCGAGCAAGATACAAAATCACTTAGAAACAACTCGAAGCAAACAAAATCAACTCACCGGATCAACCGATGGTTCCAGAAGTATACACATCGGTTGAGTTGGTTCAGCTAAAGAAGAAGACCCCAGAACAAAGCACTCACCGGATCATCCGATGTGAATGGCTCATCTACATCGGTCCATCAGTACAGTTTGCAATATCATTGGACCAAGTGTAGCACCGGATCATCCGATGTACAGAAATATACACATCGGTCAATCACTCCAGTAAGCATCAAGTTTGAGTCAATTCTGGAGGAAGAGCCACCGGATCATCTGATGAGAAGACAGGAGCAACATCGGTCTAACAACGGTCATATCTGACACAATGACGTCAGCTAAAGTAAACTTGACCGATGATAACTAAAAGGGAAGACATCGGATCATCCGTTGTTCACAGTAATGTTCTGTCAGCCTACTTTTCCAACGGCTATTTCGGGGAGGCTGGCTATAAATACCCCCTAATCCTGTTATTTCACCAAGTCTTGATCACCAGACACTATCAACACATCCACAAGCGTTCAAGACCAAGAGCAATCACTTCCACATCATTTTGATCACCTATACACCAAGAGTTAGACTAGAACTAGCTAGAGTGAGAGCTTGTGTGCCTCCATTCTGGGTGAGTGGACTCTCTAGGATAGTGAGAGCCTCAAGGGAGTGCCCTTGGTGTTTGTAACTGTGAGGATACTTCCGGAGCTTGCCAAGGCGTTTGTGGAAGCCCGGAGGGTCGAAGTTGTACAAGGCTTGAGCTCCACCTTGCCGAGGTTGGCAAACTGAGAGGAATAGTGAAGATCCCTCGTCTCGGTGACTTGGGTGTGGCAAAACCCTTTGGTGGGTGCCACAACGTCGATGTAGGAAGATCTTGATGATCTTGCCGAACCACGGGATAAATCCTCGTGTCTCCTCGGGAGTTTGCATCCTTCTCCTTTCCCTTACGTTTATGCATTTTACATTCTGCAAAGTTCCTATTTACTTGAATGCATAGATAGTTTGCGTAGGGAATAGGGCTTTTAGGAATTAAGTTTTATTGCTTAGATTTTTTAAAGAAGCCCAATTCACCCCCCATCTTGGGCATTCGATCCTTACAATTGGTATCAGAGCAACGTTGCTCATAGGATCATTCTAGCTTCACCGCTAGAGAGCTGTCCAAGGTTTGGGGTTCGGTTCCTATCTTCGAGGGCAAGAACTTTGCCTATTGGAGAGCACGCATGCGCGCTTATCTAGAGGCTATTGTGCCCGAAGTATGGGAAGCGACCCACGCGGGGTTTGGAGAACACAACTATGTTGGTGATCAAATTAAATGGGATGCCAAAGCTAGGAATGCAATCTATGAATGTATTAGTCAAGATGTGTTTTCTAGGATTGCTAGCAAGGAAAAAGCTTGTGAAATTTGCGCTTGCTTAATAGAGATTCATGAGAGTTCTTCTAGAGTCAAGGAACTTAAATATCACATGCTTAAAGCAAAATATGATGAATTTAAGATGCTACCTCATGAAAATGTCAATGAGATGTTCTCTCGCTTAAATGTGCTTATTGAAGAAATAAATGCTCTTCACATTGCTTCTCTTGGCAAGGGACTCATCAACCGCAAGATCCTCATGCTCCTTCCCAGGCCAAAGTACAACATCATCAACTCCATGCTCCAAAAAGAGTCACTTGACCACATTGAAGTTTCGGAGCTCATTGGAGAAATACACGCTCATGAGATGAGTGTACTTGGGATGATGGAGCAATCATCTTCAAAGACAATTGCTCTAAAGGCCTCCACCAAGAAAACAAGCCTCAAGAAGAAGAAGGTGGTTGAGCCTAGCTCAAGTGAAGAAGAACAAGCATCAAGTGAAGATGATGATGATGAGCTTGCGTTGATGATGAGAAAGTTCTCACGCTTGAACTCCAAGATCACTAAGAAGGGATACACATTTGATCCTATGAAGAGAGCATTTCTACCTAGGAGAGATTATCACAAGACTTTCTACAATTGTGGTGATCAAGGCCACATCTCCTATGATTGTCCAAAACTGGACAACAGAAGAGAGAACCACAAGAGCAAGCATTGCAAGCTTGAAGGAAGTGATGATGATGAAGAAGAGGCCAAACCCAAGTCAAGATATTTTGGGAAGAAGAAACATGACAAGGGCAAGAAGGCAAGGCTCTTCCCAAAGTAGAGAAATGGCCCACAAAAGGTGTTCATGTGTGAGGCAAATGAATGGGTCACCGACAAAGAAAGAAGTGATGAAGAGAGTGAAGAAGAAGAAGAAAGCTTGGCCGGCCTCGCCATCGCCAACAATGATGACGCACCTCTTCATCCACCGCCCATGTGCCTCATGGCGAAAGGTAACACCAAGGTATGTGATGATTCTAGCGATGATGAGCTTTCCCCCGATGATTTAACTTCTTTGATAAATGAATATCATGCTATCATTAAGAGGAAAAGAGTAAGGTTAAAGTGCTTGAAGAAACTCGTGCTAGACTTGAGAGTGCTAATCTTGATTTGCTTGACAAGTATGAAAGCATACTCAAAGAGAATGACACGCTCAAATCCTATGTCATGCAAATTGAGAAAGAAAAGGCTAAAATCAAGGTAGATAATCATGAACTTAACTTAGCACACCAAACACTCTTGGAAGAGCACAACAAGTTAATACAAGAACATCAAACACTTAACCTTGCTCATGACATGCTTGATCAAGAGTTGAAAAATATAAAGAAGCAAACTCTTAATGATAAGATATCCATTACTTCTCATGCCACTAATGCTTTGCACAAGTCTTCGCCTTTGAAAGCTAATGCTAGGGAGAAGGACTTGTTGGAAGAAATTGAGAGTCTCCGCACTAGTGTGGCTAGACTTTCAAAAGGGGAGGTCAAACACAAGGAAATCCTCTTCCAACAAGCAAAGGCCTTCAACAAGAGAGGACTTGGATCCTTCCCGGTGCCCAACAAAGGGAAGGTGCCCTCATAGGAGCTTAGAACAAGCTTCATCAAGGAAGTTGGTTCTTATTGCCAATATTGTGAGGTCACCGGACACCACACAAGGGAGTGTCCTCTTCCTAACTGACCTTCTCCAAAATTGCCTATTAATTACAAATCTACTTTTAATGATCGTTACTATCTCTTATGTAAAGTAGATGGCAAGGTGAAGGCTAGGTTCATTGGCAAGGACATGAAGGGCATTAAGGGGAAGCTCCCCAAGCAACTTTGGGTCCCAAAGACACTTGTATCACACATACAAGGACCTAAGTTGGCTTGGGTGCCTAAAGTTAAAAATTGAATTCATGTGTGTAGGTGAACTACAAAGCCGGAGGAAAGCATTGGGTACTCGATAGCGGGTGCACCCAACATATGACCGGCAATGATGGTATGTTCACCACCATAGAAAACCCCGACAATCATGAACAAGTCACCTTTGGTGATAACTCTAAGGGAAAGGTAATTGGGTTAGGTAAAATTGCTATTTCAAACGATTTATCCATTTCCAATGTTTTGTACGTTAAATCACTTAGTTTTAATTTACTTTCTATTGCACAACTATGTGATCTTGGACTAACATGCTCATTTAGCAAAAATGATGTTGTTGTGAGTAGTGAAACAAGCCAAGACATAGTCTTCAAAGGATTTCGGCATGGACATCTCTACTTAGTAGACTTCTCCAACAAGAATGCTAGCTTGACCACTTGTCTTTTCACTAAGACAAGCTTGGGTTGGCTATTGCACTGACGCATAGCGCACATAGAGATGAGCAAACTCAAGAAGTCATTCAAGCTTGGGATGGTGACCGGCGTGAAGGATGTCACATTTGAGAAGAACAAGCTTTGTAGCGCTTGTCATGCCGGGAAGCAAGTTGCTTCACGCCACCCAATGAAGACAATGGGGTCAACCTCCAAGCCACTTGAACTACTCCACATGGACCTCTTCGGATTGTCCACATATCAAAGCCTTGGCGGTAACCTCTATTGTCTTGTTATAGTTGATGACTACTCTCGCTATGCTTGGACTCTATTTCTAGGTGACAAGAGTGAAACTCTGGAAGTGTTCAAGACCTTCGCCAATCGCGCTCAAAGGGAATTTCAACTTCCCATCATCAAGGTCCGGAGTGACAACGGCACCGAATTCAAGAACTACAACATTGGGGAGTGGTGTGACCGTGAAGGAGTGAAACATGAGTTTTCGGCCACATACACTCCTCAACAAAATGGTGTCGTTGAAAGGAAGAACAAGACACTCACCACTCTTGCAAGAGCAATGCTTGATGACTAAGGCACGTCGGAGAAGTTTTGGGCCGAAGCAATCAACACGGCGTGCCATGCCGCAAATAGGGTCTATCTCCATCGACTACTTCAAAAGACCCCGTACGAGCTTCTCATTGGGAGAAAGCCCAACATCTCCTACTTTCGAGTCTTTGGATGCAAGTGCTACATCTACTGCAAGAAAAGGCTCGGTAAGTTTGAAAGAAGATGTGATGTTGGCATATTTCTTGGTTATGCATCAAACCAAAAAGGATATCGAGTATTCAACCAAACCTCTAGTTTAGTTGAGGAAAGTTGTGATGTTGAGTTTGATGAATCTAATGGCTCCCAAGAGGAGAGTTTTGGTCATGATGAAATAGATGATGAGCCTCTACGAGAAGCCATGAAGAACATGACCATTGGAGAAATCAAGCCTGAATTTGAGGAGAGCCATGATCAAGGGGGAGCTTCAAGTTCCAACAATAACACCTCCATGGCGCCTTAAGTTGACGAAGAAGAGAAGGATGATCCTTTGCCGACTCAAGACTCACAAGCACAACAACATCAAGAAGAAGAAGAAGTCCATGATCAAGTCCAACCACAAGAGGAGCAACACGCATCACCTTCGCCAAGTGCTTCACAACCACTTATGAGGCATGGACGCATCTCCAAGGCGCATCCGATGGACCAAATCATTGGAAGTCCGTCAAGGGGTGTAAGTACACGTTCTCGCCATTTCGCTTCATTTTGTGAGCACTACTCGTTTGTTTCGTGTGTAGAATCCACTCACATTGAGGAAGCACTCCAATACCCAAATTGGGTGATGGACATGCAAGAAGAACTCAAAAACTTCATCCGCAATGAAGTTTGGGTGTTGGAGGAGCGACCCGAGGACAAGAACATCATCGGAAAAAAAGTGGGTGTACCGCAACAAACAAGACGAGAATGGCGTTGTGGTCCGCAACAAGGCAAGACTTGTGGCCAAAGGGTTCTCGCAAGTTGAAGACTAGACTTTGGGGAGACATTTACCCCGGTCGCCTGGCTAGAAGCCATCCGTATACTCCTTGCTTTTGCTTCACATAATAATATTAGACTTTATCAAATGGATGTGAAAAGTGCCTTTCTTAATGGATACATTAACGAGCATGTTTATGTTGAACAACCTCCCGGGTTTGAAGATCTGAGGAATCCTAATCCTGTGTATAGGTTGCACAAGGCGCTCTACGAGCTCAAGCAAGCACCTAGGGCGTGGTATGAATGACTACGGGATTTCCTTATCATGCAAGGATTCAAGATCGGGAGGGTGGACACCACACTCTTCACCAAAGACATCAACGGAGATTTGTTCATTTGTCAAATTTATGTTGATGATATTATTTTTTGTTCAACTAACGAAGCTCTTAGCCATGAGTTTGGCAAAATGATGTCTAGGGAATTCGAGATGTCAATGATTGGAGAGCTCAAATTCTTCCTTGGATTTCAAATCAAGCAACTTCAAGAGGGGACCTTCGTTTATCAATAGAAGTACACCAAGGACCTCTTGAAGAAATTTGAGATGGGAGATTGTAGCTCAAGAAGCACTCCAATGGCAACAAATTGTCATCTCGACGCGGATAAGGACGGTAAACCTATTGACTAATCTAACTTCCGTTCTATGATTGGCTCATTGCTTTATCTTACCGCATCTAGGCCCGATATCATTCTTAGTGTATGCTTGTGTGCTCGCTTTCAAGTGGCACCTAAAGAATCGCATAGGAAGGCGGTCTTTAGGATACTTAGGTATCTTAAGCATACCCCTAGTATGGGCTTGTAGTACCCTAAAGGTGCAAAATTCCACCTCTTGGAATACTCGGATTCAGACTTTGCTGGATGCCGCGTGGATCGCAAGAGTACCTCCGGTGGGTGCCACTTGCTTGGGCGTTCCCTAGTATCTTGGTCTAGCAAGAAGCAAAATTTTGTCACTTTGTCCACGGCGGAAGCGGAATATATAGCGGCCGGTGCATGTTGTGCCCAAATTCTTTATATGAAGCAAACCCTTTTGGACTTTGGTATTAAACTTGGTTGTGTGCCTCTCCTTTGTGACAATGAAAGTGCAGTTAATATAGCTAATAACCCTGTTCAACACTCCCGCACTAAGCACATTGATATTCGCCATCATTTCTTGAGGGACCATGAAGCTAAGGGAGACATCTCATTGCGAGGTGTTAGGTCCGAAGAACAATTGGCGGATATCTTCACTAAACCACTTGATGATAAAACTTTTTCTAGGCTAAGAAGTGAGTTAAATGTGCTAGATGCAACAAACGTCATGTAAGAATGCACCTCATATAGGTCTTGCCTAACTCTCAAAGGATAGGGGTGAGCAAGGGTTAGCTTGGGATGGAGGTTCTTTTGGGTTTTCCCAAGGTTTGGAGAGTGGCTCTCCTTGAAGAAGCCTTTGAAAGGTTCAAATTTGGCAAGATAGATTTATTTTATGCCTTGCATGATGCCTGCCATATAGACTTATAATTTCTTGCATTATAAAATTTTTGGCATTGCATACGGTAGATTGTCACAAAGGGGAACCCACCTCATGAGAAAGAGACTTGTTTGAAATGCAATATCTCAACTCATATGTGGTGGAAAGAACAAAATGTTAGGTGCGTTAATGCCTAGAGGAACATGCTTTGAAGAGATAGAAGTCTTCATACTCTACCTCACAAAGCATGGGACTTACATTTTATTTGGATAATTTTCTCCTAGTTTTCTCGATGTTCTAATTGCCTTAAGGATTAGCCAAGTTATTGGCAAATTAGCATTTTTTAGGGGTAAGGGGTTGCCCAAAAAGTCCTAAGACATGTGTTTCTCTTTGCTTGTTTGTTTGGTCAAAGGACATATATGGGATGTTGCCTTTTTGTTCTCATCGGATTATCTGATGCCTAGGTTAATCTCTCATTGGATCAATTGGTGTTCAATCTCCAAGAGTCAGTTCTGTCAAGTGTGACAAATCGACCGACGAGTTCATCCTGAAAAGCATCGGCCCATCCGGTGTTCACAATTCTGGAGCTGTGCCAAATTACACTGATGCCACTTCATCCCACGTCGGACCATCCGGTGTCAACATTCCATTTTTGAATACCCTTACTGTGCCATTCGACCGATGATCCCATCCTTCAATGTCGGTCCATCCGGTGTCAACGGCACTTTTCTGAAAACCCTTACTGTGGCATTCGACCGATGCATCTATTGTTCAACATCGGTCCATCCGGTGTTAAAAAGTCGGCTAGGGTTTGGGACCCACTATTTAAACGGTCGTTCGCCTTTTTCCCTTCTCTCTCCCGATCCCGACGCCGCCACGCACCTCCGTCGCCGACCTCACTCGCCCTTGCGCCGCCGCCGCCGCCGCCGGACGCCGCCGCTGCCCTCCGACCGCTGCCGCCCATCGCCGCTCGCCGCCTCCGGTCGCTGCACCACTGCAGCACCATTGTCGCCGCCGCCACTCGCCTCCACTGCAGCCGCCGCCGCCCAAGGCCGCCGCCTCCATCACCAAGCGTCGCCGCCGCTCCACCCAAGCGCCGCCGCCGCCGCTACTGCGCCGTCGACCACCGCTCGCGCACTACCGCCGCCCAGCCACACCACCACCACCCTCAATGGTCGCTGTTTTGTCGTCGCTAGGGTTTCTGGCCGCGTTGATCTCCGCGTCGCCGTTCTGTGTGTTCGACACCGTCGACTCCGTTCACGCGCCCGATCGCAATGGCTCGTGACAAGAAGAACAAGGGCAAGGCCATCACAGAGCCGGCCGCGAAGAGGCAAAAATTGTCGAAGGAGGAGAAGAAGGCGTTGATGGCCGCTCGCACCACCGAGGAGCGTGAGCGCGGCCGAGGGGGATCACTGAGGATCCGTGAGGCTCGTCCGAGGCAGCCTCCTGTGATCGATGAGTCCGAGGCGGAAGAAGAGCCGGAAGAGACACTTGTCCGCCAGCACTCAGCCCGGACCTGTGGGGGACATCCCCCGGTAGCACCACGTCTGAGACCGACGGCTGCCGATCGTCGTGGGGACAGGGAGGCCCAGAGAGCCATCTACGAGATGGACAACCACCGTCCATGTCGGTGAAGGTGACCGGTTGGATGATTACTGGAAGATGAAGGCCAAGCAACTCCGAAGACTCAGATGGAGTATCTTGCTTGAGGAGTGGTACCCGCAGCCCAGAGAGGCCCTGGTGGACAGTCGTTTCTGGACTGTGACACAGGCGTCACTCTACGAGACCTACAGATGCCGCGGCCACAAGCTATTCCAGCATAACTTTCTGGATTGGCATCAGCTTGCCCTCGCAGCAGAGACAGAGATTCGCCCCTACTTTGAGAGGTATAGAGGGCTGGTGCACCTGATGTCCTATGAGAGGAGTACTTATGTGGAGGATTGGGTACGCGTGTTCTATGCCACCCTCTACGTCTCTAAGGGCAGAAGATCGATCGATTTCATGTTCATGGGACAGCACTACCACTTGACGAGGCAGACACAGGCATAGCTGCTAGGTGTGGACCTGCACGACACTTGCGTGCATGAGAGAGTATATGGTCAGGCAGACCCACCAAGGAGGATGCTCACTGGAGGAGTGGCACCAGCATTGGAGGAGATACGTTCTTTGTTTGGCCCGACCTTCTCTCCAAATCAGCCGAGGGTACCGGCTCTGTTGACTCCAGCTGCACGCACAGTGCACCTTGCCTTGCAGCGCACACTCCTGCCGAGGTCTGGGTATCTAGAGGGGTTCACCAGTCTGCACCTGTCGGTACCCTGCAGACCAGGTACCCCCGCGCACAGGAGAAAACCGCTAAGGACTCCGCCTCTGCCTAAGAGGCCGACTCCGAGGCTGCCACGTTGAGGAGGGAAGGACCAGCTCCTACCTCCCCGTCTGGGGAGGCTCCCAAGCTGCCACGTGGCCGACAGAACCGGACCCACACCTCCCCGCAGAGGCGGGCTCCCGAGCCGCCACGTGGCCAATCGGGGTCTCAGGGCCAAGCCCGCACCCTCGCAGGGAAAGGCATCGGAGCTACCACATGGCCTGCAGGGCCGAGCCCCCACCCCTCCATAGGGGTGGGCTCCGAAAGCACCACGTGGTCTGTTCCGTCAAGTTCTATGCTTCCCGCAGAGACAGGCTCCAGCGCAACCACGTGGCGGACATGCAAATCAGTGTGGTAGGAAGCCGCAGTAAAGGAACGCGTGCGCTGCTTAGACAAGCATTAAGTACACGCGCCTTCCCCAGGCAAGTTGAGCCACGCTTGCGAAAGTCAAGGCTCCAGTGACCTGTCTTGTCAGAGGAGCCAGTACAGACCCGCGCCGCAAGACGGACGAAAGGGCCGCAAGGACAAGACAGACAAGACGTGCACGGCCATCATCACCAACTATGTGTAGCCCTGGCGCACGACGCGACGGGACGGCACATTGACATCCCTAACAAAGGGAAGTAGATAGCAATTAATCCTAGATCTTGTATAGGATTTGCCTCTCCCCAGGACCACCTGTCGGGTACTAGGACCCACCTTGTGACTGCTGAGTCCTTGAACTATAAAAGGGCTCTACAGACGACCTTCCGGGGGGACGAAAAATTAGACCAAGGCTCATACACGCTCAAGCGAGGCAATACACAAACACTCCCGTGGACGTAGGGTATTACGCTCTGGCACACGGACCACATAAATCCCCTGTGTTCACCTCCGTGATGTGTTCGATCTCCGGGGACTAGCCCTCGTGAATCCAAAGAACCTCCACGGGCTGCTCTCTAAGCAGGTCCGGGGGAAGTGTCGTTTACGACCTTCGACATTTGGCGCACCAGGTAGGGGACTTTTTCCCCGTTAAGATCTCCACCAGCAGCAATGGTGAACGACCAATCCAACGCCGGTTCATCCAGGGCGCAGTCGCGGCGACAGACAGTGGCGGAGGATCAAGCGTCATCCCGCTCTAGGGCAGGCTACCACTCTAGGGCAGGAAGGTCAGGACCTTCGCGTCGCCCTGCAGTCACTTCGCCGGCTGCGGGCCGACACGCCACTCCACGGCGTACTCCGGTCGTGACAGCAATCACGGCGCCACCGGCTGCAAGCCCGGAGAGTGTGCTCACGGCAGCGCGCGTGCTACTCCACAACCCTCCTGTTGGGGATGCTCCTCAGGGAGCAGCTCAGCAGTGGATCAACGACGTCGACCACCTCGTCACCGCCGCACTCAACGCGCCTCCGCCGAGGGAGAGACATGCGCAGCCGATGCATGTTTCATTGTCGCGAACGTCGACAATCGACCTGTGGACAGCAGACTCATGCTCGACCAGTATCTCAACAACAGATCTGAGAACCGGGCTGCAGCGCCGCAGGGCCGGAGAGGACTGCCGAGTCACCATCTAGCGCCAGAGGGAGCATCAACGCAACCTCAAGGCAGACTACAGCGTGCCGGGCCCCGTGCCCCCGGCTCATGCTGTGCCTCCACCACACCAGGCGTACGTCGCGCCTCCGCTGCGCCAAGCGTACGTCGCACCCCCTGCACAGGCGTATGCAACACCGGCCCAGCACCAGGTGTACGCAGGTCCGCCTGCTCACCCGGGGTATGCACTGCCGCCGCCGGCACCAGTCAGCCGCAGCCAAGGGTGTGCAGCGCTAGCGCCTCACCTCTGTATCGTGGTCTGGCCACGAAAGTTCCGGCCACACATGCCGGAGAAGTACGATGGGAGCGTCAACCCGAGCGAGTTCCTGTAGATCTACACCACTGCGATACTAGCTGCAGGAGGCGACGAGGCCATTATGGCTAACTACTTCCCCGTCGTCCTGACCGGCCCAGCTCGGTCATGGCTCATGAACCTGCCCCAGGGGTCCATAACCTCTTGGTATGAGTTGTGCCGATAGTTCGTGGCTAACTTCGGCAGTTCCTACAAGCGCCCCGATATCGAGCTTGACCTCCACGCCATTAGACAGCGCGCTAGAGAGTCGCTGTGATCGTTCATCCAGCGGTTCTCCTAGGTACGGAACACCATCCCTCATGTTGCTAGCGCATCGGTTATTGTTGCGTTCAGGCAAGGTGTGAGGGACAAGAAGATGCTCGAGAAGCTAGCCACGCACGAGGTGCGTGATGTCTCCGAGCTGTTCTCCCTAGTGGGCAGATGTGCCAGGGCAGCCGAGGGGCGCAACTGGCACTCCCAGTCATTCTCAGAAGCAAGGGAAGCCACCCCGATTGAGGAAGGAGCCTCTGCGAGGAGCAGCGGCAAGAAGAAGAAGAAGAAGGGCAGTGGCAAGAATAGGCCAAAGCCCGGAGCCCAGGCAATGGCGGCTACGGCACCCGGCAGAGCCCGAGTGTCGTGTCGAGACAAGCGCCCTAGGCAGTCGCCTGAGCCTGAGGAGCCCGACTTCAAGTGCCCGATGCACCGTACAAGTAGCCATAGTGCTAGCGAGTGCCGGGAAGTGAAGAGGTTCGCGGAATGTTTCCGCGAACAGAAACAGAGGCAGCAGCGCCAGGAGGGCGCACCATCCCACCAGAGGGAGGGCAAGCAGAAGGCTGATCCTGAGAAGGAGGATGACAGCGAGATGGGGTTCCAGGAACCCCAACAGGCGGTCAAGGCCGTCTTCAAGGGCGGCGACTCCGACTCCAGCAGTGATAAGGAGCACTGCAAGACCCTCAATGTCATCTACGGGGAGCCACCGACCCCACGTCCCGAAACGCGGTGAAAACCCTGCGACGGGCAGTGGCTGCAGTGGCCCCCGCCCCAAGTCCGGCTCCCCACCACAAGTGGATGAGCACGGCGATCAGCTTCGACGCTTCTGACTGCCCGAAGAACATGGCAGGTGCAGGAGTGCTCCCGCTACTGGTGTCCCCGACCATCGCCAACGTGAAGGTCTCTCACGTGTTGATAGATGGAGGGGCAGGCCTCAACCTCATCTCCACGGCGGCTTTCCGAAAGTTGCAGCTGCCGCTGTCCCAGCTCACACCCTCGCGCCCGTTCTCGGGTGTCGGACCTGGGCAAATCCTCCCGTATGGTAACATACACCTCCTGGTGACCTTCGGGACCCCGGAGAATTACCGTACTGAGAACATCTTATTCGACGTGGCGGACGTCGACCTCCCCTTCAACGCAATCATCGGGAGGCCAGCCCTCTATAGGTTCATGGTTGTATCCCACTACGGCTACCTCGTCCTGAAGATGCCGATGCCTTCCGGTTTCCTCAGGATCAGAGGGGACCGCTCAGCTGCAGTGTCAGCCTTGGAGCAGCTCCAAGCACTTGCAGCGGGGAGGGCTCCGGCCCCAGGAGGCTCGAAGGAAAGTCGGCCAGAGCAAGGTCCGGCGCAACGAGCCTCCACTACTGCACCCCGAGTGCAACCTGCCAACGACGACGACGTCCCCGTGAAGGTCGTCAGGATTTGCTCCGAGGCTGCCCAGACAACCCGTATCGCGGGGAACTTGGACAGCAAATAGGAATGCGCGCTCATCACCTTCCTCTGGGACAACATCGATGTGTTTGCATGGCAACCATCACAAATGCCCGGGATCCCTAGGGAGGTGATTGAGCACCACTTGAAGATCTACCCCGACGCCCGACCGGTACAGTAGAAGCCCAGGAAATAGTCCATCGAGCGGCAGAACTTCATCCATGAAAAAATTAAGAAGCTGCTCGATGCTAGTTTCATTCGGGAGGTCCACCACCCACGGTGGTTGTCCAACCCTGTTGTCGTTCCCAAGGCTGGCGGGAAGCTCTGGATGTGCATCGACTACACCAACCTCAATAAGGCATGTCCAAAGGATCCATTTCCTCTCCCTAGGATAGATCAAATAGTAGACTCAACATCAGGTTGTGATCTTCTGTGTTTCCTAGATGCGTATTCCGGTTTTCACCAAATACCTATGTCTAGGGAAGATGAGGAACACACTGCTTTCATAATGGTAGACAGCGTGTATTGTTATGTCTCCATTCCTTATGGTCTCAAAAATGCTCTCCCCATCTTTGTACGTGCAATGCATAAGACATTCGGGGACCTCATTAGAGACCAGGTAGAGATGTATGTCGACGACCTCGTGGTAAAAATCAGGGACAGCACATCCCTATTACACAACCTAGCCCGAGTCTTCAGCAAGCTGCGCACGACACGCACAATGCTGAACCCCGACATGTGTGTCTTTGGGGTTTCTGCAGGGAAGCTCCTTGGTTTCTTGGTATCGCACCGAGGTATCGAAGCTAACCCAGAGAAGATCAAGGCGATAGAGCTGATGCGGCCGCCGGCCCGCATCAAGGACGTGCAGAAGTTGCTGGATGTTTGGCAGCCCTCAGCCGTTTCATCTCATGACTGGCTGAGCGGGCCCTGCCCTTCTTCAAGATTCTGCGGAAGTCAGGCCCCTTTGAGTGGACTGAGGAAGCTGAAGCGGCCTTCCAGGAGCTCAAGAAACACCTGACGACGCTACCCATTATGGTGGCGCCAGAACCCGGCGAACCGCTCCTGTTGTACATCACTGCAACAATGGAAATGGTCAGCATGGTCTTGGTTGCAGAGCGGCCGGAGCTACTGCCACAATAAGCAACAGAAGGATCCCCAGAGGGGAGGCCGAGCCTCAAGACCCGAACCTAGAAGAGACCCCCCCCCCCCCCGCTGTAAGTTCCAGTGACCAAGTCCCTTATGGGTCCCAGCCCCCGGAGGCCCAGATAGACCCTGGGAGCCACATTCCCCAGGATGCAGACGCATTGCAAGGAGCCCCGGACCCCCCAAGGAGGGTTCGGACCTCCCAACGGCCAGTCTACTACGTTAGTGAGGTCCTCCATGAAGCAAAAACAAGATACTTGGTGGTACACAAACTGCTGTATGCAGTGCTCATAGCGTCAAGGAAGCTCCGGCATTACTTCCAGGCTCACCGGGTTTCAGTGGTCACCTCCTTCCCACTGAAAACCATACTCCACAACCCCAATTCGACTGGCAACATTGCCAAGTGGGCAGCGGAGCTGGCTGAGTTCGAGCTGGAGTTCTTACCTCGACATGTAGTCAAAAGCCAAGCACTGGCGGACTTCTTGGCCAAATGGACCCCATCACCAAGCAACCCGGGGGGCCCGGACAACGGCGAAACGGTGCCGAAGGCTCCAGTTTTCACCAAGACCCCCTGGACGCTCTACTTCGATGGTTCCTCGCGGAAGCAGGGGGCCGGCGCTGGGGTCCTGCTCCTCACCCTGACCGGGGAGCAGTTCAAGTACATGGTGCGCCTCGACTTCAAGGCGACAAACAACATGGCAGAGTATGAAGCCCTGATCTTTGGGCTGAGGACTGCCCTGACCCTCAATGTCCGACAGCTTCTGGCTAAAGGTGATTCTCAACTGATCATCAGGCAAGCCAAAGGAGAGTGCAGCTGCAACGACCCTCAATTAGCAGCATATCTGCTGCACATCCGGAAGCTATAGAAGGACTTTGAAGTCTTGGACTTGTGCCATGTACCCCGAGCCGACAACTCAGTCGCAGACGACCTGTAAACAAAGGCATTCATAGGGGCCCCAGTGCCCCAAGGAATCTTTGCAAAGACGTTACCGTGACCAACCGCCCGGGCAGCCGAGCCGGGCGAAGGGGGCGAGCCCAGCACCTCGAAGCTGGCAGTCCCGGCGACCCTACTACCATGGAGTCCGCCAAGGATCGTATGCGCCACCGGGGGCTCCGAGCTACCAGGCGCCCAAGATCCAGAGGCTCAAGCAAGTCCCGATGCATGGATCTCGGAGGTCGGGGACTACTTCAAAGACAATATCTTTCCCGAAGAACATGCCCTGGCAGAAAGGATTATTCACATGGCTAAAAGGTACAAGCTGGTGGAAGGGGATCTCTACCTGTGTGGCGCCAACGACATCCTACTGTGATGCATTACCCGGGAGGAGGGCTGCGACTTGCTCGCAGAGATCCATGGAGGCGAGTGCGGGAACCACGCGTCCTCCCGCACGCTGGTCGGTAAAGCCTTTCGGCATGTCTTTTACTGGCCGACAGAACTCCAGGATGCTGCTGAGATGGTAAAGAGATGCAAGGCGCGCCAGTTCCATGCCAAGCAGATCCACACACCAGCTCAGGCGCTGCAGATGATCCCTCCCTCATGGCCATTCGCTGTATGGGGGTTGGACATCCTGGGACCCTTTCCCAGAGCCGTCGAAGGATTCTGGCATCTCTACATCGCCGTATGTAAGTTCACCAAGTGGCCGGAGGCCGCCCCAGTTGTCACCATCAACAAGCAGTCAGCAGTCAAGTTCATTAAGTTGATCGTCTGCCGGTTTGGGGTCCCGAAAAGAATCATCACTAATAACGGGACCCAGTTCACAAGTGCAGCGTTCCAAGAATACTGCGAGGACCTGGGGATCCAAGTCTGCTATGCATCTATTGCTCATCCAGAGAGCAATGGGCAGGTCGAGAGAGCCAATGCAGAGATCCTCAAGGGCCTCAAGACTCGCACATTCTCACACCTTGAGAAGCATGGTGCAAATTGGGTGGATGAGCTTCCGTGTGCGCTATGGGCTAGCCGGACATCAACAAGCCGGGCCACGGGGGAAACGCCTTTCTTCTTGGTGTACGGGGCAGATGTCGTCCTCCCCCAGAAATTACAATGGGCTATCCCCGTGCTCGGAGGTACGACGAAGCCGCGCAGGACCAGCTCCGGCGTGAAGACCTGGACCTTGTCGACGAGGGACGAGTGCGAGCGGCTCTCCGAAATGCACGGTACAGGCAGGCGCTCTGGCGCTACCATCAGAGGACCGTGCGGAGTAAGGAGCTAAAGGTAGACGACCTGGTGTTGTGCCGCATACTCTCCCGGGAAGGGTCTAACAAACTCTCCCCCAGCTGGGAGGGCCCCTTCCGGGTAACAGAGGTTTGCCGCCCGGGATGCGTTCGCCTAGCTACGGAGGATGGACAGCGGTTACCCAACCCATGGAACATCGAGCACCTCCGTAAGTTCTACCCCTAGACCAGGGTTGGGGCAATGCTATTTCATTGTAAAGGTTACACATTATCTCAGGACAGCACTTAAGATAAGGGGATGAGGCTCCGAGTGCACATTCCGCTTAGCCTGGTCCAGAACCCTAAGTAGGTGCATTCGACTCCATCTAACACCCAGGCCAGGTTATTCCCCTTGTAAAGTCTGCTCCATCCTATGAGAAGCCACAATGAAAGAATGTTGCCCTGCCTGGTATAGGGTTTGTCAATTCAGAAATTATCTTTAATCTTTATGATGTTGCTGTAAGCCCGCCATAGCTCGTGATCTATCATGAGCACTGTCGTTTTTCCCCTGCTCTAGCAATAGTGGGAGCCTTGCTGACTGGACTGCAGGTGGGGTTGCTTGAGGTACCTGCAATGCGCCTGGGACCTCGGATGTTCCAATGCTCGGGGGCCTGTGTCTCCAGATGGTCTCCCCCAGAAAAGGCTTACGCCGAGCGGGAGGTCTAGGGCCACAGCCTGCTTAGCCTGGTCCCGTACCCTAAGTCTGTGCTCTCTGCCTCCCCAGCGTTACAGCCTAGTACTGGGGGCCAGATGGACCACCCTTGGGTAGTATGGACGACGAGCCCAAGGTGCCGGAGCACTGAATTACCCAAGCCCCACGAGTCAGCCCAAGATCGTAAGTCAAGCGACACTACAAAAAGAGCAGGGGTAAAGTGACCAGCGGACAGAATTACTTCTCCTTTTTGATCTATGTACAGGTCTTTGAGGAAGTTATTCCAGCAACCACCGTCAGAGTACCCACGAAGACAGTGGGCACCGCCGGACTGGAGCTCTGGCGGCACCCCCAGGGGGCCCGCTGTCGACCTCTCACTAAAGATGGCGGGAACCGCCGGACTGGAGCTCTGGCGGCACCCCCAGGGGGCCCGCTGTCGACCTCACGCTGAAGATGGCGGACACTGCTGGACTGAAGCTCCGGCGACACCCCCAGGGGGCCCGCAGTCGACGTGCCTGCATACTCAGCTATGGCAATGCAACCTACGCATCCTAGGCTCCCCCTGCACTCGTCCGCCCTAAGTCCTAAGTGTATGACAGGTGTGCCCACAACACCTGGCCACACCTATCAGGGGGCCATACTTTGGGGGACGGCAGGTCCTGGAGGTTAAGGAACAACAAGCAGCTGGAAGGCATTGCTGGAAATAAAAGCAAGCTGAGTATAAAAGGGCACCACAAACAGATTTTTTATCACACAAAAAAAGAGTTTGTCACCACAAGCAGTCACAAGACAAAAACAGGAAGATAAAAACTTAAACAAACGCCTGGGGAGCCCTCAGCCGCTCTGCTGGAACCTTGAGGCGATGAGTGCCACCGCATCCGAAACCTCAGACTTGGCGGCCTCTTCCCTCTCGGCAATGGGCCCCTCAAGGACTGGCTGCAGGGACACGTCGGAATACCAGCTCCGGTAGCAGGACAGGATGTGCGTCGCCACCTCCTTTACCAGCATCTGTCCCTCGGCCTCCAGCTGGTTGTCGAAGATGGCCCTCAGCAAGCGCATCCTCGAGCTGGTGGAGTCAAGCGCCGGGAACACCTGACTCACCTCCTGCGCCGGCTCCCCCACGCGCGCTGGGCTGAAGACGAGTGGCACCAGAGCCGAGTCGGCACCGCCGAGGAACTCCCAAACCTTCTGGGCCTTGGCGGAGCGCGCCACCCGGAGCTCCGCCACCTCCTGCTGGGCCACCGCCAGTGCCCGGGGGCCGCCGTCCAGGAACCGCTTCTCCTTGGCCAGCAGGGCCCTCTCGCGCTCGCCGACCCCCGCCTCATGGCAGTTCAAGTCACCCACCTTGAGGGCGACGTTGAACTTGCGGTCCAGGAGGGCCTGGCGCTCAGCGGACTGGGCCTGCTGCGCCTCGGCCATGGAGGCTTCCCGGCGGTCCAGCTCGGCGACGCGGACTCTCGCCCCTTTCTGCTGGAGGATGAGCCCGCGGCAGGTCGCCTCCACTTCGGCCTGCTTTGATGCCAGCTCCTGCTCCCGTTCGGCTAGAGCAGCCTCTTGGAGGGATAGCAGGTGCTGAAGGTCCTCGCAGGCCTGGAGGCGGGAGCTGGCCTCAGCATGGATGGCCTCAACGTCTGCCTTCAGCTTCTGGGTGACGGCGTCCACCTGGGCGATGAGGTCGCACTCCTGCTCGAGGATCTTCATCTCCTCCTGAACGACCGCCTCCCGCTGGGCCGCTAGGCTCTTTGCCAGCCGGGTCTGGGCCTCCAGGGCCCTCGCCCACTCCCGGAGCCGATCGTCCTCATCCTCGAGCCGCCCTTTCTCCTGGGCAAGGGCCGCCTGGGCCTGCCGGAAACCGGAGTAGGCCACGGCCATAGCCTCGGACAGGTGGAGAGGCTCCACCATAGCAGCGGGCCCCTGCCTCCCCACTTCCTCAATATCGTCCTCCATTTGGAGGACCACTTGGGAGGCGGGGACCAGGGCCCCCTCCCGGATGGCAGCACCCGGGGCGGTGGTGCCAGCCGACATAGCAGTGTTGGAGGGCGCGGCGGCATCAGCTGGCACGGAGTAGCCGGTGGACACGGTGTCATTGGCAGGCGAGGCGGCGGTCGTCGGCGCGCGCGGCTGGGCTCCGGTAGCCGCTGCGGGGGTCTCGGGCACGGGGGCCCGAGGTACCCCGGCGGCCGCAGCCTGGTGCACCGGAGCAGGGCCCGAGGCAGCAGACGATCCCCGCGAGCCGGCTGGGGCAGCAGACCCCCCAGCAGAAGTGCCCTCGGGTGGTGGAGTAGCTGTGGTGGCGCTGAAATCAAGCAAACTCAGACCATAAGAAAATGACAGGGTAGGCGCACAGCAGAGAACACCCAAGGTAAAATCTGAAGCAAGCTTACCGGGGGACGCTGAAGTTCCACCGCTTCCCGAAAGGGTTGGCGGGGTTCGGACCCCCCGAACCCACGGCGGGGGCCCCTTAGTGCACTGGGAGTCCCTGTGGTGGTGGTGTCAGCGGCACCCCCGAGGTCTGGCGCCCCTCCGAACTGAGAGGGAACGTTGGGGTTCCGTCCGCGTTGAGGAGCCTCCCCCTCTTGCGCGTGGAGGACTCAGGCGGCAATGTGGTGCCATCGGCGCCCCCTGGCGACAAGCGCGGCAGGTCTCTGGAGTCCTGATGAGGGGCAGAAAGGGCCGGCGGCGGCGACTGGGCGCGCTTCTTGGGGGACGGGTCCGGCACCGGAACCGGCACCTTCGCCTTCCCCTTATCGGCGGGGGCAACGACGCCACCCCGTGGATGGTGCTGGGGGCCGCTCGAGGAGTCGTCGCTTGAGGAACTAACGTCGCTTAAGGGAGCCTCGCCTCCCTCAGCATTGTCGGCAATGATGACCCCCCAGAACGGGTCCCCGTTCTGGCGCCGCGCTAGCCCGGACTCATAAAGCGTCGGCATCGTCTTCAGCAGCTGCCTCCTCAACTCGGAGTCCAAGCACAAGGGGTGGCTGGCCGACGGAAGGGCCAATGCCTCAGCGGAGATGTGGTCGGGGCAGACCCGGGTCAACATATCGAGCAGCTGCTGCTCGCCCAGGTCGGAGCCGGGGCCGGTCTCGAGCCGGGTGCAGTCAGCCAGGCCGGTGCATCAACGCCGGACGGGCACGGTGCTGAATCAGAGCTATGCGGCGGGACATGAAGTCCCTCAGCACCATAGCAGACGACAGCCCGTGGTCCGCCAACATCTGGATCCTCTCCATCACCGGGTTGAACACCTCCTCCAGCTCTGGGCGCTCCTCCCAGAATGATCTCTCGGAGTAGGTGATCCCGGTGGGGAGGCACATCCGGTCATGGCCCTCGACCTTGGTGATCATCCAATCATCACGCCACAGCTCCCACCTCGCGGAGTTGAAGGAAGCAATGTACCTCGTGGGGACCTTTGTCCGGCGCTGGAAATAGTAGGCGCCGAGGTGCTCCTTCGAACTCCTGCCGGTGGCCCTCAGTACAAAAAAGTACCAGAAGAGCTTCACCAACGGCATCACCCCCACGAACATCTCGCAGAGGTGAGCGAAGACCGCCAGCATGGCGATCGAGTTCGGCGCGAGGTGATGGAGTTGGAGGCCGAAGGTCTCCAGGAGCATGACCAGGAAGGCGGATGCTAGCGGGACAAAGCCGGCCAGCACGTACAACGAGAAGAGGACCATCTCCCCGGTGGAGAGGCTCAGCGGGATCCTCCCGGGACAGAGCCACGACTCCCGCTCAGGAGTATGCCAGCCGAGAAGCCGACGCATGGGGGCCAGGTCGGTGGACCTGGACAGCCTGGACTTGGGCAATATGCTTGCCATGAGGGCTGAGGGTGGAAGCTCTGGACGAGGAGACTGGGAACTAGAGCGCAAGAACTGGGCTTGAGGCAAAAGCACGAGCGCAGGGATGCAGAGGCGGGAGAAAGGACCCTCAGGGGGAAAGTTCTCTTTTTATGCACCCCTGCAGGCCAACAGGCGCAAAAGGGTGGATCGCCGCAGCCTCAGTAGAAGAGTAATGAACCCGTGTGGACAATGACATGAGGGCCCGGGTCGCTCCACAAAGAAGGCGAGCCGGGCAGCTAGCTATGCGGGAGGTAACTCGGCGGTTTCCGAAAGGGCAAAAGCAGCGGAAGTGCAAGAGCCACCTTGGGAACCACCGCAGTTAAAGCACGATTGAAGGCAGGAGTCACGTCGTGCGGCGCCTCTTCAACGCTTTCACTTACCGGAAGGAGACACGTCACCTCAACGGCAGGGGCGTGTTGCCTGGGGAACTGCCTCAAAGCGGAATCGAAAGAGTTGCGTGGGAAGAGAAGGGGAAAGACCCCACCTGCAGTATCGACGACTCTCCTGAGGTGGGCTCGGGGGCCACTGTCGGTACCCTACAGACCGGGTACCCCCGCGCACAGGAGAAAACCGCTAAGGACTCCACCTCTGCCTAAGAGGCTGACTCCGAGGCTGCCATGTTGAGGAGGGAAGGACCAGCTCCTACCTCCCCGTCGGGGGAGGCTCCCAAGCTGCCACGTGGCCGAAAGGACCGGACCCACTCCTCCTCGTCGAGGCGGGCTCCAAAGCCGCCACGTGACCAATTGGGGTCTCAGGGCCAAGCTCGCACCCTCGCAGGGAAAGGCACCGGAGCTACCATGTGGCCTGTAGGGCCGAGCCCCCACCCCTCCATAGGGGTGGGCTCCGAATGCACCACGTGGCCTGTTCCGTCAAGTGCTATGCTTCCCGCAAAGAAAGGCTCCAGCGCAACCACGTGGCGGATGGCCAACTCAGTGTGGTAGGAAGCCGCAGTAAAGGAACGCGTGCGCTGCTTAGACAGGCATTAAGTATGCGCGCCTTCCCCAGGCAAGCTGAGCCGCGCTTGCGAAAGTCAAGGCTCCAGTGACCTGTCTTGTCCGAGTAGCCGGTACAGACCCACGCCGCAAGACGGACGAATGGGCCGCAAGGACAAGACGGACAAAACGTGCACGG
The DNA here is from genome assembly GCA_036927565.1 of Tuctoria greenei. Classification (NCBI taxonomy): domain Eukaryota; kingdom Viridiplantae; phylum Streptophyta; class Magnoliopsida; order Poales; family Poaceae; genus Tuctoria; species Tuctoria greenei. The sequence goes on from JAYESD010000012.1 coordinate 53,715,458, forward strand.
CCATCATCACCAACTATGTGTAGCCCCGGCACACGACGCGGCGGGACGGCGCATTGACATCCCTGACAAAGGGAAGTAGATAGCAATTAATCCTAGATCTTGTATAGGATTTTGCTCTCCCCAGGACCACCTGTCGGGTACTGGGACCCACCTTGTGACTGCAAAGTCCTTGAACTATAAAAGGGCTCTGCAGACGACCTTCTGGGGGGACAAAAAATTAGACCAAGGCTCATACACGCTCAAGCAAGGCAATACACAAACACTGCAGTGGATGTAGGGTATTACGCTCCGGCGGCCCGAACCACGTAAATCCCCTGTGTTCACCTCCCTGCTGTGTTCGATCTCCGTGGACTAGCCCTCGTGAATCCAAAGAACGTCTGCGGGCTGCTCTCTAAGCAGGTCCGGGGGAAGTGTCGTTTACGACCTTTGACAGGAGCAGACCCTCCTGTTCTACATCATGAACGGGATGGAGTTTGATATAGTGGACGCCCTGATATGCGAGATGGAGGATGTGATCACTGACGGAGTGGGGATGATGAGGCAGCTCGTGTATGGACACTGGATCAGCTACCTGCTCTCCATGATGGTCCCTGAGGAGTCCGCCATGCATGACTGTCTCACTGACGAGAGTGTCACAAGGGTTCGGTCACTACCGTGCCCCAGCTCTTAGAGACTGTCGCCTTGGCCGTCCAGTCGAGCGTCAGGTCCGTGCACGCCTATCTGAGGAGGACTGGTCGGACTTGGAGAAGGAGGATGAGAGGCTAGCTGAGGCAGAGGCACAGGGTGAGGACTTGCAGCACATCTGGTCCGAGAGCGACACTGACAACAGTGTCGAGGAGTACTTTCCACCTCCACCCTCACCCAGGAAGCACGATGCGGAGGCTAGAGGCTCTACAGTGCCACCACCTACTCCACCTCTCGTCACTGAGGCACAGGTCACTCAGCCGTTAGAGCTCACTTCGCTCCTGCAACAGATGGTTGAGCAGCAGCGCCTAGACCGGCTTGCAGCTGAGCAGGCCCGAGCGGAGCAGTCCGCACAGCAGCAGCAGCAGGAGATGCAGCGCCAGATCGCCCGTGAGAGGCGTGAGGACACTGACCGGCTGACTGGGCTCATAGACCAGATGCACCAGCGCACCCTGGACCAGCAGCAGCAAACGCAGTAGGCGATGATGGGCATCCTGGGGTTGATCACCAACCTCTACACCCAGACCAGGATCGCCCTCCCGTCGCAGCTGCCAGGAGTTGCTCCACCACCGCCAGTCCTGGCTCCAGCTGCAACTTCGGTGCCGACTACGCCGATCCCCTCCATCAGCATGTCTCCACTACTGGCTTCGGGCGCACAGATTCACTCTCCGATGCCGGCCACGACACTGTTCCAGCAGACACCGGCATCCGTCGCCAGTGCCCCTATTCCAGCAGCACCTACCCAGCAGGCACCTCCTACGGCTCCGACAGCTCCTTCCACTACTCCAGGCAGCAGCTCCGACGACAGCGACGGTGACCAGTTCGTCATCGAGCCTAGTACTCAGGGTCCTTAGGCACTCGGATCCCTTTTTGGTGTCTTGATGCCAAAGGGGGAGAAGAGTTAGAGGAGTCAGGGGGAGGATAGCTCAGTCTCAGGGGGAGTGTCCTAGCCTTAGGGGGAGTTTACCTATACCATCTTTGTAATTCGATATTATCATTTTTGTAATTCAATGCTTTTGCTACTCATTTGGTGTTTATTAAGTACTCTTAAGTTATTAATCGATTGAGCTTATTTGATGTCTATCTATATCTTGTGATCACTTGATTTTGAGCCTTCAAATTTTAAGTGTGATAATCTTGTATTCATTACATATCCATATTCATTACATATTCGTTTAAGTTTCGTTCTATCAAATTCATTACTATTGTGCTTAAATTGTTGTGTTGTCATCAATCACCAAAAAGGGGGAGATTGAAAGCATCTAGGCCCCCATGAGGTACGGTTTCGGTTATTAATGACAACCATTGGATTTTACTAATGAATTTGTGAATGCAAGGTCCCCATAATCACTCAATCAAATGAAATCAATATGTCATTGGAGACCCATATACAATCAATTTTTGAGATCAAATCAATTATATGAAGACAAGAAGTGAAAGCTCTTATGTCAAAATAATTCAACTTTAAATTGACAACATTCAATGCTTGAAGATCATCAGAAATGCTTTTGCAACAAATATCAAAGAGGTCAATCGAGCAAGATACAGAATCACTTAGAAACAACTCGAATCAAACAAAATCAACTCACCGGATCAATCGATGGTTCCAGAAATATACACATCGGTCGAGTTGGTTCAGCTGAAGAAGAAGACCTCAGAACAAAGCACTCACCAGATCATCCGATGTGAATGGCTCATCTACATCGGTCCATCAGTATAGTTTGCAATATCATTGGACCAAGTGTAGCACCGGATCATCCGATGTACAGAAATATACACATCGGTCAATCACTCCAGTAAGCATCAAGTTTTAGTCAACTCTGGAAGAAGAGACACCGGAACATCTGATGAGAAGACAGGAGCAACATCGGTCTAACAATGGTCATATCTGACACAATGACGTCAGCTAAAGTAAACTTGACCGATGATAACTAAAGGGGAGACATCGGATCATCCGGTGTTCACAGTAAAGTTCTGTCAGCCTACTTTTCCAACGGCTATTTCGGGGAGGCTGGCTATAAATACACCCTAATCCTGTCATTTCACCAAGTCTTGAACACCAGACACTATCAACACATCCACAAGCGTTCAAGACCAAGAGCAATCACTTCCACATCATTTTGATCACCTATACACCAAGAGTTAGGCTAGAACTAGCTAGAGAGAGAGCTTGTGTGCCTCCATTCTGGGTGAGTGGACTCTCTAGGATAGTGAGAGCCTCAAGGGAGTGCCCTTGGTGTTTGTAACTGTGAGGAGTTCCGGAGCTTGCCAAGGTGTTTGTGGAAGCCCGGAGGGTCGAAGTTGTACAAGGCTTGAGCTCCACCTTGCCGAGGTTGGCAAATGGAGAGGAATAGTGAAGATCCCTCATCTCGGTGACTTGGGTGTGGCAAAACCCTTTGGTGGGTGCCACAACGTGGATGTAGGAAGATCTTGACGATCTTGCCGAACCACGGGATAAATCCTCGTGTCTCCTTGGGAGTTTGCATCCTTCTCCTTTCCCTTACGTTTATGCATTTTACATTCCGCAAAGTTCCTATTTACTTGAATGCATAGATAGTTTGCATAGGGAATTGGGCTTTTAGGAATTAAGTTTTATTGCTTAGATTTTTTAAAGAAGCCCAATTCACCCCCCCTCTTGGGCATTCGATCCTTACATAGCTCCACAATGAATTCATCCGTCCGAACCCGACATTTATTTTTTAGTTATTTATACTTGCTATCCGAAAAGTATGCGATACCCGATATTTCGGTCTTTTCAGTTCCGGTCTCAGTTTTATCGGTTTCGGTTTTTCGGTCTCGATTTATTTGCCTACCCCTAATTTACGTAGTAGTAGCATATATATGGGATATACATATTTCTCCTGCATGTTTTTTTTTGCAAAACTATTTAGTGATATATCCTATGTGCATATTACATATGTAAAACTAATGTAAAGTATAAAACTTTTTCAAAGGGAAGTCTTAGGTTTCATCAAATCTATCTTCCAGATTTACGCAATTTTGATCTGTTTTAACAATACAAGAATTGTACTTTTAGATTAACCATGAAAATATTTCCATAATATAAAATCTAGTACTACATGTTATTGAAGTTAATAAATTCCATATAAATCATTTGTCAAAGGTAATTAGTTCGACCAAAACAGAAATAGAGTTGAGTTGGGGCGAAGGAAGTATTATACGTTGCAGTTTGCCGCATAAAAGGTTTCGTCCTTCGTTCAAGCCGTAGCCATTTGTACAGGCGACTGATGCGACCGGGCGCACCGAGCATACGTGCGCGTCAGTCACCGAGGCGCCTTAGACGCGCGCAGCGCATGCGTTGAAATCACCTGCGGTACTGCAGGTGCAGTAACAATCACTGACATGTGGGTCCGGCTATCCGTGGGGCCCACAAGTCAGTGACTGTTACTGCACCTGCAGTACTGCAGAGGTTATGCATCCTGCATGCGCATCTTTGAATTCAATTGGAACTGCTCCGCGTCCCATCATCGCTTTACTGTGAACCACTGCAGATGGTCTTAAAGGCAAGCCCGGCTCTGGGCCTAGGCAGGCGAAAATAAATTTTCTGCGGCCCTGCCGCACAACGTCGCCTGTCGCGCCCCCGCCGCCTCGCCCCCGGCTCCGCCGCCGGCCTGCCACTCGAGAACGGATCAAAGGGAAAGCTCATCGCCCATAGCGGCCGTGTAGCTTCCGTCCCCTCGATATGGTTGCTGCTAGCCGTTGTTGATGCATTAATACCTGATGTTTCACATCGTTGAGTATGTTGCGGATCATCAGCGTCGTTAGTCCAGCACTGAGTCGTCGGGAGGCAAAAAGTAATGAACATCATTGATCAGCACTGCGCCGAGGAGAACGAGAAAATTGCAGTTGGCCGCATCGAGTCGGTTTTACGATTTTATTCACGTTCCATTTGACTTCATGTACCACGCCTATGCTTTGAGATATATGATTATACTAATCAAGCTCTGGTCTTTTACTGATTGATACTTAACCTCGTTTGTTGCATTTGCCAAGGTCCGAGGCCAACAAGGGCTACTGCTTTGTCAACGTCACATCGCCAGATGCGGCGTTCTGGCTGTGGACGGAGCACCTGCATGGCCTCCGTTGGAAGGTGAACGACTCACGGAAGATGTGCGAGGTCGACTACGCCAACATCCAGGTACATCGCTGTCTGCTGCCACCGTTTTCCATTGCGCCGCCGCTGCATGGTGTTCACCTGCCGCTGCTCGTCATCCTTTCGCAGGGTCGGGATGCGTTGGTGGCCCATTTCTCCAAGTCATGCTTCGACTGCAAAACTGAGGAGTTCCTGCCAGTGTGGTTCAGCTCGCCGTGGAAGGTGAACGACTCGCGGAAGATGTGCGAGGTCGACTACGCCAACATCTAGGTACGTCACCGTCCACTGCCACCGTTTTCCATTGCGCCGCCGCTGCAAAGTGTTCACCTGCCGCTGCTCGTCATCCTTTCACAGGTCGGGATGCGTTGGTGGATGCGGCCAGATGGTTGCTCTTGCAGGTGTATGGTAATTACGTGAGTGTTTGGTCGGGTCATGTGGTTAGTCCATGATGCACCCTAAACCCAGTGTTGAGGCCGTGTATTTGTCATTTGTGCGTACACTCTAGTGACATGTGACAAAGTGCTCAGTCATCAATTGCGTTGACGTCGAAGTTCGATTGGAGATAGCTCATCCATTTCTTTATGTCTTGGATCATCCAAATTAATGTTTGGTTGGATGGACTGGACGATCCAATTTTTTGTTGGTAGGTTGGATGAAACTTGATTGAGATTATTGAATCATCAAAGTTGATAATTTCATAACATTATTCTTGCGCATGATGATCGATCGTGCACGCCGAGCGCCGAGTTATTCGGATCGCTGAGCAAAGTTCGTACGTGGAGTTCATGTGTGCCCGTGCGCCCTGCATGATTCGGTGCGCTCGCGTACGTGGCAATCATCAGGGCAGGGTGGTACAGTCGCGGGAACCATGCAGTGCGCCCTTGCCTGTAAGATTTGGAGCGTGAACGTACGTGGCAACCATCTGGGGATGCAACTTCGGTGCTCCCGTTTGTGCTTCCATGCGTACTCCGCGCTTATGTGTCATCATCTAATTGGTTGATGTTAAATCATAAATTATGTTAGGTAAATGAAAGGGCCAATAAAATCATGACACTTAAGTAGGAGCACGCATGGAAGCACTGAATGGGAGTATACAAGCCATGTCCTCGGATGCAACTTCATGTAGCTCCATCCTAATGCAACGATTGTGGTCCCGTGGTGATAGATCCTAACGCCACGAACCAGTGAATCATGGCAAGACATCCTAATGCAAGAATTGTGTTTCGTTGCATTAGTATCCTAACGCCACGAAAAAGTGAATCGTGGCCACACATCCTAATTGCTAAGATTGGGGTCCGTGGCCATTGATACTAACGCCATGAACCAGAGTATCGTGGCAACACATCCTAATGCAATAATTGTGTTTCGTGGTGATAGATCCTGTAATGCCGCCAACTAGTAATTCGTGGCAACAGATCCTAATGCAATGGTTGTGGTCTCGTGGTGATAGATCCTAACGCCACGAACCAGTGAATCGTGGCAAGACATCCTAATGCAACGATTGGGTTTCATTGCATTAGTATCCTGACGCCACGAAAAAGTGAATCGTGGCCACACATCCTAATTGCTACGATTGGGGTCCGTGGCCATTGATAGTAATGCCACGAACAAGAGTATCGTGGCAACACATCCTAATGCAACGATTGTGTTCCGTGGCGATAGATTTTGTAACGCCACGAACCAGTAATTCGTGGCAACAGATCCTAATGCAACGATTGTGGTTTGTTGCATTAGCATCCTGACGCCATGAACCAGTGAATCGTGGCAACACATCCTAATGCACCGATTTTGTTTCGTTGCATTAGTATCCTGACGCCACGAAAAAGTGAACCGTGGCCACACATCCTAATTGCTACGATTGGGGTTCGTGGCCATTGATACTAACGCCACGAACCAGAGCATCGTGGCAACACATCCTAATGCAACGATTTTGTTTCGTTGCATTACGATCCAAATGCAACTGTTTGCTGAATCGTGGCAACAAATCCTAATGCAACGACTGTGTTTCGTGGCAATAAAGCTGTAACGCCACGAACAGTAATTTGTGGCAATAGATCATAATGCAACGATTGTGTTCCATGGCAATAAAGTTGTAACGCCACGAACCAGAGTATCGTGGCAACACATCCTAATGCAACGATTCTGTTTTGTTGCATTACTGTCCAAATGCAGCTGTTTGCTGATTCGTGGCAATAGATCCTAATGCAACGATTGTGTTCCGTGGAAATAAAGCTGTAATGCCACGAACCAGTAATTCATGGCAACAGATCCTAATGCAACAATTGTGTTCCGTGGCAACAAAGTTGTAACGCCACGAACCTGTAATTCGTGGAAACAGATCCTAGTGCAACGATTGTGGTCCAGGGCGATAGATCCTGTAACGCCACGAACCAGTAATTCATGGCAGCGGATCCTAATGCAACGACTGTGGTCCATTACATTAGCATCCTGACGCCACAAACTAGTGATTCGTGGCAACAGATCCTAATGCAATGATTGTGTTTCGTTGCATTAGCATCTTGACGCCACGAAAAAGTGAATCGTGGCCACACATCCTAATTGCTACGATTGGGGTCTGTGGCCATTGATACTAACGCCACGAACCAGAGTATCGTGGCAACACAATCCACCGCCGATTCTGAATATGTAGCTGTTGCGATTGTTTTTGACACGATTTTTCTTAGGGGTAGAAATTGTTCTCAAAACTTTTCATGCCAATGTTCAGATTTTAAATGGTGTTGCCAATGCATTCATCATGGGGGAGATTGTGAGACCTATGTGTGCTGAATACATTGGCTTTGATAATAAAAGTTTTTAATGACGCCATAACATGTTTTTAGCAAGGTCCGACTTTAGCTCTGACATGTCTTTGTTAGCTCCGGCATGTCTTTATTAGCTCCGACATGTCTTTGATAGCTCTGGCATATCTTTGTTAAGCTCTGATATATCTTGCTAGGTCTGACTTATGTTGGTTATCTCCGACATATTTTTCTAGCTCCTACGCTAGGTTGTACTAGCTTTGGTAAGCTCTGGCACTAGGTTGTACAAGCTTTGGTAAGCTCCAGCTCAAGCTCCATTTAGCTTTGGCAAGGTTCGTAGTGTGGGGAACGAAATCCCGACCGCCAAGGATCTCATTGGGTGGTCTCGGGCGATGCGACACCCAACAGTATACAAGAATAGAACGAGAACAAATTTACAATACCAAGTCTTTATTGACAAGCACAGCAAAAGTTTTAAAAGTTCTAGCGGAAGGAAAGAGAACTATACATCATAGCTACGCTCTCAGCACTAGCTATGCAAAAGCAAAGTCATCCATGCCCTAGATACTTTGCACTAGCAACATGCAATTCACGACGGCGTGCAGGGTTCCCACTCGGCTGTAAACCCTGGAGGGGGTGCAGCCTCGTCATTAAACCCGTCATCAGTCGTATAATCTACAAAAACTCGTTAACTACAAATGTGAGCATAAGGCTCAGCAAGACTACCCGTCTCACTAGACATATGCAAGGATGAGTACTAAACATAGGTAAGTAAAGCATAAGGACTCGCCTATAAGTGGATCCTTATAGTTATTTTTTATTTAGCACCTGACATTCCTCTGGCACGACACATCATAGACTCCACAATCAAACAAGAAATGCTTTGCCGATGATATGACGTGCACAAGGCACATAATGCTATTACAGCTAAAGTATGGGGAAACTGTAAACTTTTAATTGTACTATCTCTAAGCCAAACAAGGTTGTTCAAGAAATTTGTAACCAATACATCATATTCATCTGACTTCTTTAGTATTTACTACGTCACAATACAGTTAACAAGTTGTACTCTATTACCGCGAGGGACGGTGATTGCAATCGGACATACCCGGAACAACACAACACATACACACTTTCTGAAATGCCAATGAGTACTTTCAGCGGTACCTACATAACAGTTCGGTACTAGTTGTATATGGCCACCTTTCACTAAACACTCGAATGTCGAACCGGTCGATCCGTCACGAGCACGAGGTCACTGCGTGGGGCATACTCTGACGTGCCCACCAGCTGATCTACACCTCGCTGCCCTCAACCCATGCCTATAAAACAGAACAGAATGCCTCGACAAACCAGTATCAAGCTACGTCGGTTTACTGGAGCCCATTCCTCCAGCATGTCGCCGGTACAATTCAAGCTTGTCCAGCAGGACCGCACACGAAACGGTCCTCAATCGACACAAGCAGGGCTACGCACGTGAGACCACGTCTCACTGCATCCTATCCACTTCTCAGTCTCAATTTCATATTCATAAACCATTTTCTTATTCTAAAATCTCCCATGTGATAAATTCCTATCTCGCGAGTAGATTCCAGCTACTCGACTTCTACCGAATTCCTATGAGCATAAGCATAGCAGTGTCTACTCAACGGGCCATAGACCTACCCAAGACTCCATAGGATTTGTGGGTCATGCAAGTGGATGTCAAATACCTTAAATGTAATGCACAATCATCTGAAGACGTAAGGTGAATGAAAACTGTAAAATACTATAAGGAACTTAAATGCAAACCGGGGGCCTGAAAGTGAGTTTGAGTCTATGTTAGTTTCTGGCAGCTGGACCTCCAAGGCTTCCGGCTGCTCCTCGACTTCAGCTACTACACGATATGCATATACTAGGTATAAATGATTTTGTGAATAACTAATATGCCTAAGGTGGGGTGTGTATAATAATATACAATAAGACAATTACCTTAATTGACTTTGGGATTTTTATGGTGTATACTAGATATTATGGGGAAGACTCTTGCAAAGAACAGGAGATGATAAAGGATGTTTGTTATTCTTAACAATTATGGTAAGTAATAAGCTTCCTTAAATTTTTGTTGAAATTTTGGATATGTATTATGGCTACCAAGGGTTGTATCATGTATAGGGGGTCTCACTGGTTCTAGGAAAATTTGTTTCACAATTTTCTGAGTTTTCTACAGGAAGAAACAGATTTTTAAAGTTTGGGTAAATTTCTGGAAATTCATTGTTCCATTTTTCTCAATTTATAGCTACATAGAGGTTTGGGACATAGATGAACCCAGTATTTTAAGTCCAAAGAACTTGAAATTTTTACTGGAGATCACATGTATGAACTATAGGGTTCTGACCAAAATTGGGAATTTTCTAATTATTAGAACTGTAGGAATGAATTCTTTAACCATTTTGCTTATCTGAATTTTGGAGAAATTTCTATGGCTTTTCATACAAATCCAAGTGCCCCACTGGACAGTATTCTTCATGCTGGTTCTATCAAAATATATTTGGGAATTTTTGGATAATTCTACTGGAAGTTATGGATTTTCTAAGTTGGCATTGAATCTGGATTTAATTTCCTATTGGAAATTTCAAATAAAAGGGCTGGTCCCACTTCATTTGAATTCGACCAAACGGATTGGAGCCACGCCGGGGTCACGGGGTTTAACCGCGCAGCCACACTGGATCCTATCCGCAACTGATCCCATGCGAGAGGGTAATGCTGACCGGTGGGGCCCGCGTCTTCGTCTACCTCCCGACGCGGCAGCGCTCCTCGCCGGAAACTGCGGCGGTGCCTCGCCGGAACTGGTGCGTCGACCTCCTCTCGGCCTCGCCGTGACCGCTCCACCCTAAAATCGACTGCTCAAGACGATGGTGAGGTCCGATCGTGCCGGCAATGGCCGGAGACGGCAGCGCAACAGCGACGGCGGAACTAGGGAGTCGGTCTTCGTCGAAATTGTTTGGGAATGGCTCAATCGACTCGGGAAAAGCTTGGGAAGGTTTCTGGTAACTTCAGGATGATGATTTGGGGGTCAGATTGGGGAGAAATCATCAGTGAAGTTGAACTCGATGGCGAGGTACGGGTTTTCAATCGGCGGCCATGAAAACTCAAAATCCAACCTCGTTTCTCGATGGCTTTCTCTCAATTTTTGAGAGGTGATGCGCATGGAGGTCTAGGAGATAATACCTTACTGGATTTACAATTAATCGTTTGTAGAAACGGAATTTAAACGGCAATCTATCGACATCGGTATGAATTGTTTTGGGGAAAACTGGAGATAAAGGAGCTAGGAAGCATGACAGTGTCTGGAACTTCACAAGAAGCATCTAGGTACCTTTGTGCACCTTATTGCTTCAAAGAGGAAGATGGAATCGGCTTGGAGTGGTCTGTCCTCGTGGAACAGGAAGCTTCCCTTTGCGACCTCACCCGCGAGCGTCGAGGAACTTCGAAATACCACACATATAAGCAGTGAATCAAACAAGCGATTGGACAGGAAGGAAGAGCAACTAGTTGAGCAACCTTTTGCTGTTGGAAGCACTGCGATTCTTTGCCTTGTTTGGCCAGCGCGTCGAGAATGGCAGCGGCGGTGCGGTGCAGTGGCGGAAGAAAGAAAACAGAGGCGAGCGATCGGGGTGGTGTCCACTGCGACCGGGGGAGAGTATTTATAGGCCGGGGAGGAGTAGGGGGGATGCCATGAAGTAAGCAGGCAAGCAGCTCCGTGGGGGTTTGCATGCTGCACGGTGTCGAGCGGAGGAACGCCGGAAAAACGGCGTGCAGAGCCGCTTCGAGTGAGTCCCACTGACTGGTGGGTCCCATGACCCTTATCCCTGTCCCTCCTCTGCAGACTTCAATTCTCCTACCAAATGGTGTCCAAAAATTCTAGATTTTTGTGGGGAGGCTCAAATAAATATCTAGAATTTTATTATGCAATTGGATTTTGAATTGGAGCAAGTTTCAATTGGATTTCAAATCCAAATTTGAATTTGGATGGAATTCAATGGTGCCACTGTTTTAAATAGCAATTGAGTTCCCAAAATTGTGAAACTATGGGAATAAGTCAAGCAAAATATGCTGAACATGAGTGTGTGTTCAAATCTTGATGTTCAATTTCGTTGAGCAAAATTCATAATTTGAATTCAAAACATGGTTTGAATTTACTAAGCGTCTCAATTAACATAGCAAATGAAGTTCAAAATTTATGAAACTTTGCAGGAAGTCTATTTGGAATATTAGAAAACCATAGAAAAATTTATGGCCTATGAATTGAATAATTTTGACAAGGCGAAATATACAGTAGTATATATTCAATTTATATTATTTTGAATATATATTTGGTACTGCATATTAAATTTGCCTATAAATCTTTCTTCAAATAATTCCAAACTTTGAAGAGAGGTCAAAAGAATTAATATAATTACTTTGGTGAAGTTTATTCCTCATGCTAATAAATTTAAACATGAGTAGAAGAAAAGATATGATGAGATCAAGTTCATAAACATGGCTATAATTGGTCTACATTAGGGTTAACAACCAATTTACAACTGAACCTCATATGAAGGAAAATGTGGGATTTTACATTCCTCCCCCCCCCCCTTAAAAGAATCTCGTCCAGAGATTACAAAAGGAAGGATAAAAGAAAAGACCTAATGAACATATGATGTTAACAAGTCGGGATAATTGGTTTTAAGATATTCCTTGCTTTCCCACGTTGCTTCATCAGCGGTGTGGTTTCCCCACAAGACCTTGTAGAAACGCAAGGTGTTGTTTCTTGTGGTACGAGTCTTCTCATCAATTATCTGGGTTGGGTGTTCGGAGTAAGTAAGATCTGGTTGGAGGGCTTCCATATCCTCCATACGGACTTCTGTTGGGGTCTTGAGACATTTTATCAATTGTGAAATATGGAACACATTGTGGACCCCTGAAAGCGATGTTGGTAGCTCTAGCCGATAGGCTACAGGTCCGCACTGCTCACTTATTCCGAAAGGTCCGATGAAATGCAGAGCTGGTTTCCCTTTTACTCCGAAACAATGAATCCCTTTCATTGGGGATACCCGAAGGTAAACGTGATCCCCGATATCAAAATGAAGTGGTCGACGTCGTTTGTCTGCATAGCTTTTCTAGCGAGACTGAGCAGCCTTGAGGTTGGCTTGAATAACTCGTACTCGATCTTTGGCTTCCTTTACCAAGTCTTTACCATAGGTTACTTGTTCACCGGATTCACACCAGTTCAACGGTGTGCGGCACTTCCGGCCATAAAGAGCTTCATATGGTGCCATTTGAATGCTAGTCTCATAACCATTGTTGTATGAAAACTCCGCCAATGGTAGATGATCATCCCAATTCTTACCATGTTGGATGGCACAGGCGCGGAGCATATCCTCTACTACTTGGTTTACTCGTTCCATTTGACCATCAGTCTGTGGTTGGTAAGCTGAGCTTCAAATCAATTTGGTACCCAGAGATGCATGGAGTTGCTCCCAAAATTGAGCAACAAACAAAGTTCCACGATCTGATATGATAGTGCAGGGTACTCCGTGTAAGCATAAGATCCTGGCAATATACAGCTCTGCATATTGTCGTGCCACATAATTGACATTGACTGGAATAAAGTGAGCCAACTTGGTGAGCGGTCCACTATCACCCAAATCGAGTCATGTTTGTGAAAAGTGAGAGGTAACCCAACAATGAAATTCATGCTGATGTCCTCCAATTTCCAGGAAGGTATGCTTAACAGTTGTAATTGTCCAGCTGCTTTCAGATGGTCTGCTTTCACTCGTCGACATGTATCACATTCGAATACATACTTCGCTATTTCCCTCTTCATCCGAGTCCACCAAAATTTCTTCTTCAAATCTTGGTACAATTTGTTACTCCATGGATGAATAGAATATTTGGACAAATGAGCCTCATCCAAAATTTTCTTCCGAAGTTCCACATCGCGGGGTACCACGATGCAGTCTTTGAACCAGATGGTACTGTCATCGTCACCTTGGAAACACTTCATTTCTCCCTTTTTCATTCATTGATGAATATGGGATATGCCCTTGTCCTTCTTCTGAGCCTCCATAATTTCCTCCCTTATGGTGGGAATGAGGGCTAGGTTGTAGAGTGCCCCATACGGAACCAAGTAGAGACTCGGTTCTTCTTCCTCTATCAAGGTGATAGAAAGGTTATTGATATGGGACTTGCGACTTAGTGCATCTGCGAATACATTTGCCTTTCGAGGATGGTAGTGGATCTCAATCTCGTAGTTTTGATTAACTCCAACCATCTTCGTTGTCGCATATTCAATTCTTTCTGGGTGAAGATGTACTTCAAGATTTTGTGATCGGTTTAGAGATGTACTAGGTTGCCCCATAGATAGTGTCTCCACATCTTTAAAGCTAGTACCACGACAGCGAGCTCAAGATCATGAGTCAGGTAATGCTGCTCATTGTTCCGAAGCTGCTGTGATCCATAAGCGATCACCCTTCTGTCTTGCATTAATACGCAACCCAAACAAATTCCAGATGCATCATAATAAACATCAAAGGATTTTGTTGTGTCTGGTTGGGCCAATACTGGTGCTGTTGTGAGGCGTTTTACCGATGCTTGGAAACCCTCCTCACATTCCTTTGTCCAGGTATACCTCTTGTCTTTCTTCAGAAGTTCCGTCATTGGTTTAGCTATCTTGGAAAAGCTTGGGATGAACCTCCGGTAATATGCAGCTAAACCCAAGAAACGTCGAACTTCATGCACAGACTTGGGAGACTCCCATTTGAGTACTTGCTTAATCTTGCTTGGATCAACTGCAAGCCCCTCGGCAGAGATGATGTGCCCCAAAAATGGCACTTGGTTGATCCAAAACTCACATTTGCTGAACTTAGCGTACAACTTGTGGTCCCGCAATCGCTGAAGCACGATGTGCAAATGTTGTGCATGTTCTTCTTCGGACTTTGAGTATACAAGGATGTCGTCGATGAAGACCACGACGAACTTGTCCAAATCCGGCATGAATACCGAATTCATGAGATACATGAAATGGGCCAGTGCGTTGGTTAATCCGAAGGACATGACAAGGTACTCATATAAGCCATACCTCGTCGAGAATGTTGTCTTAGGTATATCCTCGGGTCGAATTCTGATCTGATGATAACCAGAGCGAAGATCCATCTTTGAAAATACCAGAGCACCTACCAACTGATCGAACAGAATATCGATACGGGGTAGTGGATATTTGTTCTTGTCTGTGACAGCATTGAGTGGACGATAGTCCACACATAGTCTCAATGTTTTATCCTTATTTTCCATGAACAGTGCAGAACATCCCCAAGGTGACGAACTTGGACGAATGAAACCCTTGTCCAACAGTTCATTCAGCTGCTCTTTTAGTTCTGGCAGTTCTTTAGGTGTCATCTTATACGGCCTTCTTGAGATTGGTACTGTTCCCGGTACAAGTTCAATCTTAAACTCGACATCTCTTTCTGGTGGCATAGGATCTTCGGGAAAAATGTATGGATACTCACATACTATCGGAATATCTTCGATTTTACAGGCTTCGGTGTTATCAGCAGTTAGAGGCACGTGGATATTACCCTCAAGAGTGAGAATTTGGGGAGAGTGGACCGGAGAATTTAGATATATTCTCCGAGGAATGATGTCAATGATAGCACCATTGTATTGCATCCATGCCATCCCTAAAATGATATCTAATTTCTGATGCTCCAATATAATGAGAGAGATAGGGTATATGTTCCCACCCAGATTAAGAGGTACCCTATGGACCATCTTATCTGCTACTACTTTGCCTCCCGGAGAACAAATCATATATGGGTTTTTGTGGAAATGATAGGCAATTGGTATAGATTTACCTAAGACTTGCTAATAAAATTATGGGAAGCACTGGAGTCAAAAAGGATGACTACGGGATGACCAAAGACAGAGAACGTACCCGTGAGTACGGGTGCGCCTTCCGGAACGTCCTCAATGGTGAGGTGGTGGACGTTGTCGGTTCTGGTGGTTGGCTTCTTGGGCTGGTTGCGAGGTTGGTTTGCCCCCTGGTACGATGATTGTCCTCCGCTCCGCGGGCTGTCCTTGGTAAAGTGTCCTGTATGTCCACACGTATAGCACATGTACGGGGTCTGACCGATACGGAGTGGAGGACGGAATCCCAGTGCACGCGGTGGAGGTAGAGGTGCACACGGAATCATCCCCTGTTGTTGCTGTGGGCGGAAACCGGCATTGTTGAATGGGCGACCACGAAACATCAATGGTCGCGATGGCGGCTGCCACCTCTGGTCGGATGGTGATCGATACACCATGCAGTATTTCTGAGGAGTACCCCCTCCGCTGCCCTGCGGATCACTCCTTTTCTTCTTGTCAGAGAACAGCTCCCTAGTAGCATCCTCCCGCACGATGGCGGCATTGACCATGTTGTTGAAGCTGCCGCTGTTGAACAAGGCAAGCTTGTCCTTCATCAAGGGTTCAAACCCCGATAGAAGCATTCCCGCTTCTGATCCTCAGTATTCACTTGGTCCTGAGCGTACTGGGCCAAGTGGTTGAATATCTTGGAGTACTCATAAGCACTCCTTCCTCCTTGTTTCAGCTCCAAGAACTCTTGAAGCTTCTTCCTCATAACACCGGGAGGTATGTGATAGGCGTGAAACGCCTCCCGGAACTCCTCCCAGCTCACGGCGTAGCCGACTGGTCGTGTGGCAAGGTAATTCGCCCACCACGCACCAACGGACCCTTGTAGTTGTTGGGCCGCGAACAGGGTCTTCTGGTGTTCGGTCATTCGTAGCAAACCGAACTTCCCTTCAATGGAGCGGAGCCAGTTGTCTGCCTCCAATGGTTCATTGGCCACCATGAGGACCGACGGGTGTGTCGACATGAAATCCGAGTATGAGCTTGGAGAAGGTCGTCGTGGACCCGCATCTGGTCGCCCTCCTTGACGGGACGAATGCTGGACCAGAGTCCGTAGTAACTCCGTTTGCTCATCGCGGGAGCCACGTACCGCGGCGAGAACCTCCGCTAGACTCCTTGGAAGTTCCGGAGGTGGTGGTGGAGGAACTCGTTGCTGCGGTGTTGCAGCTGTCTCCTGGGTTGGAGATTCGTCCTCACGGCCACGACTAGATCCCCCCATTTCAGGTGTCGAGCGAGTACGCACCATTCTGCATCCAAATGACATAAAATCAGCACAAGTTTTCTTTCCTTTATCCAGTTTATCAATCAGTAGTACGACTTTTTGATATGGAAATAAGTGCATCACATTCACATATAGTGATAAAGTACAAGATACATTATCTCATGACCAAGTTTACAGTAGTGTACTTCAAAATGATGGACTCCCGCTATGGAAATACATCTCTACCACACTTGGTTCCCATGAGATGTCATACACATCTTAATAGCTTAGACATACCCACTACTATTCTTAATATGACACAAACATGGTTACAAAAGAAACACACGAGCAACTATTAAACTATATGTTGCCTCGTGACGGCAGAAGTGCTGCCACATCCCACTCCAATATGTCCTACTCGACGTACTCGAGTTCCTTGGGATCTTCTTCTTCATCATCATTCAAAATTGGTGCCACAGGTGCGGTTGCGGGAGCAAGAGTTGCCACCCCACCCACCATTGATGACGTCGCAGCAACTAAAGATTTCACATCAGCCTGCAGAAGAAACATCCTCAAGTCTTCTAGTTCCCTCTGTGCATTTTTGTAACTGGCCTTCCAATCCTGAGTTTCCCCTCTGGATTGATCCCTTTCTTGAGTCACCTCACTCAACTGTTCATCCAACAGTTGCACCTCGAGTTGACTCGCTTCCAACGCATTTTCTGCGTGTTGTGTTTTCATGCGAGCCTCCGATCGAGCTTGAACAGCCCAGTGCCACTGCTTTTCCCTTAAGTTTAAATAGCGATTTAGGGGATCAACCGTGGACCTAAGTGAGTCGTTGGCACCTTCAAAGTGATCCCCTCGAATCAAGGCCTGCTTTAGCTCACTCATCATTTTTCCCAGGCTAATATGCTGATTAAGGCTCTCCTGACACGCTGATGCCGCATATGAGGCTAAAATCATCTTGGGTACTTCTTCAGCATGCCCATATGCTGCAATCATCCGGCTTGCCCACTCATCACTAGCTCTACCATCGACCGGAAAGAGCTCGAATGGAGTGCCAACCATAGCATGGTAATGATGTTTGCAAAACCTCATGATGGCCACACTTGCGGTATAACACCACGTGTCTTCCAATTGAATTCCATGTATTTGGATGGAAAAGGGGGCCCATCCAATATTTAATGGAGCAGCAGGCACATCCACATAAATGGTGCACCTTGTTACCCCTCCATCATCGATCTACTTGCCCCAATAGTCCGGTATTTCATGATACCTGAACCGTTGAAGCATTGCAATCAACAAATCCGGAAAACCCTTCAAAAGTGTACACTTCGTGAACACCCATCCGTTTGGTATGTATACCATAGAATCAGTCATCTGTGAAAAAGATACTGGAACAATGAGAAGGTTTCCAACTCTCAACAGTTTATAAAAATTTACAACTGGAGTTGTAATCACAGTCTGTTCCAGCTGACCTCCTGTATAAATTCAAAATTTTGATACAGGAAACTTCAGAACGAGGTGTTGGGTTGAATACAAAAGTTGTAGCACACGTTCTAACCTTTCAATATTGTACTCATACAGCTCCAGGTAAGCTAGGAAATAGAATCTATACAGGTTTTAAGTTGACCCATATTTTCGGGAAATTTTGACAGAACCCCCCCTGTATATGTGGTGATTTCCACAATTTATACAGGTATATCATGCCAATATTTTGAGGTAATAAAAAAATAAACATTGTATAACATCAAGTTAAAAATCCATTGGTAAAAGATTTCGCCCATGAAACATTTGTTACATAGGTATAGTGTGCTAATTCTAAACTAGTGCCAACTGTTTAAGGTCTGATCTGCCAGAACCAAGTTTGCAACCATAGGAATCCAACACGGCTATACCCAGATTTAGGCCATGAGTACAACATGAAGTTGATATAGGACTTGCTAAGCTTTCCAGAAATGTATATATATGACCATGACACTATTCTGGATCAAAAGCTAAAGCTACCTAAACTTAACAGATGAACTGACTGTCGTTCAACAGCAGCCCTGCAGTTCACTGTTTTGAGCTCGAAATTTGAATTGCTTCAGATTCGAATCAAGAGTAACATTGAACAACAAAACTGTAGATTAGCTCCTCTCCTTTTCAGATATATATCATAATAAGGCAGAAAACATTTCTACAGTGAGTTATAGAAAAATTACTGAGACTGGTACATCGGTAGGGTTATCTGGAGTAGTTTAAGCATACTCCGAATTTCGATAGATTATCAAGCTTTTCTGCCTTGATGGTCAATAGAAAAGTTGTAGAGGACTTCGAAAACTTTTCATCCATATAGCATACCTTTATTTATTTATAACTAACCAAGATTACAACCTGGCGAACTTGAGCAAACTTTGTCCAGAAATCAAGAATCTTGGTGCTCAGCCATGTTGAATCGAATTTTTATCTTTACGGAGTCCAAACCTACCAGCACCTGATAGTCGGACTTTCCAAAATATAATGCATCCTATTTTTGTCGTTGTTGGGGATGGTCAAGTATCAAAGTTGATATTGACGGTACTACGTGCCTCACCACAGAAATTTCTAGCCGGTTATTTCCGGATACGTTTATAGGTGGTCCTAGTATCGTTCACTCGCAAACGTATGCTACACGGGTGGCTACCGTAGTCAATGCTGCAAAAGACAAACAATCCCCTTTAGCACCTTCACACCACAAGGGCAGCACGGGGAAACACGACAGACAGTCACAATAATACATATGAAAATAAATGCATACGACTCTGGTGTGAGTCGCCCTCGAGCGATGTCATGTATCGAGGTACATGGCTGTAAATACATCTGTACAGCAAAGACTCCCGCATGAACCGGCTTATACACGCTCGGGCATACGTGCTTCCCATGCTCCCTTAGAATATGAATGATTCTAGAGAGGCATACTATCGGGTTATACACCACACGACGGGGGCTCCCACTAACTTTGAAGCACGCTAGGGTACCGCGTGTCATGGGTTCTCAGAAACATAGAAAGTTTCAGAGACTCCTATTAACATTTCCGTGCTAAGCCACGGAAAACTTCCATGCTACCTCTCGCATGGTGAGCTTACCGCAATTGATCCGCTTACGGTGGCGTACCTTACCTCTTACCTGACGTCGGAGCGTCGTTACAGAATTAGTAACATATAAGTTAGTTTACCACCTGTATATCTTATAATAATAATACTCTTTATAAGGGCGTATAGCTAATTCCTCACTCAAATCCTAATTTTTTTGAAAATATGTTCTTTTCATGTACACTGTTCCCAATGATGCTCTGATACCATGCATGTGGGGACCGGAATCCCGACCACCAAGGATCTCATTGGGTGGTGTCGTGTGATGCGACACCCAACAATATACAAGAATAGAATGAGAACAAATTTACAATACCAAGTCTTTATTGACAAGCACAATGGAAGTTTGAAAAGTACTAGCGGAAGGAAAGAGAACTATACATCATAGCTACGCTCTCAGTACTAGCTATACAAAAGCAAAGTCATCCATGCCCTGGATACTTTGCACTAGCAACATGCAATTCACGGCGGCGTGCAGGGTTCCCACTCGGCTGTAAACCCTAGAGGGGGTGTAGCCTCGTCATTAAACCGGTCATCAGTCGTATAATCTGCAAAAACTCGTTAACTGCAAACGTGAGCATAAGGCTCAGCAAGACTAACCCGTTTCACTAGACATATGCAAGGATGAGTACTAAACATAGGTAAGTAAAGCATAAGGACTCGCCTATAAGTGGATCCTTATAGTCATGTTTTATTTAGCACCTGACATTACTCAGGCACGACACATCATAGACTCCACAATCAAACAAGAAATGCTTTGCCGATGATATGACGTGCACAAGGCACATAATGCTATTACAGCTAAAGTATGGGGAAACTATAAACTTTTAATTTTACTATCTCTAAGACAAACAAGGTTGTTCAAGCAATTTGTAACCAATACATCATATTCGTCTGACTTCTTTAATATTTACTACGTCACAATAATGTGAACAAGTGGTACTCTATTACCGCGAGGGGCGGTGATTAAAATCAGGACATACCCGGAACAACACAACACATACGCACTTTCGGAAATGCCAACGAGTACTTTCAGCAGTACCTACATAACAGTTCAGTACTAGTCGTATATGGCCACCTTTCACTAAATACTCGAATGCCGAACCGGTCGATCTGTCATGAGCACGAGGTCACTGCGTGGGGCGTACTCTGACGTGCCCACCAGCTGATTTACACCTCGCTACCCTCAACCCACACCTATAAAACGGAACGGGATGCCTCAACAAACCAGTATCAAGCTACGTCAGTTTACTGGAGCCCATTCCTCCAGTATGTCGTCGGTACAATTCAAGCTTGTCCAGCAGGACCGCACACGAAACGGTCCTCAATCGACACAAGCAGGGCTACGCACGTGAGACCACGTCTCACTGCATCCTATCCTCTGCTCGGTCTCAATTTCATATTCATAAACCATTTTCTTATTCTAAAATCTCCCATGTGATAAATTCCTATCTCGCGAGAAGATTCCAACTACTCAACTTCTACCAAATTCCTATGAGCATAAGCATAGCAGTGTCTACTCAACGGGCCGTAGACCTACCCAAGACTCAATAGGATTTGTGGGCCATGCAAGTGGATGTCAAACACCTTAAATGTAATGCACAATCATCTGAAGACGTAAGGTGAATGAAAACTATAAAATATTGTAAGGGACTTAAATGCAAACTGGGGTTTGCCTGAAAGCGAGTTTGAGTCTATGTTAGTTTCTGGCATCTTGACCTCCAAGGCTTCCGGCTGCTCCTCGACTTCAACTACTACATGATATGCATATACTAGGTATAAATGATTTTGTGAATAACTAATATGCTTAAGGTGAGGTGTGTATATTAAGATACAATAAGACAATTACCTTAATTGACTTTGGGATTTTTATGGTGTATACTAGATATTATGGGGAAGACTCTTGCAAAGAACAGGAGATGATAAAGGATGTTTGTTATTCTTAACAATTATGGTTAATAATAAGCTTCCTCAAATTTTTGTTGAAATTTCGGAGTTGTATTATGGCTACCAATGGTTGTATCATGTAGAGGGGGTCTCACTGGTTCTAGAAAAATTTGTTTCACAATTTTCTGATTTTTCTACAGGAAGAAACTTATTTTTAAAGTTTTGGTAAATTTCTGGAAATCTTTGTTCCATTTTTCTCAATTTATAGCTACATAGAGGTTTGGGACATAGATCAACCCAGTATTTTAAATCCAAAGAACTTGAAATTTTTACTGGAGATCACTTGTATCAACTATAGGGTTCTGACCAAAATTGGGAATTTTCCAATTAATAGAACTGTAGGAATGAATTCTTTAAGCATTTTTCTTATCTAAAGTTTGGAGAAATTTCTATGGCTTATCATACAAATCCAAGTGCACCAATGTACAGTATTCTTCATGCTGGTTTTAACAAAATTTATTTGGGTATTTTTGGATTATTCTACAGGAAGTTATGGATTTTCTAAGTTGGGATTGAATCTGGATTTAATTTCCTATTGGAAATTTCAAATAAAAGGGTTTGTCCCACTTCATTTGAATTCGACCAATTGGATTGGAGCCACATGGGGGGTCACGGGGTTTAACCTCGCAGCCACACCGGATCCTATCCGCAACTGATCCCACGCGAGTGGGTTACGCTGACCAGTGGGGCCCGCGTCTTCGTCTACCTCCCGATGCGGCGGCGCTCCTCGCCGTAAACTGCGGTGGTGCCTCACTGCAACTGGTGCGTCGACCTCCTCTCGGCCTCGCCGTGACCTCTCCACCCTAAAATCGACTGCTCAAGATGATGGTGAGGTCCAATCATGCCGGCGATGGCCGGAGACGGCGACGCGACGGCCACGGCGGAACTAGGGAGTCGGTCTTCATCGGAATTGCTTGAGAATGGCTCAATCGACTCGGGAAAAGCTTGGGAAGGTTCCTGGGAACTCTAGGATGATGATTTGGGTGTCAGATTGGGGAGAAATCGTTGGCAAAGTTGAACTCGACGGTGAGGTACGGGTTTTCAATCGGCGGCCATGAAAACTCAAAAATTGGACCTCGTTTCTCGATGGCTTTCTCTCATTTTTTGAAAGGTGATGCGCATGGAGGTCTAGGGGACAATACCTTACTGAATTTAGAATTAATCGTATGTAGAAACGGAATTTAAACGGCAATCTATCCGCATCGGTATGACCTGTTTTAGGGAAAACTGGAGATAAAGGAGCTAGGAAGCATCACAGTGTCTGGAATTTCACAAGAAGCATCTAGGTACCTTTGCGCACCTTATTGCTTCAAAGAGGAATATGGAATTGGCTTGGAGTGGTCTGTCCTCGTGGAACAGGAAGCTTCCCTTTGCGACCTCACCCGCGAGCGTCGAGGAACTTTGAAATACCAATCATATAAGCAGTGAATCAAACAAGCGATTGGACAGGAAGGAAGAGCAACTAGTTGAGCAACCTTTTGCTGTTGGAAGCACTGCGATTCTTTGCCTTGTTTGGCCAGCGCATCGAGAATGGCAGCGGCGATGCGGTGCAGTGGCGAAAGAAAGAAAACAGAGGCGAGCGCTCGGGGTGGTGTCCACTGCGACCGGGGGAGAGTATTTATAGGCCGGGGAGGAGTAGGGGGGCGCCATGAAGCAGGCAGGCGAGAAGCTCCGTGGGGGTTTGCATGATGTGCGGTTTCGAGTGGAGGAACGCCGGAAAAACGGCGTGCAGAGCCCCTTTGAGTGAGTCCCACTGACTGGTGGGTCCCATGACCCTTATCCCTGTCCCTCCTCGGCAGACTTCAATTCTCCTACCAAATGGTGTCCAAAAATTCTAGATTTTTGTGGGGAGGCTCAAATGAATATCTAAAATTGGATTCTGCAATTGGATTTTGAATTGGAGCAAGTTTCAATTGGATTTCAAATTCAAATTTGAATTTGGATGGAATTCAATGGTGCCACTATTTTAAATAGCAATTGAGTTCCAAAAATTGTGAAACTATGGGAATAAGTCAAACAACATATGCTGAACATGAATGTGTGTTCAAATCTTCATGTTCAATTTAGTTGAACCGAATTTATAATTCGAATTCAAAACATGGTTTGAATTTTCTAAGCGTCTCAATTAAAATAGCAAATGAAGTTCAAAATTTATGAAACTTTGCAGGAAGTCTATTTGAAATATTAGAAAACCATAGAAAAACTTATGGCCTCTGAATTGAATAATTCTGACAGGGCCAAATATACAGTAGTATATGTTCAATTGATATTAATTTGAATATCTATTTGGTACTGCATATTAAATTGGCCTAGAAATCTTTCTTCAAATAATTCCAAACTTTGAAGAGAGGTCAAAAGAATTAATCTAAGTTCATTGGTGAAGTTTATTCCTCATGCTAATAAATTTAAAAATGAGTAGAAGAAAAGATTTGATGAGATCAAGTTCATAAACATGGCTATAATTGGTCTCCATTAGGGTTAACAACCAATTTACAACTGAACCTCATATGAAGGAAAATGTGGGATTTGACACGGAGCTTGATCGCAATGATCCTATTTTTACTGTAAAATGTTTCGAACTTGCTTTACATTGTTGGAAAGATTGCTTAGTATTCATTTGCTAAGTTTTTGGTTTGTTTTGGTTGATATGGCTGATATCATTTTACCGTGGTTTCGCAACATGCTTCTGTGAGGTCCTCACGTAAGGTGTTGTGTTAGGAACCAACTTGAGTCAAGTCACGGACTTGGGCTCGTACGGGTTGGTTGTTTGTTTATGTGCAGGTGTTGCTTGAGTTCAATACATGGCTGCTAATGGGATCCATTGAACTAGTCTTAGGGAAAAGATGAGGTTCAACAACCAAGTTCGGGAGGAATTGTGGTTGAGTTGATCGGGAGGTTGTGCAACATGTTTGGATCAACAACAATGCATATGAAGGTATTGTGGACGTCGTTGGAAGATGATTGCACGTATGCAAGGATTGCATGGACGTGGCTACATGGTTCCGAGACGTGATGAAGAGATGGACATAAAGAATTGGTCGGAAAGGTCCAACCGACTAGGTTATGGACTCAAGCTGCAACCGAGTCGTGTTTGACTCAAATATGGAAAGATTTGAGTTGGTGATGATAAGATTTCGTGTGGGTAACGAATTTGAGTTGTTTTAGAATGTGGGATACGTTCCTAAGGTGTTTGGAAGTCTTAAGATTGCTTCTATCTGTGTATAGAAGAGTCCTAAGCAGTTATGAAAAGTTTCGATTTGTGATTTGAGTAGGATTAGTCCTAGTTGAGATTGGGTTGGCCTAAGGGCTGGTTATATAAGCAAGGGAGGCCAGAGCTCGTGGGAGACGACTTTAGGGCTGTTCCTCTTGTGTTCTATTGAATAAAATTCGTAGTTGAAAGGAACTTTTGTGCCTTGTTCGTCCGACTTGTTTTCTTCAAGTCTTTCTCGTCGAGTTTCTGCACAGCACTACCTTTCTTCGGTGGTTTTATCATAACTCGAGTTTTACAGATCCAATTGACATGATTCTTTTTAAATTATCTTCAACTTAATTTTCTATCATCTATCAAAATTTCACGGTCATTGGATTTGTAGTTACTGATCTACACGAGTTTCTTTGCAGTGTTCTAGAACTATTTTTCTCGAGTAGGACAGATTGACCTTTGTTCGATCATTCGATCGTAACTTGAGCTTATCTCGATGGATTTGAGTTATTCTTGTCGTGTCTTTTTCGTGACTTGATTCTCTCTGATATATATATCACTTTTGTCACAGTGAAACACATTTAGATTAGTCTCACACACGATTTGTTTAACAGATCATTTTTCTACCAAGGGTTTTTCATTGCTTCCGCTAAAAAGTTTTAATCTACCATTCACCCCCCTCTGGTAGCTTTTCACATGCTCTTCGATCCTACAGAAAGTAATTTCAAATCCAAATTCCAAATGAAACTTAACACCGGAATTCTGCCTCAGTCTCTGTTTATTCTGACCAGTCTGGAGAAATTCAAACTTTCATCCCCTAAGTTGTCTCAATTTGAGTGTACTACAATTTTGTTGTTTAAATCATGTCCTGACGAACATAAACATGAAACTCTACATGAAGGGATACTTAACATAGGGATGAATATAGCAGTAAATGACTCGCATATAAATTGATCATCATATTACAAGTTAATATCAGCAGCTTAAATGTTTAATAACAGTAACTTTAATGAGCCTAATCTATAGCAGTCATGGTGCCAAAACAATTATATTTCAATACATCGTATTCTCCTGACATTTTTCAGTATTTACTACGTCACAACACAGTAAACAAGCGGTACTCAAATAACCACGAGGGACGGTGATTACAATCAGGACACACCCAAATAACACGTTACATACACCTGTGCCTAAGGAGCGTGCCGTGCTCCTCACCACATAATACGCAACCACCCTTTCACGAGAGAACTCAAACGCCAAACCGGTCCCACCATCGCGGGCATAAGGTTCCCGCACGGAGCGTGTTTGTGCCCGCCGGCATATTTACACCTTACTACCCTCAGCCTACCCCTATCGAAAATGGGCTATGCCTCGACATCCAAGTTATTATGTTACCTCAGTTTCCTGGGTTCCATATGCCCAGTATGCATCCGGTACTGTTCAAACTTGTCCAGCAGAGCCGCACACGGATCGGTCATCAGTTGACACAAGCAGGGCTACGCACGTGAGACCACGTCTTGCTGCATCCTACCCGCTGCTCGATCTCAAGTTCACATTTCTAAACTATTCTTTGATTCAATTCATCCCGTGTGATAAAAATCCTATCTCGCAAGTAGATTCTGACTACTCGACTTCTACCGGATTGCTATAAAAATTAGCATGGCATTGTCTACTCGTCAAGTTCTAGACCTACCCAATACTCCATGGGATTTGTGGGTCATCCAAGTGGAGTAACAAACACCTTGGCCCTAATGCACAAAACTCATCCTAGACATAATTGATACAAGTAGAAAATTTGAAATAGCACTTAAATGCAAACCGGTGCTTGCCTGGCTGCGAGTCTGAGGAAATATAGCTTCTGGAAGTAGAGTCTCCAAGGGCTCTGTGTCCTCCTCAATCTCGGTCTCTATATGATATGCAATATATAAAGTATATGAGTGATATAGAATCTATAGAGAAGATCTTATAAATACTGATCAGGTATGTAAATGATTTTTATTGCTTGGGATTTTTACAGTGGATACTAGGACCTATGAGAAAGATCTAGACCAAAAACTGGAGATGTTCAAGGAAGCTTGTTATCTCTAAAATTCCAACAAAAAAAGGATTCTCTGAATTTTGGTACTGAATATGTAGCTTTGTCGTGGCTACTAGTAGGTGATTATGGTAGAGGAGATTCCACTAGTTCTATGAAAAATTGTTTCATAATTTTCTAAGCTTCCTACAGGGATAAATTGATTTTACAAGTTTGCAAGAAATTCTGAAATGGTTACTGTATTTTTCCCAATTTTTAACTACATAGAGATTTGGAACACTGATCAACCCAGTAAATGAAGTCTAATGAACTTGATATTTTTACCGGAGATAAAGCGTATTATTAAGATTGTCCTGACCAAAATTGGGAATTTTTCAATTAGCTGAACAAGAGTAATTAATTTCCCAAGCAATTAGCTCAAAGGAATTAATTAAGAAAATTATGAGAGTTTCATGTCCGACAAATTGCACCACTTTTTGTCGAACCTAGTGTCCTTGAACATCAAGCTTCAGAATTAGGAATTAATTAAGCAAATTTTTATAGAATCCTTTTAATTGTTGGAATAGAGACAACAAGCTTCCTTGAACATCTCCAATTTTTGGTCCACATCTTCCTTGTAGAACCTAGTGTCTACTGTAAACATCCCAAAGCCAATTAAAATATTTGCATACATGAGCAGTATTTATAAGATCTTTTCTATAGTTTCTATATCACTCATGTACATTATATATTGCATATCATATAGTGACCGAGATCGGGGAGGACCCGAAGCCCTTGGAGACTCTACTTCCAGAAGCTAACTTCCCCTCTGTCTCGCAGCAAGGCAAGCCCTGGTTTGCATTTAAGTGCTATTTAAAATTTTCTATTTGTATCACTTATGTCTAGGATGAGTTTTTTGCATTAGGGCTAAGGTGTTTGTTACTCCACTTACGTGACCCACAAACCCCATAGAGTATTGGGTAGGTCTAGAGCTTGACGAGTAGACAATGCCATGCTTATGTTTATAGGAATCCGGTACAAGTCGAGTAGTTGGAATCTACTCGCGAGATAGGATTTTATCACACGGGATAAATTGAATCAAAGAATGGTTTAGAAATGTGAAATTGAGACCATGCAGCGGGTAGGATGCAGCGAGACGTGGTCTCACATGTGTAGCCCTGCTCGTGTCTATTGAGGACCGTTTTGTGTGGGTCCCTGCTGGACAAGTTGAACAGTACCGAATGCATACTGGGCATATGGAACCCAAGAAACCGATGTAACTTGATAACTGGGATTTCGAGGCATAGCTCATTGTTGATAGGGGTGGGCTGAGAGTAGTAAGGTGTAAATTCGCTGGCGGGCACAAACACGCTCAATGCGGGAACCTTATGACCGCGATGGTGGGACCGGTTCGGCATTTGAGTTCTCTCGTGAAAGGTGGATGCGTATGACGTGATGAGGAGCACGACATGCTCCTTAGGCACGGGTGTACGTGACATGTTATTCGGGTGTGTCCTGATTGCAATCTCTGTCCCTCACGGTTATTTGAGTACCGCTTGTTCACTGTGCTGTGACGTAGTAAATACTAAAGAAGTGAGGAGAATACGATGTATGGAAATATAATTGTTTTGCCACTATGTTTGCTATAGATTAGGCTCATTAAAGTTACTATTATTGAACATTTAAGCTGCTGCTATTAACTTGTAAAATGTTGATCAATTTATATGCAAGTCATTTACTGCTATATATATTCCTATGTTAAGTATCCTTGCATATAGAGTTTAATGCTTAGGTGAGACGGTTAAGTCTTGTTGAGCCTTCATGCTCACGGTTGCTATATTAAGTTGTTTGCAGGTGAGACTTATGAGGAAGGGCCCGAGGATGTGGAGATGCCTCCGTCGGGGTATACCGCCGAATGGGAGTCTTGCACGCCGAAGTAAATTTGTGTGTGGCTAGTGTGTAGCGTCCGCGGGCTGGACGGCTGCAAGTTTGCATAGCTAGGCTTAGAGTTTAGCTATGAATATTATCTTCGGCTTTATATTAAGTATTGTAAGAGACTTCCGCTGTTTATATAAATAAAACTTTGTATTTTGTCGTATTCTTTTGATGTGTGCTGTTGGGTACCACATCGCACGGCACCACTCTCTGCGGTTCCCGGAATGTGTGGACCCGGTCCGCATATTATCAATTTAGCAATAGAAGTTTATTTCGGATTACACGAAAGTGCAGCTAATAATGAGGATATCCAAGTTGAACTAATAGTAACTAAAGAAAGTTGTTGCCGATGTTTTCTACAAAAAGGATTAATAAGATTCATTTCAGTCAACTAGATAATGAAGGAAAACATCCTTATGTTTATAAACGCATAAGGATGAGTATATGGATTAATAAAGTTCTATTAGTCAATGGGAGGGATGAAGGAAGAATGCTTGTGCTTATCACAGGTCTACTTGTGACGTGTTCAGCCGAGTTGGGGAGCGTCGGAATACACTGGGCGGCGTTGCTCAATGGAGCCAGGCAGAAGCACGACAACACAGGGCTTTGGACGGGAGACAACAACCAAGCAGTGCGTGTTAATGCGGCAGAAGGGACCATGGCGCAGCGCTTGAGCAGCTCACCCTGACAGAGAAGTGAGGGAGATGGTGGTCACCGCCGAGCAACAGAGTGATGGCATCGTCTGAGACCTATGTGTGCTGAATACAATGGTTTTGACGATAAAAGTTTTGAATACTAGCAAAACATCTTTATCATCAAGGTTCAACGATAGGTCCGAGCTCCAGCAAGGTCCGACGATAGGTTCGGCTTGCTTTGGGTAGCTCCGGCAAGGTCCGACGTAAGGTCCGACTTGCTTTGGCTAGGTCCGACTTCTTTGTCTAGGTCCGACTAGCTTTGGTTAGCTCCGGTGATAGGTCCAACTAGCTTTGGTTAGCTCCGGCGCTAGATCCGACTAGCTTTGGTTAGCTCCGGTGCTAGGTCCTGCTAGCTTTGGTAAGCTCCGGTTCAAGCTCCGGTTAGCTTTTGCAACGTTTGGAGCTTGATCACAATGTTCCTAATCTTCCTGTGAAATGTTTTGAACTTGATTTATATTCTTGGAAAGATTGCTTAGTATTCATTTGCTAAGTTTTTGGTGCATTTTGGTGGTTTTGGCTGATATCATTTTGCTATGGTTTGCAACATGCTTATGTGAGGTGCTCACGTAAGGTGTTGTAATTTCAGAACTACCAAGAGTCAAGTCGAGAACTTGTGCTCGAAAGTATTGGTTCTTTATTCATGTGCAGGTATTGCATGAGTTCAAGACATGGCTGGTGATGGGATCCATTGGACTAGTCTCAGGGAGGAGATGAGGTTCCAACAATAAAGTTCGGGAGGAACTGTGGTTGAGCTGATTAGGAGGTCACGCAGGATGGTTGAATCAAGGGCATTGCATATGATGGAAGCTAGATGTCAAAGGAAGGTGTTTGCACGTATGAATGCGGTGCATGACGTGGCAACATGTTTCCGAAGATGGATTATCGAAGGAAAGATCTAGTTGGAAGGATCGGATCGTATCAGATTATGACTCTGGCTGCGGCAGAGTCAGTTTTTTACTCGGATATGGAAAGTATCGAGGTTGTTATGATAGTTTTTGTGTGGGACACAAAATTAGGTTGTTTTGGGAATGTGGGATAAGTTCCTATGGTGTTTGGAAGTCTTAAGATTGCTTCTATGAGCGTATAGAAGAATCTTGAGCAGTTATGGAAAGTTTCGATTCGTGAATTGAGTATGATTGGAGTCCTAGTTAGTTTTGGGTTGGCCTAAGGGCCGGTTATATAAGCAAGGGGGTCAGAGCTCATTTTATATGACTTTTGGGTTGTTCCTCTTGTGTTCTATTTAATAAAATTCGTAGCTGAAAGGAACTTTTGTGCCTTGTTCATCCAACTTGTTTCAGACATGTTTTTCTCGTCGAGTTTCTGCACAACACTACCTTGCTTTGGTGGTTTTATTATAACTCGAGTTTTCAGATCCGATTGATATGATTCTTTTTAGGTTGTATTCAAAACTTGATTTTCTATCACCTGTGAAAATTTCCCGGTAATTGGATTTGTGGTTTCTGATCTACACGAGTTTCTTTGCAGTGTTCCAGAACTGTTTTTCTTCGATAGAACAGATTGACCTTTGTTCGATCTTTCAATTGTAACATAAGTTTCTCTTGAAGAATTTTTGTGATTCTTGTTGTGAATTCTTCGTGACTTGATTCTCTACAATCTTTACTAGTTTTTTCACAGTTTAACACGTTTAGATTTGTTGCACACACGGTTTCTTTAACAAATCAGTTTTTTGCCAAGGGGTATTTTGTTGCTTCCGCTGAAAAGTTTTAATCTACCATTCACCCCCCCCTCTAGTACCTTTACACGTGATCTTCGATCCTACAATTGGTATCAGGGCCACGGTGCTCTGATCTTTGTGATTCGCACGTGCTTTTGACTAATCCTCATGGAGAAATACTAGGCAAAACCTTGTGTGTTTGTTGGTATTGATTTTCAGTTTTGGAAGGCACGCATGGAAGCTTTTATCCAGGTGCAAGGCTTCGCGATATGGGAAAAAGTGTACAAGCCTTATAACATGCCGCCGAATGATCAAGTCACGGCTACAAACTTAAGAGATGTCGACAACAACAACAAAGCCCGCAACTTGATAATCCAAGTACTAACTCAGAGTGACTTCAACCGTGTTGCACACCTCAGATCGGCGTACGATGTGTGGCGAGCACTTTGTGACTACCACAAAGGATCCATCACGATCAAGGAGGTAAAACAAGATATGTTGAAAAAGGAATACATGTGTTTTTATATGCAGCATGGTGAGTCCATAGATCAACTTTTTGCCTGATTTAATAAAACTCACAGTAATCTACGTAGTGTCAACGTAAACTTTTCTGGTGTTGAGAATGCTAGGCAACTCCTTAGTGCATTAGATATGATAATATGGGAAATTAAAGTAACATCCATTCGTGAATCAACTGTCATGAGTACTCTTACTTTAGATGTACTTTAAACTAAAAACTCATGAAATTGACATCTTATCACGTAAGAATCCAAATAAGTCTATTGCATTTGTTTCACAAAGTGATATGCCTAGCTCCTACCAATCATCATCTTGCAATACTATTGCTTTGTTGTCCTCACTAACCCACCAGATCGAGGAATTTCCAGAAGATGAGTTAGCACTCATCTCTACTAGATTCTCAAAAGCATTGCAAAATGTGAGAACTAGAAGAGGAAGCTCCGGACCATAGCGCTGCTTTGAATATGGTAAGACGGGACACTTTCATACAGAATGCCCTAACCTTTAGGGTCCTACAACCTGTGAACAAAAGTAGAACAAGGTCAAGACCACCACTGGAAACTCCAACAAGAAAAAGTGTTCTATAGGACGCAAGATGATAAACAGCTTGATCACCGCACTTCAAGAGCTCAGGTCAAGTGATGTAGACATTGGAAGTGATGAAGATGATGACGATTTGGCCAACTTATGCTTCATGGCAGGCAAAACAAGATCAAGATCAGGTCGGGAGGATGCAGAACACAACAGTGATGACGACGAGGTTACACGCTTGAGGAAGGAGAACATTTGGATTGTGGATTCAGGTTGCTCAAGCGACGTGAAAGGTAACAAAGAATGGTTCTCCTCCCTCTCTTTTGTGTCACATGTAGAGAATGTTACTTTTTCTGATAATTCTTCAACTCCTATAATTGCTATGGGTTCGTTTAAAGTAAATGATCACTACACTTTGAAGGATGTGGCACTTGTTAAAAATTTGAAATACAACTTGCTTTCTATTTCACAACTACTATATGAAAATCAGGAAATTATTTTCACTAAAAATTGCTGCAATGTTGTAAATTCAAATAGTGAGCTTATTTTTAACATGTCTCGATTTGGAAGAGTTTTTAAAGCTAATTTTGATATGTCTTCCTCTAAGCATAGGTGTCTAGTTGCTAATGTTTCAAAGGACTTAAATTTTTGGCATCGTAGACTTGGTCACGTAGGCTTTGATCATCTAACGCGTGTTAGTGCTCTTGATCGCATACGTGGGCTGCCTAAGCTTAAAGGGGACAAATAAATTGTGTGCTCTTCTTGTAGACATGCTAAGATGGTTGCAGGTTCACATACTCCTCCCACAATGATCATGACAACTGAAATGGGTCAACTTTTGCACCTTGACACTGTAGGTCCTTCACGTGTTCAAACCTTCGAAGGTAAATTGTATGTGCTTGTGATTGTTGATGGTTATTCTAGATACTCTTGGGTTTACTTTATGGCATCTAAGAATGAAGCTTTTAGTCACTTTAGAACTTTATTTCTTAGATTATCAATTGATCACCCAGAATCTTTAAAAGCAATTAGAAGTGATAACGGAACCGAATTTAAAAATCAATCTTTTGATCACTTGTGTGCTGAAAATGGAATAGACCATCAATTTTATTCACCATATGTACCTAAACAAAATGGTGTTGTAGAAAGAAAGAACAGAAGCTTAGTTGAGATGGCTAGGACTATGCTTGATGAATATCAAACTCCTAGGAAATTTTGGGGTGATGCGATTGCAACTGCTTGTTATGTCTCAAATCGTGTTTTCTTGCGCACTAATCTGGGTAAAACACCATATGTACTCTTGTTTGGACATAGGCCTAGTTTTACACACTTTCTGGTCTTTGGTTGCAAATTCTTTGTTAATAAACATGGTAATCTTGATAAATTTGAACCTAGATCCATTGATGGAATGTTTCTTGGTTATCCATCTCATACTAGAGCTACCGTGTGCTTTTACTTGACACTAACAAAATTGTGGAGACTTGTGAGGTGTCTTTTAATGAAGCTAGCTCAGGTACTAGCTCAAACATTGCAGGTCTGGATCCATATCCTCAGAGGGAGGGTATTTTCGAAGAAGAAGAAGAGTCGGTGATATTGCATGATAGTTCCGAAGTTGACACGTGTCTAGCTCCAAACATTGAACAAGCTCTGACTACCATCTCTTCTGGTCCTGGTCGTCCACAAGCCACAAGCTCATCAATCTGCGATGAACTTGATGAAGAAGAAGCTTGTGAGAGATCTGTTCCCCTACGGATTTACAAGAATCATCCCCCGCAACAGATAATTAGAAGCTTGCATGAACGAGTTACAGGATCCAGGTTTTTGGACCCTAATTCTCGTGCTCATTCCGCTTTTGTTGCTTCTTTTGAACCCAAAGATATATCACACGCACTCACTAATGAATCTTGGATTATTGCCATGCAAGAAGAATTAGAAAATTTTGAAATAAAAAATGTTTGGAAACTTGTACCTCCGCCTCAAGATCACACTTTAACTGGAACTAAATGGGTGTTTAAAAATAAACAAAGTGAGGATGGGGTTGTGATTAGGAATAAGGATAGATTGGTTGCTCAAGGTTTCACACAAATTGAAGGTCTAGATTTTGATGAGACTTTTGCTCATGTTGCTAGATAGAAGCCATAAGAATTTTATTAGCTTTTGCTGCATCTAAAGGTTTCAAGTTATATCAAATGGATGTAAAATGTGCTTTTCTTAATGGCTACATATATGAGGAGGTTTATGTTAAGCAACCATCTTGTTTTGAAAATCCAGATTTTCCTAATCATGTTTTCAAACCAACTAAAGCCCTGTATGGTCTAAAACAAGCTCCTAGAGCATGGTATGATATGTTAAAAACATTTTTACTTGAAGAGGTGTTTACCAAGGGCGAGGTTGATAAAACTTTTTTTGTTCTTAAGCATGGCAATGACTCATTATTCGTTCAAGTATATGTGGATGATATTATCTTTGGTTGTGCTTCTCATGATCATGTGTCCAAGTTTTCAGCAATGATGAGTTCAGAATTTGAAATGAGTATGATGGGTGAAGGCACTTAATTTTTGGAGCTGTAAATCAATCAAACCAAGGAAGGTACCATTGTGTATCAAATGAAGTATACAAGGGACCTTCTCAAGCGCTTCAACATGGATAAAAGCAAGCCTCTTCGGACACCAATGGGAACAACATCAGCACTTGAACTTGATGAAGATGGTGAACACGTGGATCAAAATGAATATAGAAGCATGATCGGATCACTTTTGTACATCACAGAATCAAGACCGGACGTACAATTCAGCATATGTCTTTGTGCACGGTTTCAAGCTTCTCCACGTGCTTCACATCATCAAGCCCTCAAAAGGATTCTCGTATACTTACATGGAACTCACGAATTTGGCATTTTTCTTTCTTCTTCCTCAACCGTTACTTTGAAAGCTTTCTCGGATGCTGGGGTTGTAGGATTGATAGGAAAAGTACTTCCCGCTCTTTTTATTTTCTTGGTAATTCACTTGTTGCTTTATCCTCTAGAAAAAAAAACTCTGTTGCACAATCCACAACCGAATCTGAATATGTAGCTGCTGCTAATGCTTGCTCACAAATTCTTTGGATTGTTCAAACACTTAAGGACTATAGGGTTGATCTAGATAGTATTCCACTGTTTTGTGATAACACTAGTGCCATTTGCATTGCTAAAAACCCCGTGCAACATTCTAGAACTAAGCACATTGATATTAGGTATCACTTTCTTCGTGACAATGTTGAAAAAGGAAGCATTGTGCTTCACCATGTAGATACCGAACAACAATTGGCTGACATTTTCACAAAACCTTTATATTTCACTCATTTTTGTAACATTTGTAGTGAAATAAGGGTTATGCATCCGCATGGCTTAAATTGAGATGGAGTTTTGAAACTTGGGAAGTCTATGTGTGAATTTGAACTTTAAATAATATGAGCATAGTATTTCATACATATATGATTTTTGGGTTCCTTTTACATGCTGAAAGTTCTTACTACATTACTCATGTCATACATTTTGTAGTTTTTTCCATGACTAGTAATTGGAATAATTACTTACACTAAATATGGTCATGATCGAACTTTCTTGCTGTTTTGAACTTGTTGCATGCTCACAAGTGCTTTTAATATTGAAAAAGTAATCAATCAACTATCCACATGTTGAGCTTTTATGTTCAAATAAAAAAAATGAGAAAAGATCAAGAGAATATGCATGCATCACACTTCTTCTTTTGTGATGGCTTATCAATGCACTTAGATATGAACTTGGAAGAAGTTGTGTATGACTAAAACCATGTCCTTAAGCTTATGATTGTCAAATGACTTAGGCTTGGCTTGGTTGTTTAGAATAAGGCAGATGCGGCATATAATCTGTTGCAAATGTTATATGATAAATATTTGAGCTCTAAATGATATTGAAAAATGAAAAATACAGCAACAAGTGTCATGCTTTCATGTTTTGAAATTGTTAAGATTGTGAGATCTTGACTTGCTTAAATTGAAAATTACACTTGATCTCTAGCATGGCTTACATTACTTTATGTATCTCATCGATGTGATAGTGTAAGTTACTTGATAGTATTACTTGAATGAGCTTTGTTTTATGTGTATATGTTATAATATGCTCATAACAATTGAAATTTCTCTTTTGAACCTTACTAAATACATTGTCAAAGGAGGATAAATTGATCACACATTGCACATATTCACAAGTGTTTTTGGCACGATTCTTCTTAGGGGAGAATTTTTGTTTTTCTTCTCATTTTATTTTTGATTTACAAAGTGGGAGAAATAAGTATAGGGGGAGAAACTTATTTCTGTCTCATTTGATTTTCAAAAAGGAGGAGAAATTTTTTCAAAACTTTCATGTGAATAAGCCAATGTTCGGATTTTATGTGGTGTTGCCAATGCATTCATCAAGAGGGAGATTGTGAGACCTTGTGTGCTGAATACATTGGCTTGTGCTGAATACATTGGTTTTGATGATAAAAGTTTTGTATACTACTAAAACATCTTTATCATCAAGGTCCAACGATAGGTCCGAGCTCCAGCAAGGTCCGATGATAGGTCCGGCTTGTTTTGGGTAGCTCTGGCAAGGTCCGACATAAGGTCCGACTTGCTTTTGCTAGTTCGTCTTCTTTGTCTAGGTCCGACTAGCTTTGGTTAGCTCCGGCGCTAGGTCCTACTAGCTTTGGTTAGCTCCGGCTCTACGTCCGACTAGCTTTGGTTAGCTTCGGCGCTAGGTCTTGCTAGCTTTGGTAAGCTCTGGTTCAAGCTCCGGTTAGCTTTTGCAATGTTCAGAGCTTGATCGCAATGTTCCTAATCTTCTTGTGAAATGTTTCATAATTGCTTTATATTCATAGAAAGATTTCTTAGTATTCATTTGCTAAGTTTTTGGTGTGTTTTGGTGGTTATGGCTGATATCATTTTGCTATGGTTTGCAACATGCTTATGTGAGGTGCTCACGTAAGGTGTTGTGATTTCGGAACTAATGAGAGTCAAGTCGAGGACTTGTGTTCGGAAGTATTGGTTGTTTATTCATGTGCAGGTGTTGCTCGAGTTCATGACATGGCTGGTCATGGGATCCATTGAACTAGTCTCAAGGAGGAGATGAGGTTCCAACAATCATGTTCGGGAGGGACTGTGGTTGAGCTGATCAGGAGGTCATGCAGGATGGTTGAATCAAGGGCAGTGCATATGAAGGAAGCTGGATGTCAATGAAAGGTGTTCGCACATATGAATGCAGTGCATGACATGGCAACATGGTTCTGAAGATGGGTTATGGAAGGAAAGATCTGGTTGGAAGGATCGGATCGTATTGGATTATGACTCTGGCTACGGCAGAGTCGGGTTTTGGCTCGGATATGGAAAGTATCGAGTTGGTTATGATAGTTTTCGTGTGGGACACGAAGTTAGGTTTTTTTATGAATGTGGGATACGTTCCTATGTTGTTTGGAAGTCTTAAGATTGCTTCTATCTGCGTATAGAAGAGTCTTGTGCAGTTATAGAAAGTTTCGATTCGTGAATTGAGTAGGATTAGAGTCCTAGTTAGTTTTGGGTTGGCCTAAGGACTGGTTATATAAGCAAGGGAGGCCAGAGCTTGTTGTAGATGACTTTTGGGTTGTTCCTCTTTTGTTCTATTGAATAAAATTCGTAGATGAAAGGAACTTTTGTGCCTTGTTCGTCCGACTTGTTTCAGACAAGTTTTTTCTCGTCGAGTTTCTGCACAGCACTACCTTGCTTCGGTAGTTTTATAATAACTCGCGTTTTACAGATCCGATTGACTTGATTCTTTTTGGGTTGTCTTCAAAACTTGATTTTCTATCATCTGTGAAAATTCACGATCATTGGATTTATGGTTTCTGATCTACAGGAGTTTCTTTGCAGTGTTCCAGGACTGTTTTTCTCGAGTAGAACAGATTGACCTTTGTTTGATATTTTGATTGTAACTTGAGTTTCTCTCGACGAATATTCATGATTCTTGTTGTGACTTCTTCGTGACTTGATTATCTACAATCTTTACTAGTTTTGTCACATTTGAACACTTTTAGATTAGTTGCACACTTTGTTTCTTTAACAAATCGGTTTTTTGCTGAGGGGTGTTTTGTTGCTTCCGCTGAATAGTTTTAATCTACCATTCGTCCCCCCATGGTAGCTTTACATGTGCTCTTCGATCCTACACATCAACAGGTTAGTGCATAGCAGGGAGGCCACCATAGCTGTCTTCAATGGGAAGTGCATACGCTGAGATATGATAGGGATGGTCAAGTCGGTCACATTTTGATCTTTTGGGCAATTTCATCTGGAAGCAGGAGGTGACGTCGAGCAAGCTGCTCCGTAGCACATGCAAACTAGTGCTTTGTCGCACTGCGAGCAGAGCAAAATTTGAGTGTATGACGGGTAGGCCCCTAATAGGTGGGTCCCACAACTGTGACATTTCTACTCAAGAATTTAAATACCAAATGACCTCAAAAAAATAGTAGAAAATTACATGATCCCTATATAAAATATGTTGAGTCTATTAGTGAAATAAATTTTGGATTTTGATAACGTTGATTTAGAATTCCACTATTAAATCTGCACATAACCTCCATATAAAAGCTTCAGTTACCATTAAACCATGTAAACCAATGTTGATACATAGCATAGTTATTCATATTAACATGATCATATCATAACTAATTAGACTATAGTGGGGGTTTGTAGTGTTTATGACGATAGATTAAGAGTGATATGGCATAATCATAAAGACTACTCCTACCACATACATGGAATCCACAATCAAACAAGAAACGATTCATCCAAGTATATGAATAAAAGAAGACTAAAGATGATATCTTTATTATGCATAAAGTCACAAATATAAGAAAAGATACATGATCCAGACCTTTCGCAACTTGGACTTGGGACTAGAGGCTCTCCTCTCTATAGCCTAACTCTACTAAGGACTAAGAGAACTAGTGTATACAATAGAATGATGCTCAAGTCGTGTGTGTCAAAGTGAGGGGTGACGGGTCCTATTTATAGGTGAAGGGTCGATTCCCGCCACTAAAAGCATGCGAATCAGTCACCACTGACTTCTTCAGGCCGGGAAGTGCTAACACGTGGAAGTTGATCGAGTTTGGCGGGAAGACCAGGTCGGCCGACTAGGGGGGTCGGCCGACCTGAAGTCCTCCAAACGGTCTGTGCTTTCTTGGGGTGACTTCCAGGTGGGTCTCATCCTTTGATATGGGTGCTACATCGTTAGATGGCCTCGGATACATTTGTTTGTGGGTCATTTGATCCATGTGGTGCTTCATGTCGGCGCTTGATTGGCTTGGATGATTATTTATAGGATTCATCACCTTGTTTCACTTCAATTCTATACAAAATACCTGCATGCACTATTTTCTCCAAAGACAAGTGGAAATAGGTTAAATAGAAAGGTGATGTGTGCAAGAAATGATATTTCCTCCACATAATTGAGTTATATTGAAGGGTGAAATTGGTATATAACAACCGTCAACAAACTCCTCCAAGCTTATCCTTTGCTCGTCCCGAGCATAGTCAAGACTTTAGGTTGAAGATCAGGAGTTGCTACTATGTTCTACTTTTCAAAAGTATCATGTGTAGAACAAAATACTCTACCTAGTATTGCAAAAATCGGCATGTATTTCACCCATCTTAAGTCATTATGGGGCTTATGCCTTCTCCTATTCATGGGTGGTTGAAAGATAGAACCGTAAATGGAGCACACATACCCTTGAAATCAAGTTCCACAAAAATTCCGAAGTGTTCAATTTAGATTTTAAGTATCTCATTTTGATTTTCTCGGTCTCTCCTTTTTGTATAGTCGAAATACATCCTCACCAAGACATTTTGCCTAAATTCATCCTACCACTAGATAAGGCTTGTATGTGGTTTTTGGTAGGAAATATAGTAGACATATTTGCGACACATAATATTGCTAAGTCAAAAAATCAAGCCTTAGGAGAATCAATTCAAAACTATTTGATTCAAGACTTGTGCGTGTGTGATGGAATGGAGGTGGATGTGGATATTTGAAATGACTCTTTTTTGAGTGGACTATCTTATTTTGCAGGTATGAAACATGGCTACTTTTGTTTTTTGTTTATTTTTCTTTTTTTCCCATGCTTATGATGTAAGCATGCCTTTTTCTTTTTTTTTCTTGTGGCCATGTCTTCTACTCCCTTTTTATGCAATAAATTTGGAGAGAGTACTAGGCATGAATAGTGTGGAGTTTCTCTTTTTATTGTGGAATGATGGTATGATGGGATTTTTTGCTTACCTCTAGTGTAGAAGTATAGCAAGTGCATGTGAAGTCTTGAATTCAATGAGTAATGAATAAATTCTCAAATAGGTCTATACTAGTGTGACAAAGCTCAATGTGAAGACAAATAGCATATCCATAAGGTCTATAAATGTAATGTATCATATGGCCTTGGTAGGTATTTCCAATCAAATGAGGATAACTTAAATCGTTTTAGAACTTCTCGGAAAATCTATGTTTCAGTTTCAACTAGGAGTAGCAACCCTATCACTATATCATATCTCACAACAACTTAGAATTGGATTAAGCTTGTGCTACCCACATTTTCTAAATAAAAGCAAAAGTAATTCTAGCCAATGAAAGCAATATTTTGGAGAGTAGTAAGTTGTAAACTAGGGACTTAGGAAAATTAAAACAGAGCAACTATTCATCATTTCATCTATGTGAATTCCAAATCATTCTTACCGCACATCTTTTTATTTTATTTTGAAAGCAAATCTACTCTACATATTTTTTATGTTTTTTTATATGCAAGGTGGATGATGGGTGAATGGAAATAAATATGCAGGGGGTGTGAGACAAGTTACCTCAAGTGGGGGTCCTCCCCAAGCTTGTTCTTGTTCATGGTCCGCGATAGGGACTGAAACCCTAACAACGGATGTTGGCCATAAGGTTGGCCTAACCTTGTTGCAGCATGTCTTTTACATTGGAGGGGTTGAGTGTCGATGTTGGGTTGCCTTCCATGGATTTTATGAGTGTGGTCGAGGTGAATGTTGTCGATGTCGCTCATCCACACCATATGGTTTTCATAGGTTGGATGTACCTTATTATTCCTTGGCTAAGGTAATTATAATTCCTCGCACAAAGACATGACGTTCACTCAATATGCGTTGAGTGTGTTTCGTCATTCTTTTGCTAAGGTGTATCATACCTTTTGACATAAAGGAATAACTTGTACCCCTCATGCATTGGGTGTGATCCATCACTTTTGGCTTAAGTTAATGATAACCTTTGGCCACAAAGGAGTGACATGTACCCAACATGTGTTGTGTATGATCAGTTATTCCTTGGCCACGGTACAACATACCTATAACCACAAAGGGACAGCATTGACTCAACATGGGTTGATTGTGATCCGTTGTTCTTTGGCTAAGGTATAAAATACCTTCTAGCCTCATAGGAACAACTTGAACCGAATATACATTGTATGTGATCTTATCATTCTTTGGTTAAGGTGCATCATACCTTTTAGCCACAAAGGAATAACTTACACCCAATAATGGTAGAAATTCCCTTGAGCTTGAATGAGTGCTTATAATAGTTGAGAGCATAATGCTCTCACATAACTGTAGCAACACATTGGTTGCTCACGAAGGGTTTCCATGTCAAATGTCCGGCCTCGTATAGTTATGGTTGACCTTCGGGCTTAATTTCTGATAGGTAGCAACCATACTAATTTACTCATTGGCCAAGCGATATTGAAATGGAATTCTCTTAGGGTTTCCAACAAACGTATCTTTGAATGTCTGCATAGTTATTTTACTCCTGCAAACTTCCT
This sequence comes from Tuctoria greenei, assembly GCA_036927565.1. NCBI lineage: Eukaryota > Viridiplantae > Streptophyta > Magnoliopsida > Poales > Poaceae > Tuctoria > Tuctoria greenei. The sequence goes on from JAYESD010000012.1 coordinate 53,757,612, forward strand.
CTCTATGATAGAGAGGGATGGTTAGCTCCCGATATTTGTACAAATGAATTTTCGTGTTAGGTAACCAAATCTTCATTTGTACGTACGGGGAAGAACAAGACCAAAGATGCATTGGGTCCAATTTCTAGTGTATCATGACCAATGTATGAATCATTGCTAGGAGTGGGGCTTTCTCGATAAATCAAGTTACACATTTTCTAAAGTTCCTACTCATAGCAATGCAAGTGATAAAAATACACTATATGGATCCCTTCATCTTGTAAAATTTCTGACCATCATAGTTTTGCACAAGAGCAAATGTGGTAATTTGGGTCATGTCAAACAATATTCTCAATTTTATCCTCCTGAACATTTTTAATTTCTTGCCCAGGAATTTGAAATTTTGTGATCCATGCATGAATGAGGTTCAAATCATAATTTTGGACATCACTATTCCTAGGTTGCTACATACCAATTCAACCATTAAGTCATTCCATAAGCATTACCTAGGCTAAAAATGTCTTAGTCAATTTTAGCAATGCTTATGAAATTCTAGGTACATGTTTAAACCTATTCCCAAGTAAGGTGACATTACTTTTTGAAGAATCAAAAAGAGCAGTGCCCACACTTACTATCGTTAGTATGCATAAGAATTGAATGATGAGAAGGTGTAAACCTTCCTTTTCCAATGTAAGCAAAAATCATTCAATCCGAATGCAATTAAAACGACAGAAACTTTTAAACTTGTACCTCAATTGAAGAGCAGTCCGGTTGAAAGTCATTGTGTGAGAAACTCACGACCATGGATTTTGGTGTATCCTTCATGTTTAATGTCTCCTGCCAAGGTGAGGTTGGAGTTGAATGAGCTTCATCTTTTTTCTCCATTGGACCACCATCTTGAGCATTCCTCCACCATGAACTCAAAATGAGATCGATGAAGAGATATGCTCTTAATGGGGCATTCCAACCTCTTCAGAAATTTTATCCTGGCTGCACTAATAATCAAGAACAAACAAAACAACTCAAAAACAGGTTACATTAGCTAAAAATCATGTTGTACCCTTTGTCAAATTTTTTTGCTCAACTTGAAATAACTTGCAAGTGCATTGAATATTTAATGGAAATATTTTTGGTTTGAATTAGGAAGATGAATTCAAGTGGTTACACCCAAGGTTCATATCCAAATAAATAATTTCTTAATTCAAAATTTTAGTTTTATGATGGTTGGAAATTTACTTTCCAACATGCAAGTGTGGAAATTCAAACATGCAAATGCAAATGCAAATGTAAGTGGGAAATTAGAATATGCAATTGGGAAATCAAATATGAGATAACTACCAATTCAGCTATTGGCAAGGACTCACTGAATTTTTGAAGTCTGATGAGTGGGACTTACATCCGTCCATTTTAGTGCGATGATTTGTTGTCCAATCCTGGAGTTGAAGATGCGGACAACATCTGTTGATTGACATGCCAAAACTTCTTTGGCATGTTAGTTGGATATGTGGGCCATATGGTGGCCCTAGCCTCTCTGTCGTCATGATGAAGACTTGCTGATGTAATGGCGGCTTTTCCTTCTTGAAGATATTATTTTAAGAGCATTGTGAGGCTTGTCCTTCCTTAGGGGTGTCACTTCGACCTTCTTGATGTTCTTTTGAGTTAACCCATGCTTTGATCATGGATCAAAAGCTTCCTTGGTCATTGTGACATGTGGACTCCACAATCAAACAAGAAATGATTCATCCACAATGTCACTTGCCCTAGGTTGCTTGGGCTTGATCGAAGGGTAGGGATCCCAAAAAGTGATTGTGGGATATCTTGGATCTTGAAAGATGTTTCTCTTTCTTGTGATAGGCCAAGGGCTTCATGATTTCCTGCTTGGCCATGGATAAGATACTTCAAGGTAGGCTAGTTTAACTTAAATCCTTTGAAATCCTCATAGCCTCCTTGATTACAAGGGTGATGTTGATTCCACCCTTGACCTCCTTAAGGATAATAACCATTGGAGTCATTGTTTGGAAATGATCCTCATGGGTCTTTGGGAAAATTTTCCCAAGTGTTCTATGTTGACATGAATTTTCACAAATCATGTGAATATCCATGACTTGGATAATTCCAAACACTTCTCCATTGGCTTGATCTTCATGATACTTCAATGGGAGGTGTAGTTTCATAGCTAGCATGTTCACCTTGGTAAGTGGTGTGCATGCCAAGCTAAGCGAACTACAACATTATTCAATTCGCCACTTGAGTAGAGACAGAAATGCCTGTTGACGGTTCCAGAAATGCTTGTTGACAGGTACTAACGTCACATATCATCTCTAGTAAGGGATGAGGTCCACAAGTGCACGAAAACTGTCGTGTAGCATTTCACCCAAGAGTATTCCCAAGGGTATCGTATTTATCCCAAAGGAAGGCAATGGAGTAAAGCAAAACCACTCTTGTGATCAAGCTATGGGATACTAATCAATTATCAAGACATGGGTAACTTTATAGTATATGGGTAGTGTGACACACACCTAAGCAATCTATTCTAAATGGTAGATGTGTCCTAATGGAGGTTAGACTAAGAATTGGGGAGTTGCTCCTACAGTGCTTCTAATATACATATACATAGCCTAGGTTACATACTAATGAGTATGTAAATGGTGAATACTTATGCTAAGTTGTTCAACACATCGACACGGGTTTACCCCTACCAATACAAGGATGACTCCCGCCAAGAGCCTGTGGCATAGCCGAACGTGGAGGATTACAAAGGATAGGTAGGGCTGTCACCACCTACTGCCTACCTCTTCAATCCGTGGGTCTACGAGACATCCAATGCTACTTAACTTCCCTGGCACCATGCTAGCATATTAACTAAATACCTTAGGAGCCATTTCACAAGCCATCATAAGGCATGAACTAAATCATCGTTGAACCAATGTTGATACATAGCATAGTTATTCATATTAACATCATCATATCATAACTAATTAGACTATGGTGGGGGTTTGTAGTGTTTATGATGATGGATTAAGAGTGACATGGCATAATCATAAAGACTACTCCTACCACGTACATGGAATCCACAATCAAACAATAAACACTTCATCCAAGTATGTGAATAAAAGAAGACTAAAGATGATATGTTTATTATGCATAAAGTCACAAATATAAGAATACATACATGAGCCAGACCTTTCCCAACTTGGACTTGTGACTAGAGGCTCTCCTCTCTATAGCCTAACTCTACTAAGGACTAAGAGAACTAGTGTACACAATAGAATGATGCTCAAGTGGTGTGTGTTAAAGTGAGGAGTGAGGGGTCCTATTTATAGGAGGAGAAGGGTCGGTTCCCGCCACCAAAAGCATTTGAATCAGTCACCACTGACTTCTTCAAGCCGGGAGGAGCTAACACGTGGAAGCTGACCGAGTTTAGAGGAAAGACCAGGGCGGTCGACTAGGGGTGGGGGGGGGGGGGGGTCGGCCGACCTGGTAAGTCCTCCAAACGGTATGTGCTTTCTTGGGGTGACTTCTAGGTGGGTCCCATCCTTTGATATGGGTGCTACACTGTTGGATGGCCTCGGATACTTCTGTTTGTTGTCCCATGTGGTGCCACATGTCGGCGCTTGATTGGCTAGGATGATAATTTATTAGATTCATCCTCTTGTTTCACATCGATTCTATACAAAATACCAGCATGCACTATTTTCTCCAAGGACAAGTGGAAATAGGTTAAATAAAAATGTGATGTGTGCAAGAAATGATATTTCCTTCACATAATTGAGTTATATGGAAGAAAGAAATTGGTATATAACAACCGTCAACGAACTCCTCCAAGCTTATCCTTTGCTCGTCCCAAGCAAAGTCAAGACTTTGGTATCATGATCAGGAGTTGCTACTATGTTCTACTTTTCAAAAGTATTATGTGTACAACAAAATACTCTACCTAGTATTGCAAAAATCGGCATGGTATTTCACCCATCTTAAGTCATTATGGGGCTTATGCCTTCTCCTATTCATGGGTGGTTGAAAGATAGAACAATAAATGGAGCACACATACCCTGGAAATCAAGTTCTACTCAAATTCTGGAGAGTTCAATTTTGATTTTAAGTATCTCATTTTGATTCTCTCGGTCTCTCCTTTTTGTATAGTGGAAATATATCCTCACCAAGGATTTTTTCCTAAATTCATCCTACCACTAAATAAGGCTTGCATGTGGTTCTTTGTAGGGAATATAATAGACATATTTGCGACACATAATATTGCTAAGTCAAAAAAGCAAGCCTTAGGAGAAATCAATTCAAAACTATTTGATTCAAGACTTGTGCATGTGTGATGGAATGGAGGTGGATGTGGATATTTGAGATGACTTCTTTTTGTGTGGACTATCTTATTTTGCAGGGATGAAACATGGCTACATTTGTTTTTTGTTTATTTTTCTATTTTTTCTCATTCTTATGATGTAAGCATGCCTTTTTCTTTTCTTTTTTTCTTGTAGCCATGTCTTCTACTCCCTTTTTATGCAATAAATTTGGAGAGAGTACTAAGCATGGATAGTGTGGAGTTTCTCTTTTTATTGTGGAATGATGGTATGATGGGATTTTGCTTACTTCTAGTGTAGAAGTATAGCATGTGCAAGTGAAGTCTTAAATTCAACGTAATGAATAAAATCTCACATAGGTCTATACTAGTTTGACAAAGCTCAATGTGAAGACAAATAGCATATGCATAAGGTCTATCAATGTAATTTATCATATGGCTTTGGTAGGTATTTCCAATCAAATGAGGATAACTTAAATCTTTTTAGAATTTCTCTGGAAATCTAAGTTTCACTTTCAAACTAGGAGTAGCAGCCCTATCACTATATCATATCTCACAACAACTTAGAATTGGATTAAGCTTGTGCTAACCACAATTTCTAAATCAAGGCAACAGTAGTTCTAGCCAATGAAAGCAATATTTTGGAGAGTAGTAAGTTGTAAACTAGGGACTTAGGCAAATTAAAATAGAGCAACTATTCATCATTTCATCTATGTGAATTCCAAATCATTCTTAGCGCACATCTTTTTATTTTATTTTGAAAGTAAATCTACTCTACATATTTTTTAAGTTTTTTTATATGCAAGGTGGAGGATGGGTGAATGGAAATAAATATGTAGGTGGTGTGATACAAGTTACCTCAAGTGGGGATCCTCCCCCAAACTTGTTCTTGTTTATGGTCTGCGATAGGGACTGAAACCCTAATGACAAATGTAGGCCATAAGGTTGGCCTAACCTTATTGCAGCATGGCTTTTACATTGGAGGGGTTGAGTGTTGATGTTGGGTTGCCTTCCATGGATTTCATGAGTGTGGTCGAGGAGAGTGTTGTCGATGTCGCTCATCCACACCGTAAGGTTTTCATAGGTTGGATGTACCTTATTATTCCTTGGCTAAGGTAATGATAACTCCTCACACAAAGACATGATGTGCACTCAATATGCTTTGAGTGTGTTTCGTCATTCTTTTTCTAAGGTGTATCATACCTTTTGCCATAAAGGAATAACTTGTACCCCTCATGCATTGGGTGTGATCCATCACTTCTTGGCTTAAGTTAATGATAACCTTTAATCACAAAGGAGTGACATGTACCCAACATGTGTTGTGTATGATCTGTTATTCCTTGGCTAAGATACAACATACCTATAACCACAAAGGGATGGCGTTCACTCAACATGGGTTGATTGTGATCCGTTGTTCTTTGGTTAAGGTATAAAATACCTTATAGCCACATAGGAACAAGTTGCACCCAATATACATTGGATGTGATCTTGTCATTCCTTGGTTAAGGTGCATCGTACCTTTTAGCCACAAAGGAATAACTTAGACCCAATAATGATGGAAATATCCCTGAGCTTTAATGAGTGCTTAGAATAGTTGAGAGCATAATGCTCTCACATAATTGTAGCAGCCCATTGGTTGCTCACGGAGGGTTTCCATGTCAAATATCCGTCCTCGTATAGTTACGGTTGACCTTCGGGCTTAATTTCCGATAGTTAGCAACCATACTAATTTACTTATTGGCCAAGAGATATTGAAATGGAATTCTCTTAGGGTTTCCAAGAAAAGGATCTTTGAGTGTCTGCATAGTTATCTTACTCCTACAAATTTCCTCTCTATGATAGAGAGGGATGGTTAGCTCCCGATATTTGTACAAATGAATTTTTTGGTTAGGTAACTAAATATTCATTTGTACGTACAGGGAAGAGCAGACCAAAGATGCATTGGGTCCAATTTCTAGTGTATCATGAATAATGTATGAATCATTGCTAGGAGTGGGGCTTTGTGGATAAATCAAGTTACACATTTCCTAAAGCTCCTACTCATAGCAATGCAAGTGATAAAAATACGCTATATGGATCCCTTCATTTTGTAAAATTTCTGACCATTATAGTTTTGCACAAGAGCAAATTTTGTCATTTGGATCATGTCAAACAATATTCTCAATTTTATCCTCCTGATCATTTTTAATTTCTTGCCTAAGAATTTTAAATTTTGTGATCCATGCATGAATGAGGTTCAAATCAAAATTATAGACATCACTATTCCTAGGTTGTTACATACCAATTCCACCATTAAGTCATTCCATAAGCATTACCTAGGCAAAAAATATCTAAGTCAATTTTAGCAATGCTTATGAAATCCTAGGTTCTTGTTTAAATATATTCACAAGTAAAGTAACATTACTTTTTTGAAGAATCAAAAAGAGCAGTGCCCAAACTTACTCTCGTGAGTATGCATAAGAATTGAATGATGAGAAGGTGTAAACTTTCATTTATAATGTAAGAAAAAATCATTTAATCCTAATGCAATTCAAACAACAAAAAATTTTTAAACTTGTACCTCAATTGAAGTGCAGTCCGGTTGAAAGTCGCTGTGTGAGAAACTCACGACAATAGATTTTGGTGTAGCCTTCATGTTCAATGTCTCCTGCCAAGTTGAGGTTAGAGTTGAATGAGCTTCATCTTGTTTCTTCATTAGACCACCATCTTCAGCATTGCTCCACCATGAACTCAGAATGAGATCGATGGAGAGATATGCGCTTAATGGGGCATTCCAACCTCTTCACAAATTTTATCCTGGCTGCACTAATAATCAAGAACAAACAAAACAACTCAAAAACAGGTTATGTTAGCTAAAAAGCATGTTGTACCCTTTGTCAAATTGTTTTGCTCAACTTGAAATAACTTGCAAATGCATTGAATATTTAATGGAAATATTTTTTTGAATTAGGAAGATGAATTCAAGTGGTTACACCCAAGGTTCATATCCAAATAAATTATTTCCTAATTCAAAATTTTAGTTTTATGATGGTTTGAAATTTTACTTTCCAACATGCAAGTGTGGAAATTCAAACATGCAAATGCAAATCCAGGATTTGGTGGGAAATTAGAATATTCAATTGGGAAATCAAATATGAGATAACTACCAGTTAACCTATTGGCAAGGACTTACCAAATTTTTGAATTCTGATGAGTGGGACTTACCTCCGTCCATTTCAGTGCGATGATTTGTTATTCAATCCCGGAGTTTAAGATGCGGACAACTTCTCTTGATTGACATGTCAAATCTCGTTTGGCATGTTAGTTGGACATGTGGGCCATATGGTGGCCCTAGCCTCTCCGTCGTAATGATGAAGACTTGTTGATGTAGTGACGGCTTTTTCTTCTTCAAGATATTCTTTTAAGAGCATGATGAAGCTTGTCCTTCCTTAGGGGTGTCACTTTGACCTTCTTGATGTTCCTTTGAGTTAACCCATGCTTTGATCATGGATCAAAAGCTTCCTTGGTCATGGTGACATGTGGACTCCACAATCAAACAAGAAACGATTCATCCACAATGTCACTTGCCCTATGTTGCTTGGGCTTGGTCAAAGGGTAGGGATCCCAACAAGTGATTGTGGGATATCTTCGATCTCGAATGCTCTTTCTCTTTCTTGTCTTAGGCCATGGGCTTCATCATTTCTTGCTTGGCCATGGACAAGATACTTCAAGGTAGGTTAGTTTAACTTAAATCCCTTGAAATCCTCATAGCCTTCTTGATTACAAGGGTGATGTTGATTCCACCCTTGACCTCCTTATGGATAATAACCATTGGAGTTGTAGTTTGGAAATGATCCTCATGGGTCATTGGGAAATTTTTCCCAAGTGTTCCGTGTTGACATGAATTTTCAAAAATCATGTGAATATCCATGACTTGGATAATTCCAAACCCTTATCTATTGGCTTGATCTTCATGATACTTCAATGGGTGGTGTAGTTCCATAGCTAGCATGTACACCTTGGTAAGTGGTGTGCATGCCAAGCTAAGCGAACTAGAGCATTTTTCAATCCACACCTTGAGTAGAGACAGAAATGCTTGTTGAAGGTGGCAGAAATGCTTGTTGACGACTACTCACGTCACATATCATCTCTAGTAAGAGATGAGGTCCGCAAGCGCACGGAAACTGTCGTGTAGCATTTCACCCAAGAGTTCCCATGGGTATCGTATTTATCCCAAAGGAAGGCAATGGAGTAAAGCAAAAAATCTCTTGTGATCAAGCTATGGGATACTAATCAATTATTAAGACAGGGGTAAGTTGATAGTATATGGGTAGTGTGACACACACCTAAGCAATCTATTCTAAAGGGTAGATGTGTCCTAATGGAGGTTAGATTAAGAATTGGGGAGTTGCTCCTACAATGCTTCTAATATACATATACATAGCCTAGGTTACATACTAATGAGCATGTCAATGGGGAATACTAATGCTAAGTTGTTCCAAACATCGGGCACGGGTTTACCTCTAGCAATACTAGGATGACTCCCGCCAAGAGCCTGTGGCATAGCCGAACATGGAGGATTACAAAGGACATGTAGGGCTGTCACCACCTACTGCCTACATCTTCAATCCGTGGGTCTACGAGACATCCAACGCTACTTAACTACCCTAGCACCATGCTAGCATATTAATTAAATGCCTTAAGAGCCCTGGCACAAGCCATCCTAAGGCAATGAACTAAATCATCGTTGAACCAATGTTGATACATAGCATAGTTATTCATATTAACATGATCATATCATAACTAATTTGACTATAGTGGGGGTTTGTAGTGTTTATGACGATAGATTAAGAGTGATATGCCATAATCATAAAGACTACTCCTACCACATACATGGAATCCACAATCAAACAAGAAACGCTTCATCCAAGTATATGAATAAAAGAAGACTAAAGATGATATCTTTATTATGCATAAAGTCACAAATATAAGAAAAGATACATGAGCCAGACCTTTCCCAACTTGGACTTGGGACAAGAGGTTCACCTCTCGATAGCCTAACTCTACTAAGGACTAAGAGAACTAGTGTATACAATAGAATTATGATCAAGCGGTGTGTGTTAAAGTGAGGGGTTAGGGGTCCTATTTATAGGTGGATAAGGGTCGGTTCTTGCCACCAAAATCATGCGAATCAGTCACCACTGACTTTTTCAAGACGGGAGGAGCTAACACATGGAAGCTGACCGAGTTTGGAGGAAAGACCAGGTCAGCGGACTAGGGGGGGGGGTGTCGACCGACCTGGTAAGTCCTCCAAGCGGTCTATGCTTTCTCGAGGTGACTTCTAGGTGGGTCCCATCCTTTGATATGGGTGCTACACCATTGGATGGCCTCGAATACTTCTGTTTGTGGGCCATTTGATCCATATGGTGCCACATGTCGATGCTTGATTGGCTAGGATGATAATTTATATGATTCATCCCCTTGTTTCACTTCAACAAAATACCTGCATGCACTATTTTCATCAAGGACAAGTGGAAATAGGTTAAATAGAACGGTGATGTGTACAAGAAATGATATTTCCTTCACATAATTGAGTTATATTGACGGGTGAAATTGGTATATAACAGCCTTCAACATGCACCATGATTGTGTCTGGTCCTGTCATCCTTCAATGCCGCATGATTCATGATGGGTCGGGTTGGCGTGCAATGCAAGTCTTCGTGTCACCACGGTTCTGCATTGCGGCGTCAGTTACAGTGTGGTGTAGCGGCGTGGGGGCGACGAAAGCCCTCGGGTCGCTACAATCCTTTTACTGTGGCACTAGTTAAGTTGTGTAACGCGCCACCCTCGTCACTCATATCTCTTCGACTCCCTCAGTGGGACTATAGATAGCCAAGTGTGGTTCCTCCATTCCTCATAACCTTAGCCTCTCTTCTTCAAAGGTCTTCCCTCTCTCCTCGTCCTGTGCTCATCCCCTAGTCCTAAGTCCCTAACCGGTGGTGAGAGAGCATGGTGATCGGAGCTCCGCGTTTGTCTGATGGGTAGTGGGACCACGGCTGTAGGACAGAAGAGCACGTGAAAAGATACTAGAGGGGGGTGGTCAGTGGTAGATTAAAACTTCTTCAGCGAAAGCAACAAAAACTCCTTGGTAGAAAATCAATCTATTAAGAAATCGTGTGTGCGACTAATCTAAACGTGATCAATAGAGACAAAAATAGTACAGACTGTGGGGAATCATGTAACGAATACATGACAACAAGATCACGAAAAAACGTCAAGAAAAACTCAAGTTACTAACAAAAGATTGAACGAAGGTCAATCTGTTCTACCCAAGAATAACCAAATATGCAACACTGCAAAGAAACTCGTGTATATCCAAAACAAAAAATCCAATGACCGAGAAATTTTAACATATGATAGATAATCAAGTTTTGATGACAACCCGAAAAGAATCACATCAATTGGATCTGTAATACTCGAGTTATGATAAAACCACTGAAGCAAGTTAGTGCTGTGCAGAAACTCGACGAGAAAGACTTCACAAAAACAAGTCGGACGATAAAGGCACAAAAGTTCCTTTAAACTACGAATTTTATTGATCAAACCACAAGAGGAACAGCCAAAAAGTCATGTACCACGATCTCTGGCCTTCCTTGCTTATATAACCAGCTCTTAGGTCAACCCAATCCTAACTAGGACTCAAATCCTACTCAGATTCAACTGAAACTTTCCATAACTGCTCAAGACTCTTCCATACGCAGATACAAGCAATCTTAAGACTTTCAAACACCTTAGTAATGTATCCAACATTCCTAAAACAATTCAACTTCGTGACCCACACGAAATCCTATCATAACCAACTAAAATCTTTTCATATCTGAGTCCAACCCGACTCAGCCGCAGCTTGAGTCCATAACCTAGTCGGTTGGACCTTTCTGACCAATTTTTTACGTCCACAACTCTTCGCCCCCCCCTCATAACCTTGTATCCACTGTGGGGACCGGAATCGCGACCTCCAAGGATCTCATTGGGTGGTGTAGTGCGATGCAACACCCAACAGTATACAAGAAAAGGATGAGAACAATTTACAATACCAAGTCATTATTGAAAAGCACAGCGGAAGTTTTAAAAGTACTAGCGGAAGGAAAGAGAACTATACATCATAGCTACGCTCTCAGCACTAGCTATGCAAAAGCAAAGTCATCCATGTCCTGGATACTTTGCACTAGCAACACACAATTCACGGCGGCGTGCAGGGTTCCCACTCGGTTGTAAACCCTGTAGGGGGTGCAGCCTCGTCAACAAACCCGTTATCAGTCGTATAATATGCAAAAACTTGTTAACTGCAAATGTGAGCATAAGGCTTAGCAAGACTAACCCGTCTCACTAGACATATGCAAGATTGAATACTAAACATAGGTAAGGAATAGCATAAAGGACTCGCCTACAAGTGGATCCTTATGTTCATATATTAAGTAGCACATGACATTCTTTAGGCACGACACATCATAGACTCCACAATCAAACAAGAAACGCTTTGTCGATGATATGACGTGCAGAAAGCACATAATGCTATTACAAGTAAAGTATGGGGAAACTGTAAACTTTTAATTGTACTATCTCTATGCCAAACAAGGTTGTTCAAGCAATTTGTAAATCAATATATCATATTGTCCTGACTTCTTCAGTATTTACTACGTCATGCCGCAGTGAACAAGTGGTACTCTATTACCGCGAGGGATGGTGATTGCAATCAGGACATACCTGGAACAACACGACACATACGCACTTTCAGAAATGCCAGCGAATACTTTCAGCAGTACCTACATAACAATTCAGTACTGGTCATATATGGCCACATTTCACTAAACACTCGAATATCGAACCAGTCGATCCATCACGAGCAGGAGGTCACTGCGTAGGGTGTACTCTGACGTGCCCACCTGCTGATTTACACCTTGCTGCCCTCAAACCACGCCTATAAAACGGAACGGAATGCCTCGACAAACCAGTATCAAGCTACGTCAGTTTACTGGAGCCCACTTCCTCCAGTATGTCACCGGTACAATTCAAGCTTGTCCGGCAGAATCGCACACGAAACGGTCCTCAATTGACACAAGCAGGGCTACGCACGTGAGACCACGTCTCACTGCATCCTATCCACTGCTCGGTCTCAATTTCATATTCATAAAACGTTTTCTTATTCCAGAATCTCCCGTGTGATAAAATTTCTATCTCACGAGTAGATTCCAACTACTCGACTTCTACTGAATTCCTATGAGCATAACCATAGCAGTGTCTACTCGACGAGTCGTAAACCTACCCAAGACTCCATAGTATTTATTGGTCATGCAAGTGGATGTCAAACACCATAAATGTAATGCACAATCATCTAAAGACGTAAGGTGAATGAAAAAAATGTAAAAACACCGTAAGGAACCTAAATGCAAACCGGGGCTTGCCTGGATGCGAGTCTGAGCCTATGTTAGTTTCTGGCAGCTGGACCTCCAAGGCTTCCGGCTGCTCCTCGACTTCAGCTACTACACGATATGCATATACTAGGTATAAATGATTTTGTGAATAATTAATATGCTTAAGGTGGTGTGAGTATATTAGGATAAAATAAGATAATTATCTTAATTGGCTTTGGGATTTTATGGTGGATACTAGAAACTATAGAGAAGACTCTTGCAAAGAACAGGAGATGATCAAGGAAGTTTGTTGTTCTTAAAAATTATGCTAATAAATAATTTCTCAAATTTTTTTTGACATTTTTGGATATGTATCATGGCTACCAAGGGTTGTATCATGTGGAGGGAGTCCCACTGGTTCTAGGAAAATTTGTTTCACTATTTTCTAAGCTTCCTACAGGGAGAAACTGATTTTCCAAGTTTCGGTAAATTTCTGGAAATTGATTTTTTTCATTTTTCTCAATTTATAACTACATAGAGATTTGGAATATTGATCAACCCAGGATTTTAAGTCCAAAGGGCTTGAAACTTTAACTGGAGATCAAGGGTATTAATAATAGTGTTCTGACCAAAATTGGAAATTTTCCAATTAACAGAACAGTGGAAAGGATTTTTTTAAGAATTTTGTTTATCTGAATTATGGAGAAATTTCTATGGCTTTTCATAAAAATACAAGTAAACCACTGGACAGTATTCTTCATACTGGTTCTAACAAAATTTATTTGGTAATTTTTGGAGAATTCTTTTGGGAGTTATGGATTTTCTAAGTTGGGATTGAATCTGGATTTATTTTCCTATTGGAAATTTCAAATAAAAGGGGCCGGTCCCACTTCATTTGAATGGGCCAATCGCATCTGGGCCACACTGGGGGCCACGGGGTTCAACCGCACAGCCGCACCAGATCCAGTGTCGCAGCTGATCCCGAGGCATTCGAATGGGCGCTGACAAGTGGGGTCCATAGGCCTTCGTCTACCTCGCGACGCGACGGCGCTTCTCGCCGGAACCGCGGTGGTGCTTCGCCTGACTTAGGTGTGTCGACCTCCTTTCAGCCTCGCCGTAACCGCTCAACCCTAAAATCGATCGGGGAAGCCGATGGTGGTGTCCAATCACGTCGGCGATGGCCGGAGATGGCGGCGCGACGGTGACATCGGAGCTAGGGTTTCGGCCTTCGTCGGAAATGCTCAGAAATAGCTCAATAGGCTCGGGAAAAACTCAGGAAGGTTCCTGGGAGTACCAGGAGTATGATCTGGGGTTTAGATTGGGGTGAAATTGCCGGCAAGGTTGAGTTCGACGGGGAAGTGCGGTTTTTCAACTGGCGGCCACGAAAACTCGAAATCTAAGATGCTCGGTTGATAACTTTCAGGGTTTTTGGACATGGAGCTTCCTTAAGACACATAGAAACTATCTGCTAAATAGACTTAAGGATGACTGCAAGAATGAAATGAATTTAAGCGTGAAGCTTTGCTGTTCTATTGAGAAACCGTTCGGTTCTCGAACAAGAACTCAAGTTACACTTCACGTCATAAGCTTAGATTCTGTGAGCATGAACTAGAGAGGATTGCAAACCTTTTTGCTTAAAGGATCGAGGCTGGAGATGGTCTAGAACTGGTGTTCGACGGCGAGACAGTGAAGGTTCTCGGCGGCTTCCTCAACGACGACTGGGAAACTTCAAAATATGCCAAGAAGAAGCTATGTCACGATCGACGAGCAAATAGAATACGTAGAGGAGTTTGTGACAAGCCTTTTATCTACATACAGCTTGGGAAGAAACGGCTGCAATCTTTGGCGAGAGCTAGATCGAACAGGGGCGGCGGAAATGGCGTGAACCGGGATGGAGTCCAACGGCGACGGCCAAGGGGGTATTTATAGGGACGGAGGGGAGAGGGGAGCGTGCCACGGCGCAACCAAGCAAGCAGCTCAGTGGATGCATGCACGTTGCTTTGGTGCGCGCTGCCGGTGTCGATCGGCGGGGCGAGCTGGAGACAGAGCACCCCCCTGGGTTTCACTCGAGTGCTTCGGCTGACAGTGGGCCCTACCTCCTCCTACCCACTTCCCTTCTCTGTAACATCAATTCTACTACCAAACTTGATCCAAAAATTCTAGATTTCTGTGGGGAGGCTCGAATAAATATCTAGAATTTCATTATGCAATTGGATTTTGAATTGGAGCAAGTTTCAATTGACTTTCAAATTCAAATTTGAATTTGGATGAAATTCAATGGTGCCACTAATTTAAATAGCAATTGAGTTCCAAAAATTGTGAAGCTATGGGGATAAGTCAAGCAAGTTATGCTGACCATGAGTGTGTGTTCAAATCTTGATGTTCAATCTAGTTGAACAGAATTCAAAATTTGAATTCAAAACATTGTTTGGATTTTCTAAGCATCTCAATTAAAATAGCAAATGGAGTTCAAAATTTATGAAACTTTGCAGGAAGTCTATTTGGAATATCAGAAAACCATAGAAAAATTTATGGCCTCTGAATTGAATAATTTTGACAGGGCCAAATATACAGTAGTATATATTCAATTTATATTAATTTGAATATCTATTTGGTACTGCATATTAATTTGGCCTAGCAATCTTTCTTCAAATAATTCCAAACTTTGAAGAGAGGTCAAAAGAATTAATTTAAGTTTATTGGTGAAGTTCATTCCTCATGTTAATAAATTTAAGCATGAGTAGAAGAAAAGATTTGATGAGATCAAGTTTTTAAGCATGGTTATAATTGGTCTCCATTAGGCTTAACAACCAACTTACAACTGAACCTCATATGAAGGAAAATGTGGGATTTTACATTGCTCCCCCTTTAAAAGAATCTCATCCCGAGATTACAAAATGAAGGATAAAAAGAAAAGACCTAACGAACATATGATGTTAACAAGTCCGGATAATTGGCTTTAAGATATTCCTCGCTTTCCCACGTTGCTTCATCAGCGGTGTCATTTCCCCACATGATCTTGTAGAAACGCAAGGTGCGGTTGCTTGTGGTACGAGTCTTCTCATCAATTATCTGGGTTGGATGTTCGGAGTAAGTACGATCTGGTTGGAGAGCTTCCAAATCCTCCATACGGACTTTCTCTGGGGCCTTGAGACATTTTCTCAATTGGGAAATGTGAAACACATTGTGAACCCCTGACAGCGATGCTGGCAGCTCTATCCGATAGGCTACATGTCCGCATTGCTCACTTATTGCGAATGGTTCGATGAAACGTGGAGCTAGCTTCCCTTTTACTCCGAAGCGATGAATCCCTTTCATTGGAGATACACGAAGATAAACGTGATCCCCGATATCAAAATGAAGCGGTCGACATCGTTTGTCCGCATAGCTTTTCTGCGAGACTGAGCAGCCTTGAGGTTGTCTTGAGTAATTCGTACTCGATCTTCGGCTTCTTTTACCAAGTCCATACCATATGTTACTCGTTCACCGGATTCACACCAGTTCAAAGGTGTGCGGCACTTTCGGCCATAAAGAGCTTCATATGGTGCCATTTGGATGCTAGTCTGATAACCATTGTTGTATGAAAACTCTGCCAATGGTAGATGATCATCCCAATTTTTACCATGGTGGATGGCACAGGCATGGAGCATGTCCTCTACCACTTGGTTTACTCGTTCTGTTTGACCATCAGTTTGTGGGTGGTAAGCTGAGCTTCGAATCAATTTGGTACCCAGAGATGCGTTGAGCTGCTCCCAAAATTGAGCAACAAACAAGGTTCCACGATCTGATATGATCGTACGGGGTACTCCATGTAAGCTTAAGATCCTGGTAATATATAGCTCTGCATATTGTCGTGCCACATACTTGACATTGACTGGAATAAAGTGAGCCGACATGGTGAGTCGGTCGACTATCACCCAAATCGAGTCAAGTTTACGAAAAGTGAGAGGTAATCCAACAATGAAATCCATGTTGATGTCCTCCCATTTCCAGGCCGGTATGCGTAAAGGTTGTAGTTGTCCGGCTGACTTTAGATGCTCGCCTTTCACTCGTCGACACGTATCACATTCAGACACATACTTCGCTATTTCCCTTTTCATTCGAGTCCACCAAAATTTCTTCTCCAAGTCTTAGTACAATTTGTTACTTCCTAGATGAATAGAATATTTGGACAAATGAGCTTCGTCCAAGATTTTCTTCCGAAGTTCTACATTGCGGGGTACTACGATGCGGTCTTTGAACCATATGGTACTGTCATCGTCACCTCGAAAACACTTCATTTCCTCCTTTTTCATTCGTTGATGAATATGGGATATGCCCTTGTCCTCCTTCTGATCCTCCATAATTTCCTCCCAGTTGCTAGGAATGAGGGCTAGGTTGTAGAGCGCCCCATATGGAACCAAGTAGAGACTCGGTTCTTCTTCCTCTACCAAGGTGATAGAAAGGTTATTGATATGGGACTTGCGACTTAACACATCTGCGACTACATTTGCCTTTCCGGGATGGTAGTGGATCTCAATCTCATAGTCTTTGATTAATTCCAAGCATCTTCATTGTCGCATATTTAAATCCTTCTTGGTGAAGATGTACTTCAAGCTTTTGTGATCGGTGTAGAGATGTACTAGGTTGCCCCATAGATAGTGTCTCCACATCTTTAATGCTAGTACCACGGCAGCGAGTTCGAGATCATTAGTCGGATAATGCTGCTCATGGTTTTGAAGCTTTCGTGATCCATAAGCGATCACCCTTCTGTCTTGCATTAATACGCAACCCAAACCAATGCCAGATGCATCACAGTAAACATCAAATGATCTAGTTGTGTCTGGTTGGGCTAATACTGGCACTGCTGTGAGGTGATTTACTAGTGCTTGAAAACCTTCCTCACATTCCTTTGTCCATACATACTTCTTTCCTTTCTTTATAAGTTCCGTCATTGGTTTAGCTATCTTGGAAAAGCTTGGAATGAAACTTCGGTAATATCCAGCTAAACCCAGGAAACTTCAAACTTCATGCACAGACTTGGGAGACTCCCATTTGAGTATTTTCTTAATCTTGCTTGGATCAACTGCAATCCCTTCGGCAGAGATGATGTGCCCTAGAAATGGCACTTGGTTGATCCAGAACTCACATTTGCTGAACTTAGCGTACAACTTGTGGTCCCGCAATTGCTGAAGCATGATGTGCAAATGTTGTGCATGTTCTTCTTCAGATTTTGAGTATACAAGGATGTCATCGATGAAGACCACGACAAACTTGTCCAAATCCGGCATGAATACCGAATTCATGAGATACATGAAATGGGTCGGTGCATTGGTCAATCCGAAGGACATGACAAGGTACTCATATAATCCATACCTCATCGAGAATGCTGACTTAGGTATATCCCCTGGTCAAATCCTGATCTTATGATAACCAGAGCGACGATCCATCTTTGAAGATACCCGAGCACCTACCAACTGATCGAACAGAATATCGATACGGGGTAGTGGATACTTGTTCTAGATCGTGACAGCATTGAGTGGACGGTAGTCCACACATAGTCTCAATGTTTTATCCTTCTTTTCCACGAACAATGCAGAACAGCCCCAAGGTGACACACTTGGACGAATGAAACCCTTTTCCAAAAGTTCCGACAGCTGCTCTTTCAGTTCTGCAAGTTCTTTAGGTGCCATCTTATACGGCTTTCTCGAGATTGGCACTGTTCCCAGTACAAGTTCAATTTTAAACTCGACATCTCTTTCTGGTGGCATACCAAGAAGATCTTCGGGAAAAACGTCTGGATACTCACATACTACTGGAATATCTTCGAGTTTACAGGCTTCGGTGTTATCAGCAGTTGGAGGCACGTGGATATTACTCTCAAGAGTGAGAATTTGGGGAGAGTGGACCAGATAATTTAGATATATTCTCCGAGGAATGATGTCAATAATAGCACCGTTGTATTGCAACCATGCCATCCCTAATATGACATCTAACTTCTGATGCTTGGGAAAAACTCGGGAAGGTTCCTGGGGGTACCAGGAGTATGATTTGGGGTTTAGATTGGGGTGAAATTGCCGGCAAGGTTGAGTTCGACGGAGAAGTGCGGTTTTTCAACTGGCGGCCGCGAAAACTCGAAATCTAAGATGCTCGATTGATAACTTTTAGGGTTTTTGGGCATGGAGCTTCCTTAGAACACATAGAAACTATCTGCTAACCAGATTTAAAGATGATTGCAAGAATGAAATGAATTTAAGCGCGAAGCTTTGTTGTTCTATTGAGAAACTGTTCGAGTCTCGAACAAGAACTCAAGTTACACTTCATGTCATAAGATTATATTATGTGAGCATGAACTAGAGAGGATTGCGAACCTTTTTACTTAAAGGATCGAGGCTGGAGATGGTCTAGAACTGGTGTTCCACGGCGAGACGATGAAGGTTCTCGGCGGCTTCCTCGACGGCGACTGGGAAACATCAAAATGTGCCAAGCAGAAGCTATGTCATAATCGACGACCAAATAGAATACATAGAGGAGTTTGTGACAAGCCTTTCATCTACTTACAGCTCGGGAAGAAACGGCTGCAATCGTTAGCGAGAGCTCGACCGAACAGGGGTGGCGGAAATGGCGTGAACCGGGATGGAGTCCAACAGCTCAGTAGATGCATGCGCATCGCGGTGTCGCGCGCTGCCGGCATCAATCGGCGGGGCGAGCTGAAGACAGGGCACCCCCCCCCCCCCCGTGGGTTTCACTCGAGTGCTTCGGCTGACAGTGGGCCCCACCTCCTCTTATCCACTTCCCTTCTCTGTAACATCAATTCTACTACCAAACTTGATCCAAAAATTCTAGATTTTTGTGGGGAGGCTCAAATAAATATCTAGAATTTGATTCGGCAATTGGATTTTGAATTGGAGCAAGTTTCAACTGAATTTCAAATTCAAATTTGAATTTGGATGAAATTCAATGGTGCCACTGATTTAAATAGCAATTGAGTTCTAAAAATTGTGAAACTATGGGGATAAGTCAAGCAAGTTATGCTGACCATGAGTGTGTGTTCAAATCTCGATGTTCAATCAAGTTGAACAGAATTCAAAATTTGAATTCAAAACATGGTTTGAATGTGCTAATCGTCTCAATTAAAATAGCAAATGGAGTTCAAAATTTATGGAACTTTGCAGGAAGTCTATTTGAAATATTAGAAAACCATACAAAAATTTATGGCCTCTGAATTGAATAATTTTGACAGGGCCAAATATACAGTAGTATATATTCAATATATATTAATTTGAATATCTATTTGGTACTGCATATTAATTTTGCCTAGCAATCTTTCTTCAAATAATTCCAAACTTTGAAGAGAGGTCAAAAGAATTAATCTATGTTTATTGGTGAAGTTCATTCCTCATGTTAATAAATTTAAGCATGAGTAGAAGAAAAGATTTGATGAGATCAAGTTTTTAAGCATGGCTATAATTGGTCTCCATTAGGGTTAACAACCAACTTACAACAGAACCTCATATGAAGGAAAATGTTGGATTTTACATCCACGTCCATGCACTCCTTTCACATGTGCAAACATCTTCCAACGACGTCCACGATACCTTCACATGCATTGTTCTTGATTCAATCATGCAGCACGACCTTCGGATCAACTAAACCACAGTTCCTTCCAAACTTGGTTGTTGAACCTCATCTTCTCCCTAAGACTAGTTCAATAGATCCTGTCACCAGCCATGTCTTCAACTAAAGCAACACCTCCACATGAATAAACAACCAATACTTCCAAGCACAAGTCCTCTACTTGACTCACGTTAGTTCCAAAACTGCAACACCTTACGTGAGCACCTCACATAAGCATGTTGCAAACCATAGAAAAAACATTAACCACCATGATCAGCCAAAACACATCAAAAAACATAGTTAAAGAACACTAAGCAAACATTCGATAAGTGTAAAGCAAATTTAAAACATTTCAAGGTAAAAGAAGAACCATTGCAGATTAGTACCGGACCTTGCCAAAGCTAACTGGACTTTCAGCCGGAGCTTACCAAGGATAGTAGGACCTAGCGCTGGAACTTACCAAAGCTAATCGTACCTAGAGCCGGAGCTTACCAAAGCTAGTCAGACCTAGCGCCGGAGCATAGTAAAGCTTAGTCGGACCTAGCGCCGGAACATGCCTGACCTAGACAAAGAAATTGGACCTTACATCGGACCTTGCCAAAGCTACCCAAAACAAGTCAGACCTATTGTCGGACCTTGCTGGAGCTCAGACCTTGTTGAAAAAGGTGTTTTGGTATTATTCAAAACTTTTATCGTCATAGCCAATATATTCAGCACACATAGGTCTCACAATCTCCCCCTTGATGAGTGCATTGGCTTATTCATATGAAAAGTTTTGAAAACAAAATTCTCCCCCTATACATATTTCTCCGCCTTTGTAAATTCTCCCCCTGAGAAGAATTGTACCAAAACACTTGTGAATGTGTGCAATGTGTGATCAATTTCTGCCCCTTTGACATTGTATTCAGCAAGGTACAAAAGAGAAATTTTAATTGTTATGAGCATATTATAACATATACATATAAAACAAAGCTTCATCCAAAGCATAATATCAAGTAACTTACACTATCACATCAGTGAGATACTTAAAGTAGTGTAAGCCATGCTAGAGATCAAGTGTAATTTTCAATTTAAGCAAGTCATGATCTCACAAACTTAAATATTTCAAGACTTGAAAGCATGACACTTGTTGCTACATTTTTATTATTTTTTATCATCATTTAAAGCACAAATTTTGATCGTATAACATTTGCAAGAGATTATATGCAACATCAACCTTATTCTAAGCAACCAAGCCAAGCCTATATCATTTGACAATCAGAAGCTTAAGGACATGGTTTTAGTCATACACAACTTCTTCTAAGTTCATATCTAGGTGCAATGATAAGCCATCTCAAAAGAAAAAGTGTGATGCGTGCATATTCTCTTGATCTTTTCTCATTTTCATTTGATCATAAAAGCTCAACATGTGGATAGTTGATTGATTAGTTTTTCAATATTAAAAGCACTTGTGAGCATGCAACAAGTTCAAAACAGCAAGAATGTTCGATCATGACCAGGTTTAGTGTAAGTAATTATTCCAATTACTAGTCATGGCAAAAACTACAAAATGTATAACATGAGTAATGTAGTAAGAACTTTCAGCATGTACAGGGAATCACCAAGTCATATATGTATAAAATACTATGCTCGTATTTTTTAATTTCAGATTCACACATTGACTTCCCAAGTTTAAAAAACTCCCCCTGAATTTAAGCCATGATGTAACAAAAACGAGTTAAATCCAAAGGTTTTGTAAAAATGTCAGCCAATTGTTGTTCAGTATCTACATGGGGAAGCACAATGTTTCCCTTTTCAACATTATCACAGTGAAAGTGATACCTAATGTCAATGTGCTTTGTTCTATAATGTTGCACAGTGTTTTAAGCAATGCAAATGGCACTAGTGTTACCACAAAATAGTAGAACACTATATAAATCAACCCCATAGTCAGAGGATCCGGATCCGAGCTGACTCCGCAGTCGTAGACGCGTCCGTATTCAATGACTTGGACTCTGTCTCGGTAGTTCCAAAAATTCGGATGCCCAAAAGCCTAAAGCCCAATTTAATTCTGCAAAAATATAAAATATGGGCTCGGCTCGAGGCTCGAATTCACTCGAACACACGCACACGTGCGCGCGTGTGCAGGGCGGGGCATGGCAAGGCGTGGTGTGGCAAGGCGAGCAAGCGAGGGGGAGGAGGAGGAGGAGGAGGAGGAGGAGCGCGAGTGGGCCACCCCTCTCTTCCTCTCTTCTCTCTCACTCAAGGAGCGGAAGAGTAGGGGTTGCTACACTTCCACTTCCCATGTGGGACTAAACATTTAACACCACCCTCTCTTGCACCAATGGGCATTTGAGATTTATTTGGAATTAATTCTGAATATTAGATGGGCCTAGCACATTTATTCCAACAATGCCCCACCAGATCTCAAAGCCATTAGGAGAGAGGTCATTCTCGTTCCTTGTTTGATACACTAGTGTTTCGGCAGAGACTGTGAAGTTGAACTTCTGCCTAGATCCTCAAGTTTCATCAGGTCACAACTTGAACAATGGACTATGCCTTGAATTGCAAGTTTTATGTGAACTAACTTCACCAAAAGACCATTACTAGTACTTGACTACCAGTAGTCTACCCCGCGGCTAGAGCATATGCGTCGTACTCCCCGGTCTCTTCATGAGCTTTCCAGAGATCACCCAAATCTCACAGACTGCGACGTTAGACAGTCGGAGCTCATATAGGTGTATTTCCTTCAAGATTGCCCTGTAGGACGACATCTTTGCTACACATAGCCATCAGAAACATATTAAGGCAAATTGCCAACATGCCTTACATTTTGAGAGTACAAGCGTGCATCTTCACATAGAGAGGGTATAAAGGAAGTACTCTAGTCAGTGAACCACTAGCTTGTTTTCCCATGTCCTAGTTCACGGGATCTCCGATCACACAGGTTGGGTTACTACTATGGTGTCACATCAATGGGTCTCAAACCCATCTCTCTTGATGCACTTTCTATCACATTACGTGATAGACCCTTCGTAAAGGGATCTGCCAGGTTTTTGTTTGTTTGTATGTATGAAACAATAATAACTCCGGAGTTTCTCATTTTCCTGACAGATTTTAAATGTCTCTTGACGTGTCTTGATGATTTGCATTATCCTTAGAACTGGTCACTTTGGCAATCACCGTCTGATTGTCACGGTTCATAAGGACTGCCGACAATGGTTTCTCAACTACAGACAAATCTATCAAGAGCTCTCATAGCCATTTTGCCTCTGCAGTTGCTGTCTCTAAAGCAGTGAGTTCTGCTTCCATGGTTGACCTCGTCAAAATGGTCTGTTTGCAAGACCTCCATGATATAGTGCCACTCGCTAGAGTGGACACATATCCACTTGCGGCATAGATTTCATCAACATCAGAGATCCAGTTCGAATCACTACAACCCTCAAGCATGGCCAGATGCCCAGTATAGTGAATTCCATAACTCATTGTACCTCTCAATTAGCG
This sequence comes from Tuctoria greenei, assembly GCA_036927565.1. Taxonomy (NCBI): domain Eukaryota; kingdom Viridiplantae; phylum Streptophyta; class Magnoliopsida; order Poales; family Poaceae; genus Tuctoria; species Tuctoria greenei. Next base: position 53,781,369 of record JAYESD010000012.1, read on the forward strand.
CATTACCCTTTCAAGTGCATGCCAATGATCTATACCCGAGTTTGACATTAACCTGCTCAGTTTGCTCACAGCAAACGAGATATCAGGACGGGTTGCGCTCGCTAAGTACATGGGTGAACCGATCATCTGAGTATATTTAAGTTGATCCCTCGACCCTTTCTTGTTCTTTCTAAGTATCATGCTGGGATCATAAGGCGTTGGAGAAATCTTGCTATCCATAAAGCCGAACCAGTTGAAGATTTTCTCAATGTAGTGGGATTGACTTAAAGTAATCCCACTCTCATCCTTATTCAGCTTAATGTTCAGAATAACATTAGCTTCTCATAGATCTTTCATATCAAAACACTTCGATAGAAAAGACTTGACCTCAGAAATTATATCAATACTTGTACCAAAATGAGTATACCATCCACATACAAGCATAAGATAACGCTATCGCCCCCACCATGGCGATAGTACACACACTGATCAACTTCATTAATGACAAAGCCCGCAGACGTCAAAGTATTGTCGAACTTCTCATGCCATTGCTTAGGTGCTTGTTTCAGGCCATACAAGGATTTCAACAGTTTGGACACCTTTGTCTCTTCACCTTTTACTACGAACCCATCAGGTTGTTCCATATAAATCTCTTCTTCCAACTTTCCGTTTAGGCAAGCTGTCTCTACATCCATTTGGTGGATGATTAGACCATAAGAGGCAGCCAAAGAAAATAGTACACAAATTGTCGTCATTCTGGCGACAGGTGAATAGGTGTCAAAATAGTCTTCACCTTCCTTTTGAGTATAGCCCTTTGCAACTAGCCTTGCCTGGTACTTTTCAATAGTACCGTGAGGCCTGAACTTCTTCTTGAACACCCACTTGTAGCCTACTGGTTTGCACCCATACGGCCGTTCAGTTAACTCCCAGGTTCTATTGGAAAGAATTGAGTCCATTTCACTATGAACTGCTTCATTCCAGTCATCTGCATCAGGTGATGCATATGCCTCTGCTATGGATCTAGGAGTATCATCCACAAGGTATACAATGAAATCATCACCGAATGATTTTGCAGTCCGTGATCTCTTACTCGACTGAGTTATTTCATTGTGTTCCTCCTCTGGGACACTCTTCAATGGTGTATCAAGAAACTCACTAGTTGTGGTGGATTCAGGACAAATTTCAGAAAAGATCATAACAGTGCTATGCATATCTTTCATAGGAAAAATATTCTCAAACAATGTTGCATCACGAGATTACATAATAGTATCAACATGCATATCAGATACCTTAGATTTAACTACTAAGAATCTATATGCGATGCTCCGATGAGCATAGCCTAGAAAGACACAATCCACTGCCTTTGGTCCCAACTTGCGTTTCTTGGTAATTGGAACTATTGGTACCCTCCGTACTGGATACCCCTTGGGATCGCAAAGATCACAAGAAAACTCCATCTACCAGATTTGAAGACCTCTGAAGGCCCCACATGTCAGGCGTAGCTGGACCTGCTTCCCCGACATGGTTAGTCCCAGGGCCGCCATGTGTATCACAAGACCCGCGCTATCACCCACACAAGGGAAGCTCCAGTCGGAATATCAGTATGGCACCCCCGGACCTAACCCCAAACAGAGGGAAGCTCCGGTATTGACACGTGTCCAACAGCACCGGAACTACCCGTCCACAACGGTAAGCTCCAGAGCTGCCACGTGGCAACCGCCGGACCTTTAGCTTCAACAATCAGGCTGGTGGACCCCCCAATAGCTCCGGATCATCAAGGAGCAATCAAAGACTTCAAGACCTAATTAAGTGTCATTAATACCATATTAATGACACACGATCAGGGTGCCCTTAATACTAGTAATGGCACTGTTAAGGCCCGTTACCAGGCTATTAGGGGTAATTAATCTCATTTATTGTGTGTAAAGCATGTGTAACCGCCGGGGCCACCTGTCGGGCCAGGCTAACGTTGTAACGACCAGTCCTTGTACTATAAAAGCACTGGTCGATGATACACAAGGGACGGTTCGAGACCACTACTGAACACCCTGAGCTAGACGAGCTTCTTCTTCTCGAGATTCTTCTAGACTCACGTGCTTAATACATCACCATCACACCGCGTGGAGTAGGGTATTATGCTCAGGCGGCCCGAACCACGTAAATCCTTGTGTATACGTGTCTTTCACCTTGTTGAATCTCAGCGCGCCCATTACCGAACTATAACTCCTCGATCTACAAAAGGTAGTGTCGGGAGATCTGCTGGTTCCAAACACCGACAGTTGGCGCGCGAGGTAGGGGGCGCCCGAGATTTTGAATATGGTGAACTCAGCTGCTGGATCATCCAATGGCAACCCTGCCGTTCAACCCGCTGGAGGCAATCCCTCCAACATGCAGCAACCAGCAGGTGCCGTGGCTCCAGCAGGAGTTATGCCTCCACCACCATCGCCTGCACCAGCACGTCAAGCTGAGCAGTGTGACGGTGCATCGGCGTTGGTCACTGCATCGGCAAACAACAACAACCCTGAACATGCGCTTCATGCAGCGTGTGCTCTCCTCCAACGTCCACCACCTCCAGGTGCATCCCAGGGTGCAATGGAGCAGTGGAGGGCTGATGTGGAGCATCTGGTTGTAGCAGTAGCCGACCGCATCAGCAACCAGGGCCCTCCTCCTTCAGGGCGGGCCCCATCGCAGTGCAGGACCGTGTCTGGCAGACTTGGTCTGCATGCTTCCCAGAATAGGAGGCGTGCTGCATAAAAGCAAGTTACGTCGCTACCCTCTGGGGCGCTACATACTCATACGGTAACCAGGATGTCAACTCATGACCTCCGGGCGGAGCTTGATCGCCATTACCGTCAACAGGACGGCCGTGTCCATATCGAGCATGCTCGCGAAAGGCGAGATGCTCGAGACAGTCCTGCTCCTGAGGGAGTAGGAGGAGGCTGTTCTGCACTAGCCATGCACCTACGCATGGTCAGATGGCCACAAAAACTCCGGCCTCACCTGTCGGAGAAATTTGACAGGACAGTTAACCCCGCTGAGTTTCTCCAAATTTACACCACCGCAATCCTTGCGGCCGGAGGTAACGAGGCTGTAATGGCCAACTACTTCCCAGTGGCTTTGACTGGGACCGCCAGGTCCTGGTTCATGAGCCTTCCTCACAACACTATCAATAGTTGGGAGGAATTGTGCCAATAGTTCACCGCCAATTTCGGGAGTTCATACACCCGACTAGGCATTGAACTGGACCTTTTTGCAGTTGTGCAGAAGGAGGGAGAATCCGTACGCTCATTTATCCAGAGGTTCTCCCAGGTACGAAACACCACTCCTTCTATCTCTAGTGCTTCTGTTATTGTGGCATTTAGACGGGGCGTACGGGATAAGAAGATGCTGGAGAAGCTGGCGGTCAAGGAGATCACTAGCGTCACGGAGCTCTTCAGCTTCGCACACAAGTGTGCCAAAGCTGCGGAGGGCAATGAAATGCACTCCAAACCACCTCTGGAGGATGGTAAAAAATCCTCCAAAGGCGAAGCCACTACCTCCGGGAGTGGCAAAAAGAAGAAAAAAGTCCAACGGCAAAAAGAAGCCATCGGCCGGCGCATCTGCCGCTGCAGCTGCTGCAGCTTCGGGTGGCCGGGGGCCACGCCCTGAGAAACGACCTCAGCCGTCCTCTGAAGACAGTGGCAACATCAAAATGTGGTTTCCAATCCACAAGTCAAACGACCACAACTTGGAGGACTGCCGGGAGGTCCAAAACCTTGCTGAGCGCTACCACAAGCGCCGGGAAGAAGCTCCTTTCCGTCAGAGGGGAGGAAAGCAGAAAGTTGATGAAGCTTCGGGTGAAGAGGAGCTGGGCTTCCAGGACCCTAAAAAGGTCCTGAAGGCTGTATACACCTCCGTCGACGATGACTCCGACGTCTCCGTCTATGAGCGCCGGAAGACCATGAACATCATCTTTGGTAGTTCATGGGACATCACCTCCCACTGTGTCCTCAAGACCATGCGGCAGGACATAGCCTCAGTAGCTCCTACAGCCAGGGTGGAACCTCATCGAAAGTGGATGGACACTACCATCACTTTTGATGCTTCGGACTACCCTCGGAACATGATCGGGGCTGGCCAGCTACCTTTGATGGTATCACCTACCATCAGCAACATTCAACTTCACCATGTAATGGTGGACGGAGGTTCGGGGATGAAGCTCATAAGCTTCGAAGCTTTTGTCAAGCTTCAGCTCCGACCTTCGAACCTTCGCCCCTCCCGACCTTTCTCCGGAATAGGTCCGGGGGCCATAACACCACTCGGGGCCATTACTCTCCCTTTGACCTTAGGGACTCGGGAAAATAATCGCACTGAGAAGTTGATCGTTGACGTCACTCAGATCAACTTGCCTTTCAACGCCATTCTGGGCAGGCCCGCCTTGTACAAATTCATGGCTACTGCTCATTATGGCTACCTGGTGTTGAAGATGCCGACACCAGCTGGTGTTCTCCGGATCCAAGGAGACCGTATTGCCGGAGTGATTGCTCTGGAGGAACTTCATGCGCTTGCTACAGCGTAGGAGGAAGAATCCAGGCAGGAGCAGGCTCCGAAACCCCCGAGCATTCGTCAACGAGGCTCAACTTCTGCACCTCGCGTGCAACCAAGCGACGACACCGACATCCCCGTCAAAGTCGTTTAAATCGGTTCCGATGCCGCTCAGACCACCCGTATATCTGGAGGTCTGAATGACAAATAGGAACTCGCGCATATCACTTTCCTCTGGGCTAACATCGACGTGTTTGCCTGGCATCAGTCACAAATGCTTGGGATCCCTAGGGAAGTGATCGAGCATAATCTGAAGACTATCCCGACGCTCGGCGCGTACATCAGAAGCGTCGGAAGCAATCCGTAGGGCGATAGAACTTCATACGACATGAAGTGAAGAAGTTGCTCGAAGCTGGATTCATTCGAGAAGTCTTCCATCCAAAATGGCTGGCAAACCCAGTCGTTGTACCCAAGGCCGGCGGGAAGCTTCGGATGTGTATCGACTACACAACACTAAATAAGGCATGCCCAAAAGAACCATTCCCGCCACCTAGAATAGATCAGATAGTGGATTCCACCTCCGGGTGTGAATTACAATGTTTCCTAGATGCATATTATGGGTACCATCAAATCAGAATGTCTAGGGAAGATGAAGAACATACTTCTTTTATCACAGTAGATGGATTGTACTGTTATACTGCCATGCTATTTGGTCTCTAGAATGCAGCTTCAACATTCGTACGAGCTATGTACAAAACCTTTGGAGAGCTCATCAGAGACGTAGTGGAAGTGTATGTTGATGACATCGTCGTCAAGATCAAGGACAAGGAGTCACTCCTTGACACCTTGCAAGCTGTCTTCGACAAGCTGCGAGTCACCCGCACGAAGCTGAACCCAGACAAGTGCGTCTTCGGGGTTAGCTTCGGAAAACTTTTTGGTCCTGGTAAACCACCGGGGCATAAAGGCAAATTCGGCGAAGAGTAAGGTTATTGAGGAGATGCGGCCACCAGCTCGCATCAAAGTTGTCCAGAAACTGACTGGATGTCTAGCCGCCCTCAGTCGGTTCATCTCAAGACTGGCGGAATGGGCGCTACCCTTCTTCAAGCTACTGAGGAAGTCCGGACCATTTCAATGGTCTGAAAAAACAGAAAAGGCGTTCCAGGAGCTAAAGCCGCTCCTCACCACTCTACCAACCTTGGTAGCTCCGAACCCTGGTGAGCCTTTACTGCTTTACATTTTAGCAACCGACGAGGTTGTCAGCATGGTCCTGGTCGCGGAGAGACCAGAACCATCACAAGCTCAAGAATCCAGACCCCTACGGGAGGGTCCGGATGTTCCTGAAGGTGAGTCTGGGTCCCAGCCCCCAGACTTGGATCAACAAGGAGTTATCCCACATGACTTGGACCCCTCCGGGAGGGTACGGGTCACTCCAGCAAAAGCTTCGGGTTCCACTAGCAGGGACCCAGAGGTCCCCGAAGCAGGTCTGGACCCCTCCGGGTCCGGGTCGATGTGGAGGAAGCCCCGGGCCCCTCCGGGAGGGTCCGGACAGTCCAACGCCCAGTGTACTTCATCAGCGAAGTACTACATGATGCTAAGACTCGATACCAAGAGGTGCACAAGTTGCTCTATGCAGTTCTCATCGCCTCCAGGAAGCTTCGCCATTACTTCCAAGCTCACAAGATATCAGTGGTGACCTCTTACCCACTGCATGCGATCTTGCATAATCCCAACTCTACTGGGAACATTGCAAAGTGGGCAGCAGAATTGGCCGGATTCGATCTTGAATTCGTCCCACGATAAGCGATCAAGAGTCAAGCATTGGCAGATTTTGTGGCGAAATGGACCCCCTCTCCATCAAACCCCGGGGGCCCTAGTGAGCAAAAGTCGGAATTCAAGGCTCCGGTCTTCACCGATCCTCACTGGACCCTCTACTTCGACTGCTCCATGGAAAAGCAGGGGGCCGGAGCTGGAGTTCTTCTCCTCGATCCAACCGGGGAGAAGGTAAAATACATGGTCCACCTTGACTTCAAAGCGACCAACAACATGGCGGAGTATGTAGCACTCATTTATGGACTAAAGGTGGCACTATCATACGGTGCCAAGCAACTGGTGGTCAAGGGAGATTCGCAGCTCATCATTAAAAGGGTGAAGGGTGAATGCTCCTGTAACAATCCCCAACTAGCTGCTTATCTCCTTGAAGTCCAGAGGCTCCAGAAGGACTTTGAAGTCCTGGATCTCCATCATGTCCAGCGTGTCCATAATGCTAAAGCTGATGAACTCTCGACGAAAGCGTCAACCGGAGCTCCGTCTCCTGTCGGAACTTTCGTCCAGAGGTTCTCAAAACCCACAGCTCAGCCCGTCGAACTGAGCGAAGGGGGCGAGACCAGCATCCTGAAGCTGGCGGTCCCGATGGCCCTGTTACCATGGCAGCCATCAAGGGTCGTAGGTGCTGCCGGAAGCTCTGAGCAACCCAGTACGCAAGACTCAAATGCTCAAGCAAGCTCCAATGCATGGATCTCGAAGATCCGGAGCTACTTGAAAGATAATATCCTTCCTGACGATGATGTATCCGCTGACTGAATAGTCAGATTGGCTAAAAGATACACATTGGTAGAAGGGGATCTCTATCAGCGTGGTGCCAACGGCGTCCTAATGCGGTGCATCACAAGGGAAGAAGGATGCGAGATCCTCGCAGAAATCCATGGAGGTGAGTGTGGGAACCACGCGTCTTCCCGCACGCTGGTCGGTAAAGCCTTCTGGCATGGCTTCTACTGGCCTACAGCGCTCCAGGATGCAACTGAGCTGGTGAAGAAATGCAAAGCATGCCAGTTCCATGCAAAGCAAATTCACACACCGGCTCATCCTCTACAAATGATACCTCCTACGTGGCCTTTTGCTGTGTGGGCGATGGACATCTTGGGAGCTTTCCCAAGAGCCATCGAAGGTTACAAGTTCCTGTATGTCGCCATTGACAAGTTCACCAAATGGCCGAAAGCAATCATCTATCAACTTATTGCAGTCCATTGTATGCAGATTTGGAGTCCCGACAAAAATCATAATAGATAATGGGACCCAATTCACAAGCTTTGCTTTTTAAGGATATTGCGAAGACCTCGGCATCCAAGTCAGCTACGGCTCCGTGCTCACCCGGCAAGTAATGTCCAAGCCGAGAGAGCAAATGCAGAAATCTTGAAAGGACTCAAGACGCGCACATATGAGCGCCTGAAAAAGCATGGAGCCAAATGGATTGAAGAGCTTCCGCCCACTCTATGGGCCAACAGGACAACTCCAAACCGGTCAACTGGAGAGACACCCTTCTTCCTGGTGTACAGAGCTGAAGTAGTCCTTCCTCCGGAAATCACCTTGGGGTCACTTCAGGTCCGGACCTCCGACGAAGCCATGCAGGATCAGCTCCAGCGTGAAGACCTTGACCTCCTTGAAGAGGGAAGGTGCCGAGCAGCTGTTCGGAATGCCCGATACCGCCAAGCTCTTCGGTGCTATCAGCAACAGCATGTTCACAGCCGACAGCTCGAGGAAGGCAATCTGGTGCTACGGAAAATATTATCCAGAGAAGGGTTAAACAAACTCTCCTCCAGCTGGGAGGGACCCTTTCGAGTGATGAAAGTATCCCGTCTCGGATGCGTTCGCTTGGCAACCGAGGATGGGACACCTCTCCCAAATCCTTGAAACATTGAGCACATCCGCAAGTTCTACGCTCAATATCACGGAGGTGAGTCTATAATTACACGTAGTGTATGCTATAGAGTCATTGTACAGAGTCGGGTAGCTCCTCCGGGAGGGCAGTCGGACCTACCGCGCTGGGTCCGAAACGTCCATGCAACACTTGTCACAGTCTCAGAACTAAAAGTCTAGCTAGCTACCTTGGGTCGAACGAGAAATGAAACACACTTAGCCTGGTTTCGTACCCTAAGAGTGTACTTGTTTCCCCTGTACCCCGAACCTATAATGAAAGACATCATTGTGTGAAAACAGACTCCACATGCATTTATTTTGTACAGGCTCAATATTTTTTATTTTTCTCTTTCTTGTCTATAACAAAGTTGTGCAGTTCTTAAGAAACTTTAGCTCGACCAGTTCATGTACAATTCAAGTTGCATTGTCTATCCTTCTGGGTTCAAGCATTATTGATGGCCTACTTGTCTGAATGCCGCCAAGCCAATCTAGTGTCGGAGTGTGCTATCGACTTAGCCTGGTACTGCACCCTAAGTACGCCACTCTACCTACACCCTGGCAGGCCGAAGTAAGGCAAGTCCAGAAACGATCGGACCTGAAGGAAGCAAGATGATGTTCTTGATTGTATTTAGGATTGTGTTCGACCTAAAACTTTCTCAGGAATAGTAAGCCGCAGTGAAGTTATAGATAGGAAACGGATTTTACTGTTTTTCTTGACTTCAATGTGCAGGACAAATAAATATTTCATGATGATGGTAAATGAAGCCGAAGCTATCAAAGCTCCGACATCCTCTAGGCGGCTTGTGGTCGATGTTCAAACATTGACATCGAGCATCTCTGGAGCTACTCAGTTCCGAGAAAGCTAAGAGGCAAGTCGTCAACATGAAGATGGTGGAAAGACTGTAAAGTGGAGTCTGACATTGACACAACACGTGTTGGCGGAGGTCACTGCCAGAGCTGCCAAGCTCCAACACCCAAAAGGGTAACTATCGATGCTCTACGCGTCGATGGAGACTACTGCCGGAGCTAATAAGCTCCGCCAATGGTCAATGCCGGAGCCACTAAGCTCCGACAGCCTCAGGGGGCCTACACCATCGAAAACTTTGGACCTACAAGTTCGAAGCACGCAAGTCTTCAACAACTGTTACATCCTCTTGGTACATGTTCACAATCAAATTGTGTACATATACCAGGGGGCCAAGCGAGAGAAAGGTGTTGAAGACAAAAAATGAAATTCAAATTCACAAGAATTTGGATTTCATTCATCTGGAGACAAGAGATTACAAAATTGGAGAAGAAGAAGAGAAAGTACAAGAGGGAGCTATAGGGAGACAATCCTAGACCCTATGGAAGAAATGAGCGACCTTCTGGGTCACCTCTGACACGTTGGCTCGGGTGGCTTCACCCTCTCCTTCGATGGGACCGTCAAGCACTGGGTCCAACGGGAATTGAGGGTCCCGGCTGGTGTAGCACGTCAGCACATACTCTGTGATGTTTTTCGCCAGGGACTGACCCTCTGTTTCCAATTGGTCCACGATGACATTGCCCAGCTTGGAGAGCTTGTTGCCCGCTGAACTCAGCGCCTCCAACTCCTGGTCCAGCTCAGGCTCCGGATCATCCGAACGCACAGGACTGAAACCCATTGGTGTCAGCGCGTCATTGGCCTTGCCCTAGAAGTCCCAAGCTTGTTGGGACTCCGCAGCCCTTGCACCAGCACCTCCGTCAAGGATCTTTTGGCCGCCGCCAGCTCCGAGCTCTCCCGAGCAAGACGCTCCACCTCTTTGGCATTCTGCTGAATCATTTCAGCAACTAGCCTTTTGAGCTTGCTGAGCTCTTCCTCCCGGAGGTGGATCTCGTTCCTGCGGTTGACCAGATCTCTCTCCCAGCCCCGCACTTTCTTCTCCCGGGCGGCGATGGCATTCTCCTGCTTGTAGAGTTCTTGCCCTCGCTCCCAGGCCTTCTTCTCCTCCTCCTTGCAACACTCATCCAATTTCTTGGTCCGTTATTCAAGGCTCTTGTCAGCCAGAGCTGTCTTTTGGACAAGCTCCTCCTCCCTCTTCATGAGGTTGTCTCACAGCTCTAGAAATTTCTGCTCTTCATCTTCGAGCCGTCTTTCCTGCGCTTCAAGAGCCTCCCGGCGCTTGATGAGACTATCGTGGATGGCGGTGAGCCTTTCCTGGCGATCATCCGCCGCGCTATTTGTAGCCTTGGCCTGCTCATAAATGGCCTGGGACTGGTTGTCGATGGTCCGCGTCATGCTTTCCCTCTCATCCAACAACTTTCCCCAGTACTCCAGGTGGACCTTCTTCCTTTGCACCCACTCCTTGTCGTCAGCCAGCCTCAACTGTGTCAGCTTGGTCTCGAAATGGAGTCGGTTGTGCCACCTCCTAAGGATTTGGCGCTCCTCCTTGAGGGCCTTGCTGTCGTGGTAGAAGGCCAGTTGAACCTGGCAAAGGCTGGAGCAGGCGTTGTCGATAGACAACGATAGGGGGATCGGGTTCGGACCTGCCGGGGTCATCTCCGCTGGCTCCAACAGATCTTCAGCAACAAAAATTGGGTCCCACTCTACGAGAGCGGTCCCCTGAGCTTCAACGGCACTAGGTCCGTCCTCCGTGATAGCCTCTGATGCCGTCGAGGAAGTACTTGCAGCAGAAGTTCCAACCTCCAGAATTGGTTCCGAAGGCCCAGCAGACAAGTCATCAACAACTGGCCCCTCCGAAGGGGGGCCAGCAGCTTCGTCACGGCACCCTGGCTCAACAGAGGGCACCTCCGGGATCACCGCTTCCGGAGTAGGTTTTGAAGGTTCGGTCGAAGCAGAAACAACTTCTGGCTCCGGCAGAGGCGCTTCCTCCGCCTCTGGCTTAGGTGCTGGCGCTTCAGCCATCATGGGCTCCAGCGCTGGCGCTTCGACCACCATAGGCTCAGGCGCCGATGCCTACGCAGCAACTGGCTCGAATGCTGGAACCTCTTCAACAGCCGGCTCCATAGCCGGAACTTCCGCAGCAACCGGTTCTGCCACCGGAGCTTCCTCAACAACTGGCACAAGTGTCGGAGCTTCATCAACACCCGGCTCTACTGTCGGGACTTCTTCAGCCATCGGCTCGACTATCGGGGCTTCAACAACATCCGGCACTAGGGCCGGAATCGCAGCTTCCTCCGGCTCCATGGCCGGAGTGTCCAACATCACAACATCTAAGCCCGGAGCTTCAACCTCTGAGGCTGGCGCTGCTGGTACATCTTCAGTCCCGTGGTCCGGCGCTACCACGGGAGCTTCTGGGGATGAGTCGTCCAAAACCACGACAGCCGGCGCCGGGGCTGCTGCAGCCTCAGCCACCTCTTGGGGCGGCGCTGGAATCGGAGCCGGAGCTTCAGCCTGCACAGCCTCAACCGCTGCTACAGGGACCGGAGCTTCAGCCCTTTTCTTGGACATGCTGTGGATGAAGGACGAAGAGACTCAAAATACAGTTAACAAAAAAACAACTGACTGAGGTATGAAATCAAAAATTACCTCGGAAGGCTTCCGCACCAGTTCCCGCGGAATCTCTTCTCCGGACGCTCCAGACTGGCCCTAGCCGACACTGGCGTGGTAGTCCCAGAGGGCCCCCCGGAGCTTGCTACTGTTGTCGGCGTTGCTCTGGTCGAGGCCCCCCTGACCGGGAAGGACCTCCGGACCTGGAGCCCTCAGCTGGCCCTGGGACCGGAGTCACTTTGCCGGAGCTAGCACCCTGGGAAGATGCCGCAATTGGAGTAGACACCGCCGTTGTAGACCTTCCCCACCGGGGAGAAGGAGACGCCGCAGAAGAAGTATGTCTGGCCCTTCTGTCGGCATGCTTCCTCTTACGGCTCGAGGGCTCGACCAATTCCTTGCCCTTGTCGACGACTTCGGTTATTGGCTTAGGGGCGAGAACGGAGCCACCTTCCGGAGCTTTGAAGATCGCCAACCCGGTGGTCGAGCGCCTCTCAACGACACCAAGGTCGTCAAGCACTGGCATCGTCCGTCGGAGCTCCCTACTGAATTCTGCCACCATGTTCAGTGGGAGGAAAGCCGGCGGCGGAGCCAAGTCATCGCCCTCGACGTCGATGCCGTGCTGGAATTTCTTCAGGTGGAAATCCAAAGTTGCACCCTCCATGTTGGACTTCAAATCGGTCTTGATCCGGTCATCGTCCAGCACGCTTTTGAGGGCCCAAGCCAACTTCTCCCTCCTCTTCAGCGGAGCCCACCTGTTGGTCAAGAAGTTACAAAACACCGCCTGGGGAGTCACCCCTACTTCCATGCACAGGCCGATCCTGGTCAGAGCAGGTTTGAAGGCATCCGACAGCACTGGAGCTTCACTCCAAACTACAGTGTCGATGTTGGGGAGGCCTTCTGGCAGCTCCAGCTTCTCGTTCTCCTCCACACTGATAACAATCCAATCCTTCTTCCAGTCGTCCCACTTCCCAGAAGGGAACGACCGCAAGTACTTGTACGGGCACTTCTTGCGCTTCACAAAATAGTAGAAGCCAAGGTACTCGTTGCTTCGACCTGTGGTTTGGACAGTGAAGAAGGTGCAGAAAAGCTCAATGTAGGGAGGAATGCCCACCCACATCTCACAGAAGTGGACAAAGATGGACACCAGTAGAATGGAGTGGGGGCCAAGGTGATACAGCTGCAGACCATAGAGGTCTAGCAGCATCAAGAAGAAGGAGGGGAAAGGTGGGATCAGTCCCACCATGGCGTATGCGTAGAAGTACACCATGTCGTCGGCGTGTTCCTTCTCGAACAGAAGCTTGCCAGCGCGGACCAGGTGGTTGAAGAAGTCAGGGGACCATCCCATGAGGGCCCGGACCTTCTTCAAATCGTCATCTGTCTTTAGTCGGCTCTGGCGGAGACCCAACTCCATCGTGGCACAGCGATGCAAGAGAGGAAAGGCAAGCAAAAGTTTGGAAGGTTTGAGCGCAAGATCGATTGAAAGGCGTAAAGAACCCCAAATGGTGCGTGCTTTCCTTCTTAAGTAAGCCCCCGCAATGCCTGGATGGAAACCGTAGAGGAGCCGACGATACCAGTAAAAGATTTCACCCCGCCAATGACAAGGGGGACCGGGGCCACCACGACGATCAAGTAAAGGTTCTTACCCTAGGCAAACGATTGTCATCATGAAAGGTGGGAAACCCGAAGTCGGCAGCGTGACAGGGCGCGCGGAACCGATACGATTTTTGTATCAGGAACCGGTGACCTTCAATTGTGTGAGATCCGCACGCTGAGATCTCACCTGCCGCCTTCAAGATACGCCACGCGGCGGATGTTTAACTGTGAACTACCGCCAACGGCACAACCAAAGACCCTTGAAAACACAACTCAGAAACCGAAGAATGGACCCACCTCCGACGAAATGACTTCATACAAAAGGTCTCTCCCGGAGGTGAGTCCAGAGGGCCACTGTCGGTACCCTCCATACCGGATACCCCTTGGGATCGCAAAGATCACAAGAAAACTCCATCTACCAGATTTGAATACTTCCGAAGGCCCCACATGTCAGGCGTAGCCGGACCTGCTTCACCGACATGGTTAGTCCCAGGGCTGCCATGTGTATCACAAGACCGGAGCTATCACCCACACATGGGAAGCTCCGGTCGGAATACCAGTATGGCACCCCCGGACCTAACCCCAGACAGAGGGAAGCTCCAGTACTGACACGTGTCCAACAGCACCAGAACTACCCGTCCACAATGGTAAGCTCCAGAGCTGCCACGTGGCAACTGCCAGAACTTCAGCTTCAACAATCAGGCTGGTGGACACCCTAATAGCTCTGGATCATCAAGAAGCAATAAAAGACTTCAAGACCCGATTAAGTGTCATTAATATCATATTAATGACACACGATCGAATGGCCCTTAATACTAGTACGGCACTGTTAAGGCCCGTTACCAGGCTATTAAGGGTAATTAACCTTATTTATTGTGTGTCAAGCATGTGTAACCGCCGGGGCCACCTGTCGGGCAAGGCTAACGTTGTAACGACCAGTCCTTGTACTATAAAGGACTGGTCGACGATACACAAGGGATGGTTCGAGACCACTACTGAACACCCTGAGCTAGACGAGCTTCTTCTTTTGGAGCTTCTTCTAGACTCACGTGCTTAATACATCACCATCACACCCCGTGGAGTAGGGTATTATGCTCAGGCGGCCCGAATCACGTAAATCCCTGTGTACACGTGTCTTTCACCTTCTTGAATCTCTGCGCGCCCATTATCGAACTACAAGTCCTCGATCTAACAAAGGTAATGTCGGGAGATCTGCCGGTTCCAAACTGTCGGTATAGGAACATTGACCTTTGCCAAACATCCCCAAGTACGCAAGTATGAAAGTTATGGTTTTCTCCCAACCCACTCCTCATAAGGGGTTTTCTCTTTATTCTTGTTTGGAACGAGGTTTAGGACATGACATGAAGTCAATAGAGCCTCCACCCACCATGCCTTAGATAAACCGGATGTGTCTAACATGGCATTCACCAAGTCACATAATGTGCGGTTTTTCCTCTCAGCTACCCCGTTTGATTGGGGTGAATAGGGAGGCGTCCTCTTGTGTATAATACGGTATTCCGCACAAAAATCATCAGATATTTTGGGAAAATACTCACCACCACGATCTGACCTAAGACGTTTGATCTTTCTCTCTAATTGAGTTTTTGCTTCAGATTTATAGATTTTAAAGTAGTCTAAAGCTTCATCTTTAGTTTGCAACAAGTAAACATAGCAGAATCTAGTAGAATCATCTATTAATGTCATAAAATATTTCATTCCACCTTTTGTCAACACATCATTCATCTCGCATAGATCGGAATGTATGAATTCTAATGGTGCCAAGTTTCTCTCCTCGGCTACTTTGTGAGGCTTTCGAGGTTGCTTTGACTGCACACATCTATGGCACTTAGAACCTTTTACAATGTTGAATTCCAGAATTAATATGAGACTAGATAGTCGATTCATTAAACCAAAATTAACGTGACATAAACGAGAATGCCAAACACTTGCATCATCATTAATACTGCCACAAATATAGTTTACTAACTTATTATTAAACTCCAAATGAGAAAAGCGGAACATGCCTCCGCATTCATAGCCTTTACCAATAAATTGTCCAAGCTTGGACACGACTATTTTATTGGACTCTAAAACTATTTTAAACTCATTTCTGCATAGAAGGGTACTGCTAACAAGATTCTTGTTCATAGTAGGAACATGTTGCACGTTCTTCAGCTGGACAATCTTTCCCGAAGTGAACTTCAGATCGACCATGCCAACACCAAGAACAGAAGCATGTGACCCATTCCCCATTAGGACGGTGGAATCCTTGAATCTTGGACGAACTGGTAAGAAGTAAACATGGACATGACAAAACATACATGAACATTAGCACCCGTATCAAACCACAAAGATGATGTTTGAGAAATAGAAAGAACAGAAAAACAATTATTGTACCCGTCTGCATTGCTAGATGTCACGATGTTGACATTCTTTTTCCCTCTGTGGTGCGCCCTCTCAAGACAGTCCTTGGAAAAATGTCCCTGCTCCCCACAGGTGTAGTAGAAGATACCATTGGCTTTGTTCGACTTCTTCTTCTTCTTCTTGAAAGCAGTAGTTTTGTTTGGCTTGAATTGAGACTTGTTCCCTTTGTTCTTTACATTGGGTTTCTACACCATATTAGCATTTGCACTAGATTGACCCTCACCTCCTTTCTCAATAGCGTCCTTAGCCGGAGCCTTCTCCTCAACATCAAGAGATGCTATCAGGTTTTCAACTGATATTTCCAGTCTCTTGTGTTTGAGAGTTGTGGCGAAGTTTCTCCATGAAGGAGGTAACTTTACAATAATGCACCCAGCCACAAACTTGTCGGGTAAAGGACACTTGAGCAGATTGAGCTCTCTCGCAAGGCACTGTATTTCATGAGCTTGTTCAACTATGGGATGGTTGTTAACCATCTTGTAGTCATGAAAATTCTCCATGATATACAGTTCACCGTCTGCATCGGCTGCACCACACTAAGCGTTAAGTGCATCCCATAGCTCCTTCCCATCTGTGACTGTGAGATAGACATCACAAAGTTTATCGTCAAGAACACTTAAGATACATCCTCTAAGGGCAGAATTGGCTTCCTTGAACTATGTCTGTTCTTCAAAAGACAAAGGACCTTGAGGCCTGCCCTCGGTTACCAAGAAGATCTTAAGCGATTGGAGCCAGAGCGTGGCCTTAACATGCCACCTCTTGAAGTGCATGCCAGAGAATTTCTCCGGCATCAGTGCATCGGCTAAAGTCATCATGTTCAACTCAAGAAATTGCCTAATAAGGTTTTTGGATTGTTAGAAAATAGGAGGCAATTTACTGAACAATTCCGAAAAAACTGGTGAAAACAACAGCGATCGACACACAGACGGGACGAGAAATAACGCGTACCGATTTGAAGTCAAACGAACCGCTGTAGATCTGACGGTGAACAGCCGCCTAAAACGTTGGTGACAATGTTGGGCCGCAGCGCTCGATCTCCTCGGTAGATGTCCCGTGGTGAAGAACACGAGAAGTCGCGCGAAGCGCTTCCCAAAACCCTTATTCGCCCTCTACCAGTGCAGGATCGCAAGGGCGAGCGGTGTCAGAGACCTGCTCTTCCGATCGTCGGTGCATTCCAGCGCTCGGGATGGAGAAGACTAGAAGGCGGTGCAAGGTACGTGAACGTGGGAAACGATCTTATCCTGGGATGTCCTCTGTCGTACCGTGCACGCCCATATTTATAGAGCCCCACAGAGGCGGTTCGTGTGCGATCCAGAGGATCCGGATCTGAACTGACTCCGCAGTCGTAGGCGCGTCCATCTTCAACGACTTGGACTCTATCTCAGTAGTTCCAAAAATTCGGAGGCCCAAAAGCCTAAAGCCCAATTTAATTTCTTGCAAAAATATAAAATCTGGGCTCGGCTTGAGGCTCGAATTCACATGAACACGCGTGCGTGCTCCTGTGCGTGGCGGGGCGGGGCGAGGCGAGGCGTGGCGAGGCGAGCGAGCTAGGAGGAGGAGGAGGAGGAGGAGCGCGCGTGGGCCACCGTTCTCTTCCTCTCTTCTCTCTCACTCAAGGAGTGGAAGAGTAACCTCCCTTATATGTAGGGGTTGCTCCACTTCCACTTTCCATGTTGGACTAAACATTTAGCACCACCCTCTCTTGCACTAGTGGGCCTTTGAGATTTATTGGGAATTAATTATGAATATTAGATGGGCCTAGCCCATTTATTCCAACATTACTGTGAATTATTTGCATTTTGATTAACAGGGAACCCACAATGATTTATTTTTCCAAAGCCAAATTGAACTGGGAATTTTACTGTGCCTTTAGAGGTTCTAAGGAGATTATCAGAATAAGTTCGGAATTTTTGAAGATCTGGAGCTTGCAAAAGAGTTAATCTACGGTTGAAGCTTCCCAGATTTTCATAGAACTTTACAAGGTTTTTTCATAACAATTAAGATGCTCCATTGCAAAGTTCTGGTCATCTGGAGTTCATGGAAATTTGTTTCATATATTTAGGAGTTTTCTACAATTTCTTGTGATTTTTACAAGTTGCTAGCTTTTTCTGTATTTTTCTTTTACTAGAAATTACCTAACAGGCTGACAATATAGGCCCATAGGTTTTGAACTGGCCCATAGACTAAGAGGCCACACAGGATACAGGTTCAAAGGACTGTGATCACACTGGATCAAATGTTCACAGAGGATCGCTAAGGCTTCCATGGTGAAGGACAGATGGACCCCACCCGAGTTATCTTCTTCCTTATACTAAAGACAGAGGGGGCGACACCCTTCATCAGAATAGTGGTGGCGCGCTGCCGGAATGGGGGTTCCCCAAAAGCGCCGGCATTGAGGCTCGCTGACATAGCCTAATTTGGGTCGCGCAACAAACTGATGGGGTCAGGGAGGTGCGTAGATGGCTGCGGAAGGAAGTTCGACGACGGTGGCGGGTGGATAAACGATGGTGAGCTCGCTCTTTCTTGCTACTACCTTATTTGCTTTACTTCTTAGTCCTACAGCACCGCTAGACCATGAGGATCCCATAACTGGTCTCAAATCGATGTGAAAACAATTGGAAATGCAAAATCCTCGAAGACCTAGGGTTTGGGCGGAATATGGGGAAATTTGCTTGCCGATATGAAGAGAGCACTAGATTACGATTGATTTGGTTCTATGAGTCCGTGATGAATCCTAGAATCTATAGCTAGATAGGAATTACGGATTGTAGGGAGGAAGAAGGTATGGTCCTGACGGCGTCTCGGAGAGATGGAGGGAAGTCTCGCGAGACCTCATGCAGCCTGAGTAAGAGGGGTAATCGACCAACGACCACGGGCGACGCGGAGCTCCATGGTGCCCAATGATGGAACAGAGGTGGCAACACAAAAAACGCCGCATTGCAACACCTTGGTTGATGAAACATTGAAGGAACTGGTCAGAAGAGAGCGCAAGGAAGTTGAGAAGTATCTAAATGAAACAAAACAGCATGAGGCTCACCGTGTACGAGGAAATCTCACCGGCGAGCAAGGATGATGTGTTGGTCATATGGTGAAGAAAAACAGCTGGTCCTTGCAATGCAGAGCGGGGAGCAGTGCCGGCATGCGTGGGTGAGGACGAAGAAGCGCTCGCGCAACCACTAAGGGTCTTGGGTCGAGGCTGAGAAGTAGCATGCAACATGACGGCAAAGTGACGGCCATGGTGGAAACTCAAATGGAAACACCATGTCGTGCGGCAACGAGCTGCTCGACAGTGAGCAAGGCGCGGCGCTATGCTAGCGTGAGAAGCCAAACTGAGCAAAAGAGGGAGTAGTTGTCAGGAAATCGATAGTACTCTACTCTAGCAATTCTACCGCATCACCAAGGAAACATGCGAGTACAGTGGAAGGTGTAGCACAATGGAACATATATGCGTGTCGGTGTAGGGGAAGCAGACGATCTTGTTTCTCTCCTCCTCATCCTCGTCACGGCAGCAGGTAGACGATCACGACTGTTGTAGCCGATCAGCGCAGCAGTAGCAGCAGCGCCTCCACGGAGTCCACACGTACGGGGAGGAACGTCGTGCGCCTGTGTGCTAGCACCGCGTGTGCGACAAGGGTCTCGGCATGAGGCCTGCGAGGTGTGGCGGCTAGGGCTATCACGTGGTGGAGTAATTAGCCCATAACCCTACCCCTCGTATTTATAGGCGTACTAAGGGGCTTTTAGGTCGCAGACCCATTAGTACTCTAATTGCTAATTGATCAAATATCCAACAGGACTTAACCAGAATTGTTATGATTGCCTCTTGGGCATATCACCAAAAATATCCCACTTACACTAGAGACAATCATCTAGCCAAGCTTTTCTATATTCCAACCCCTTAAGTGTGTGACCCGTTAGGTTCATGTGCAGTCGGTTGTGAATAGAAATTGTTTCCAACCACAAGTCAGTAGAGGTACCTAGTAGGACGTACTGACCTCCGAATGTACATAAAGATCATATCTGTTGAACCTAGATACATTGTTAATCCCTTTGCCTCACGATACCAGCCAAGCTCATGGCGAGATGCATGCCATCCTTGTCATAGCTCGACCATTCACTCGATCAAATAGTGGATTCATTCGATGGCTAACTTTTATTCATTGTGATTAACCTTTAATCACCTTGGCATGTCCATGCACTTTCAAATCCAACTATCTCGTGGGACCCAGAGATATCTCTCCTGTTATTAAGGAGGGGAAAATTCCATCTTCATCCGTGCACATCCCATTCTATGTTTCATTATGGACCCGAAGTCTACTTTTATAACTACCCAGTTACGGAGTAGCGTTTGGTAGTCTCAAAGTACACAACTACACACAGTGGGAAACAATAGCGATCTCAGGTATAAGGACCTAACAGGTGTATCACTCAAGACCAACTGATGGTACATATGGAAACACTAAGAACGCATCCTTAGTTCTTCTCAAGTACTTAAGGATGTTCGGTCCAATGAGCCTCACCATAATCTGAATGATACCTGCTCATAATGCTTAGAGCATAGGATACATCTGGGCATGTACATTGCATGGCATACATGATGGATCCAATATCCAAAGCATAAGGCATCGCTCTCATCCTCTTTTGCTCATCAGGTGTCGTAGGACACTGACTCTTGCTTAGAGTAATGCCATGTGACATTGGCAAGAATCCTTTTTTGAAATCTTGTATATTGAACCAATTCAATATCTTGACAATATATCTATCTTGGTTTAATCCAATTAGCCTCTTAGATCTATCTCTATAGATCTTTTTCCCAAAATGTACGCTACCTCTCCTAAATCCTTCATTGAGAAACTTTTTCTTAATAAGGACTTAACATCATCAAGCACTGGAATGTCATTTCCTATCAATAATATGTCATCTACATATAGGACCAGAAATACATGTGCACTCCCACTAAACTTCTTGTAAATACAAGGTTCTTCTACGTTGATGAAAAACCAAACCCTTTGATCACTTCATCAAAACATAAATTCCAACTCTGAGATGCTTGCTTCAACCCATAGATGGACTTTTGAAGCTTGCATACTGTACTAGCATTTTTAGGATCAACAAAACCCTCGAGTTGTGGCATGTACACATCCCCAGTCACACTTCCATTAAGAAAGGTTGTTTTGACATCCATCTGCCATATTTCGTAATCAAAATATGGAGCAATTTCTAGTAGAATCCGAATTGAATTTAGCATTGCGACGGGTGAAAAAGTTTCATCATAACCAACACTTTGAATTTGTTTAAAACCTTTCGCCACCAATCAGGCTTTATAGATGTGAACATTTCCATCCATCTCAGCATTTTTCTTGAAAATCCATTTACAATCAGGTCTGAAACCTTCGATTGGATCAACCAAGTTCCAAACTTGATTTTCATGAATGGATTCAATTTCGAATTCCATGGCTCCAAGCCATTTCTCCTAGTCGGATCCCTTCATTGCTTCGGTATAGGTCATGGACCCATTATTGTCCAGCAATACCATGTCATGGTGCTCCGTGTTTAGAAGCATTAATTTTTGAGTAGCACGATGTGCCCTCGTAGACCCTCGTGGGGCTTTTGTTTCATCAAGTGGCTGCACAACAGCTTGTACATCCTGTATAGCATCAGTGGGTGCCGAAACATTTTCAGGTATTTCTTGAATTTCTTCAAGATGCACCTTGCTCCCGCTAACTCCTTTTGAGAGAAACTCTTTCTCTGAGATGACACCATTGTGAGCGGTAAACACTTTACTCTTTGTTTTATTATAAAAATAATATCCTTTGGTTTCCCTAGCATATCCCACAAAGAAGCATTTGTCTGATTTTGGAGCAAGTTTGTCTGGCGTCAAACGTTTGACAGCATCACACCCCCAAACTTTGAGGAAAGACAATACGGGACGTTTCCCGGTCCACATCTCATACGGTATCTCCTCAACATACTTAGTTGGGACTCTGTTTAGTGTAAACGCAGCAGTTTTAAGAGCATAACCCCAAAAGGATAGTGGAAGATCTGCTTGGCTCATTATTGACCTAACCATGTCTAACAAGGTTCGGTTCCTGCTCTCAGACACTCCATTCCATTGAGGAGTTACCGGTGGACTCAACTGTTGAAAAATTCCACATTGTTTTAAATGATCATAAAAATTCATGGCTCAAGTATTCACCTCCACCATCAGATCGTAGAAGTTTAATTGTCTTGCCCAATTTATTTTGTACTTAATTCTGAAATTTTTTGAACTTTTCAAAGGATTTAGACTTGTGCCTCATTAGGTATACATAACCATATCTACTAAAGTCATCGGTAAATGTGATGAAGTACTGAAAACCACCTACAGCAATTGAACTCATTGGTCCACAGACATTTGTATGTATAAGTCCCAACAAGTCAGTCACCATCTCACTTTGACCAGTGAAGGGTGCTTTGGTCATCTTCCAAAGCTAACAAGATTCACATGTCTCAAGTGATTCAAAATCAAATGAGCTTAGTAAACCATATTTATGGAGTTTTTCAATGCGTTTCTCATTTATATGACATAAGCGACAATGCCAAATAAAAGTGGCATTTGGATCATTTCGTCGAGCCCTTTTGGTATTAATATTACAGACAGTTTTATCCTCAAGATCAAGAACGTATAATCCATTCACCAATGGACATTGAGCATAGAAAATATCACTGTATTAAATGGAACAACATTTGTTTTTTATTACAATCTCATAACCATCAATTTGTCTAAACATGAAGAAGAGATAATGTCCTTGCTTAAAGTAGGGATGCAATAACAATTATTCAATTCCAACACTAATCTCGAGGGTAATGACAAGTGGTAGGTTCCGACAGCTATGACTGCAACTTTTGCTCCATTGCCGACACGAACATCCAACTCGCCTTTTGCAAATCTTCTAGTCTCAGTTAGACCCTGCAACGATTTGCAAGTGTGAATCATCGATCCAGTATCAAATACCCATGATTCACTAGAAGATAATGCAATATTAATATCTATAACATTTATACCTAAAGCGGAAGTCTCACTTCCCTTCTTCTTCTTCATATCCTCCAAGTACTTCTTGCATCCTAGACCAGTGCCCCTTACTATGATGGTGAAAGCATTCATTATCAGGAGAAGGGACAGATTTGCTCTTTGGCTTAGACTTTGAGCTTGATGGCTCATCGGGAACCTTTCCCTTGCCTTTGCCTTGAGGATGTGTCACAAACTTCCTCTTTTTATTCTCCTTTTGTACCATCATCACATGAGTGGCATTTTTCTTAATGCTTTCTACAGCTGTTTTAAGCATCACATGCAATTCAGCCAATGTTTTCTCCATGACATTCATTTGAAAATTCAATATAAATGGCTCGTAGCTCGCTGGGAGTGACTGGAGAACAACGTCAATTACCAGATCATCCTTGAGTTCAGAACCATGTTTTCCTAAGGTCTCAACGTAACCAATCATTTTGATTACATGAGGGCTGACCGGGCTATCCTCCGCCAGCTTGCATGAGAACAAGGACTTTGGGATGTTGTATATCTCAGCTCTAGCTTGATTCCCAAACATTCCACGGAGTCCCTAAATCATAGAATAAGCATTTGTATGCTCATACTGTTTTTGCAGATCAGGGGACATAGTGGCGAGCATGAGGCAGCTTACATTAAGCGCATCATCGCAGTGCTTTTTATAAGCTCTACGTGCCAAATTAGTTGCATCAGCTGGGATGTCATCAGGGTATGGCTGCAGAAGAACGTACTTGGTTTTCTCTTGCCAAAGAACGATTCTCTGGTTGCAGTACCAATCAATAAAGTTAGCTCCGTTGACCTTTTCCTTTCCAAGCACAGATTGCAAATTGAAACCAGAATTATTACTAGCAGACATGATCTACAATAGAAAATAAATATGCAAGGTTTAGCACTATGTTATGTACCAATCTTCTATTAACAGTTTAATAAAAGATATCACCATTATATGAGTATTGTCCTCCCTCTAATGACATATAGTGGTCAAAGATCCATATTCACTAATTCCTAGATAGCCTTGGCTTCACTGCTAGAAAATTAGTGACATAGGTAAACAACAATTGTTAATCATATCCCTATATGACTCTTATTTGTTGGGTGACATCCAATGCCCCAGCTCCCAACTCTATGCCATAAAGACCAAAACCGTTTTGATGGCTTTGTTGAGTAAACCAACGCTATGCATGTGAATGTCCAACATTCACCCTATGTATTATGATGGATGATCGTACTTTGCTTTGGCAAACCTACCATACAACGATCAAAATAACATAGGTGCAACTATTGGTTAATGGCATCAAATACTCAACCTTCTGCGAGGGAAGCTATTCTATCGTGACAAAACATCCACCATATGAAAGCATGAAAAGAATAGTAATAAATAAATATCATGGGCATATGATCATATCATATTGTGAATAGTATGACCTTTAGAATCATAATAGTCTCCATCGCCATGGTTCCATCATGATCTGAGCTACCATGCCTCCCTTCTTGTGGTGATCTCAATCTCCACCATGCTTGAAGACATGACCATTATAATAAAAGAAGCTAATATAACTAATAGCTACCAAATAAATTACATAAGAGATCAAGCTTTATAGGTCGACACATAGGTCGTTATACAATAATGTGACAACCTCAACCTGGTTGCGTTAAATTTGCAGCACGCAGGCCACATGAATATTACACACAGATCATCACATCACATTAAGGACATACCATTCACATCATTCCCTGCAAAAATGAGTTATGCGTAGAATGGTTTCTAGCGCAAAATGATATTATGTAATCGCTATAGAAGACAGCAAAACGGTGGTCCCACTAGCATGTTAGCGGGCGGGGAGCCGCCCCCCGCGGGTTTCAGGGTAGTGCCCTAAACACCAAACAGAATTACATAGATCACATCTATGAAATCACTAAGAAAATCTCATCAAATTAATCGAATCAACCCAAATCCGAGCCATTCAGAATGCCTCAATTTTCAATATGACCGGTTATTCATGATTAGATCATGACTCATGACCATGGTCTGTTGGCTCAATCTGTTAGCTATGTACGCGATTAGTCCCGATGGTGATTCCAGCCGGTAGGGACAAGTTGCGCACATAGCAGAGAAGGAGCACGAACTGACCCTTTAGTCACATACGATCGCAATCTATTCAAACCAATTCGAAACCCCAAAAGCCGTGCAATTAAAATTCATTGTATGAACATGTCTGCAGTAGATCCCATCTACTAACAAGATCCAGATTAAAAACTACGCAAGTCAGCTCTAATGTCGCTATTGGGAAATCGGTGGTACGCTACTCTAGCAATTCTACCGCATCACCCAGGAAACATGCGAGTACAGAGCTCATAGATCGTTATCACTAGACGCGCAACACAGCAGAACATAGACGCGCGTTGGTGTAGGGGAAGCAGATGATCTCGTTCGTCTCCTCCTTGTCCTCGTCATGGCAGCAGGTAGACGATCACGATCATCGTAGCCGATCAGCGGAGTAGTAGCAGCAGCGCCTCCACGGAGTCCACTTGTACGGGGAGGAACGTCGTGCGCCGATGTGCTAGCACCGCGTGCGCATCAAGGGTCTCGTCATGAGGCCTGCGAGTGGTGGCGGCTAGGCTGTCAAAAGGTAGAGTAATTAGCCCGTAACCCTACCCCTCGTATTTATATGCATACTAAATGGCTTTTAGGTCGCAGGCCCATTAGTAACCTTATTGCTTATGGATCAAATATCCAACAGGCCTTAACCCGAATTGTTTTGATTTCCTCTTGGGCATATCACCAACAGGAGCGCCGTGTGACTTGGCTGTGTTGCCGAGACATGGAGATGGCGCAGCTAGCGCGTTAGTGTGAACAAAGCAGAATCGAGTCGAGCAGAGAGAAAACTAGGTTGAGTTCTTTGTGCAAGGTGAATGAGCAAGGGAGAAGAGGATTAGATCGAGAGAGATCGATAAGGGTGCACGGTATGGAGCTGGAACCGCCTCTAGTAGGAAGCAGCTCAGTGGCGCATGCACATAGCCGTGGCACGCGCAGGAGCAATGCCAAAAACATAGAACTCCCAATACATAGATGTGTGGTCCACACACCCCAACTAATCCATACACTGATACTTTGAATTACGAATCAAACATACACTAAAATTAACCAACGTTGGCAGCTAGGGCAAATCAAGTATGGAGAATTCATATGTGAAACTAAACTTGGCATTTGGATGAGTTAAACATAGAATTTGAACTAGAAATTCAACTTTGGATATTTTCCACGTATTAATTTAAATAAATGGTAAAATAGGTTCAAATTTTCAAATCATGGCAGGTTGATTATTTAAGATATTTGCATGACATTAGTGGATTCACATTCGAATTTACACTAATCCACTTTTTGTATAATAATTAAATTACTAATATATGTTGCCTAATTCTTTTATTTTCTTTCCTCCTTTAATTATTATTTTCCTAGATTGAACTAATCATTATGGATCTGATGTGATTTTTATAATTTCTTAAATTTGAATTTTAAAACTTGCATTTGCATTTCACTTTGTCTTTCGAATTCCCTCTTATAATCGCGTGTTTAAGTGCCATCATACTGTGGGGACCGGGTCCACACATTCTAGGAATCGCAAAGGGTGGTGTCATGCGATGCGGCACTCAACAGCACACACAAAAAGATTACGACAAATTACAAAGTTTTTTTATATAAACAGCAGAAGTCTTTTACAATACTTAATATATAGCAAAAGATAATATTTATTGCTAAACTCTTAGCCTAGCTACGCAAAAGTACAGCCATCCAGCCTGCGGACGCTGCACACTAGCCACATGCAATTTACTACGGCATGCAGGGCTCCCATTCGGCGATATACGCCGACGGGGACATCTCCTCATCCTCGGGCCCTTCCTCATATGTCTCACCTGCAAACAACTTAATATAGCAACCGTGAGCATGAAGGCTCAGCAAGAATTAACCATCTCACCTAAACATGGAACTCTATATGCAGGGATACTTAACATAGGAATATATATAGCAGTAAATGACTCGCATATGAGTTGATTATCATTTTACAAGTTAATAGCAGCAGCTTGAATGTTCAATAACAGGAACTTTAATGAGTCTAATATATAGCAATCATAGTGGCAAAACAATTATATTTCAATGCATCGTATTCTCCTGACTTCTTCAGTATTTACTACGCCACAGCGCAGTGAACAAGCGGTACTCAAATAATGGCAAGGGACGGTGATTGCAATCAGGACACACCCGAATAACACGTCATGTACACTTGTGCCTAAGGAGCGTGCCGTGCTCCTCACCACGTCATACGCAGCCACCTTTCACAAGAGAACTCAAATGTCGAACCGGTCCCACCATCACGGGCATAAGGTTCCCGCATGGAGCGTGTCTGTGCCTGCCGGCGAATTTACAACTTACCACACTCAGCCCACCCCTATCAACAATGGGCTATGCCTCGATATCCAAGTTATCAAGTTACATCAGTTTCCTGGGTTCCATATGCCTAGTATGCATCCGGTGCTGTTCAAACTTGTCCAGCAGGGCCGCACACGGACCGGTCCTCAATCGGCACAAGCAGGGCTACGCACGTGAGACCACGTCTCGCTGCATCCTACCCGCTGCTCGGTCTCAATTTCACAATTCTAAACCATTCTTTGATTCAATTCATCCCGTGTGATAAAATCCTATTTCGCAAGTAGATTTCAACTACTCGACTTTTACCGGATTTCTATAATCATTAGCATGGCATTGTCTACTCGTCAAGCTTCAGACCTACCCAATACTCCATGGGACTTGTGGATCATGCAAGTGGAGTAACAAGCACCTTAGCCCTAATGCACAAAATTCACCCTAGACATAAGTGATACAAATAGAAAATTTGAAATAGCACTTAAATGCAACCGGGGCTTGCCTGGCTGCGAGTCAGAGGGATAGTTAGCTTCTAAAACTAGAGTCTCCAAAGTCTCCGGGTCCTCCTCGATCTCGATCACTATATGATATGCAATATATAAAGTACATGAGTGATATAGAAACTATAGAAAAGATCTTATAAACATTGATCAGGTATGTAAATGATTTTAATTGGCTTTTCTATTTTTACAGTGGACACTTGGTTCAATGAGAAAGATCTAAACCAAAATTTGTACATGTTCAAGGAAGATTGTTGTCTCTAAAATTTCAACAAAAAAGGATTCTCTTAATTTTGGGACTGAATCCGTAGCTTTTTCATGGCTACGAGTGGTTAATTACGGTAGAGGGGATCTCACTGGTGCTGGGAATTTTTTTTTCACATTTTTCTGAGCTTTCTAGAGGGAGAAACTGAATTTACAAGTTCGGGGAAAAAATCTGAAAATGGTTCTGTACTTTTCTTAATTTTTCAACTACATAGAGATTTGGAACACTGATCATCCCAGTAAATGAAGTCCAATGAACTTTAAATTTTTACTGGAGATCAAGTTTATTTTTATGAGGGTCCTGACAAAAATTGGGAATTTTCCAATTAACATAACAGGGTAATTATTTTCCTAAGCATTTAGCTCAAAGGAATTAATTATGAAAATTCTGGGAGTTTCATGTAAAACAATAGCACCACTGCAAATTTGAGATCAATATGAGTCTACCAGAATTTATTTGGAAATTTTTGAGCAAGTATGCTAGGAGAAATTGATTTTCAAAGTTTGCTCAAAATCTGAAATTATTTCCTAATGGAAAATTTGAATAATCAACCCGGACACACTTATTTTAATTAGGCCAATCGCATATGGGACACACCGTGGGCCACAGAGTTAACCCGTGCAGCCGCATTTGATCCGGGCCACAACCGATCCGCCGAGAGAAAACAGAAGCTGACCGGTTGGACCCAAGCGTTGTCTTCTAACTCGCGACGCGCGGTCCGGCCGCGGCGTAGCTGCGCCGGCGAGTTCGCCGATTCCCCTTTCCCGGTCCTCCTTCACTCTGAAACTTGCCGTCTAACCTTTGTTTGAGGTGCTGAGCACGACGGAGAGGTCGCCGAACGCCAGCGATGCCCGGAACACCGTGCGCGACGGCGGCGGCGGAGCTAGGGTTTTGGCGATGGCCGGAATCGCTCAGGAATGGTGTGAGAAGCTCAGGGACAGACTAGAAACGTCCCTGGGAGCATGATGAAGATGACCATGGGGTGCAAACCGGGGGGGGGGGGGGGGGGGGGGGGGAATAGTCGGCAAAGTGGCCTTCGATGGTGAACCGCGGCGCTTTTCAAGGGGGCGGGGAAACTCGAAATACTCAGACTGTGGTCAAATATTCTCATCGGCACATGATCTAGATGACGCGCCTCGACGTATAGAAGCTATCTCTCAACTGGATTAAACTATAACCATGCATAGAAACAGAATCGCATCGATGACCTGGCTCAAAGTGAAAACCTGTGCCGAGACAAAAATGAAGAATAGTTGCTCGATAAAGGAGGAAAAGTTTTGCGGTTTTCACCATGAAAATCGTGGTGTCCTGGCGCTCGTTTCTTCTTTTGAAGTCGAGGCCTGCAACCGCCTAGTTCGTCGGCTTCACAGTGGACAGAGGTGATGTCCACGGTGGCTCAACGATGGCGTCGGCGAAACTTCAAAATACGGGCAAAGCAATGAGCACCACGATGATCCAAAGGGTGTGGATGGTAGAGCATAGACTTGGCGTTATCTTTGCTATTGGAATCATAGGGAAAAGGGGCAAGAACGAGACGCTCAGTGGGGAGGAAAGGAGGCGGTGGTGCTCTGCTTCGCGAGAGGGAAGAAAAGTGAGTGGCGCGGCTGTCCTCGTCGATGGCTTAAAGAAGGGACTAGGGGGGAAGATAAGGAGCACACCGGGGTGATATCAAGCTGGCAAGCAGCTCGCTGGCGAATGCATGGCGTGCGGTGTCGAGCGGAGCGGCGACGGAAAAACGGTGTGCCGGGCACTACCGTAGATGTCTCACTGTCCGCTGGGCCCCACTGCTCCCCTCAAGTCAATCCTTTTCTGTAACTTAATTCCACCACCTAGAATTTTCCAAAAATTCTAGATTTTTGGGCAGAGGTGAATTCAAATATGGAGATTCATATTCTGGAATTGGATTTCATATTTGGACAAGTTTCAGATAAAATTCAAATTCAAATATGAATTTGAATGGAATTCAATGGAGCCACTGAATTAAATAGCAAATGAGCTTCAAAAATTTTGAAAAGTGGCAGAGGGGCTATTTAGAGTATTTGGAATTTATTGGTGAACTCAGAATTTTAATTTTGCCTAGTTTGAACAGGAGCTAAATTTGAATTGTTGAATCCCTTCTATTGAAGCTTGACTTGATTTAATTTCTCAATTGTCATTTGATTTCTTTTCCCCATTCCGATTTTTAAATTCTCTTGTATGAATTTGTAACTTGAATTTAGGGCTTTTAAATTCCTCCCCCCTTAAAAGAATCTCGTCCCGATATTATAAATAAAAGAGACGGAGGTAAAATGATTACCGGATATAAGATGATAAAAATTCGGGATAGTTTGATTGGAGAAAATCCTCGCTTTCCCATGCCGCTTCCTCAGAAGTATGGTTGCTCCATAAGACTTTGTAGAAGTACAAAGTCCAGTTTCTTGTGGTGTGATCTTTTCATCGATAATCCGGATTGGATACTCGGAATAAGTGAGATCCGGTTGGGGATCCTCAATGTCTTCGGTGCGGATTTCAGCTGAGGATTTAAGACATTTCCGCAGCTGAGAAATGTGGAATACATTGTGAACTCCAGAGAGTGACGTCGGTAACTCCAAGCGATAGGCTACGGGTCCATGTTTTTCAATGACGGTGAATGGACCCATGAATCGTGGAGCAAGCTTTCCCTTCACTCTGAAACGATGAATCCCTTTCATCGGGGAGACACACAGATAAACATGGTCTCCCATGTCGAAGTGTAGATGTCGACGTCTTTTATCCGCATAGCTTTTCTGACGAGATTGAGCAGCCTTGAGATTGGCCTGGATCACTCGTACTCGTTCTTCGGCTTCATTTACAAGATCAATCTCATATATAACTCACTCGCGGATTCACACCAATTGAGTGGTGTGCGACATTACCGCCCGTAGAGAGCTTCATATGGCGCCATCTTGATGCTATCTTGATAGCCATTGTTGTACGAGAACTCCGCCAACAGTAAATGATCATCCACATTTTTACCGTGGTGGACGGCACAAGCGCGTAGCATATCTTCCAAAACTTGATTCACCCGTTTAGTTTGGCCATCAGTTCGAGGGTGATTTGTGGTGCTCCGGATCAGTTTC
This sequence comes from Tuctoria greenei, assembly GCA_036927565.1. Classification (NCBI taxonomy): domain Eukaryota; kingdom Viridiplantae; phylum Streptophyta; class Magnoliopsida; order Poales; family Poaceae; genus Tuctoria; species Tuctoria greenei. The sequence continues at coordinate 53,812,376 of JAYESD010000012.1, forward strand.
GTCCCCAATGACGCGTGCAGCTGCTCCCAAAAACGAGCAACAAACAGCGCACCGCGATCTGAAATAATCGTCTGGGGAACTCCATGCATGCACATGATTCTTGCAATATATAACTCCGCATATTTCTTGGCAATGTACTTTGTATGTACTGGAATAAAATGAGCTGATTTGGTTAGTCGATCGACTATCACCCAAATTGAATCATGCTTGTGGAAGGTGAGAGGCAATCCGACAGTAAAATCCGTACTAATGTCCTCCCATTTCCATGCTTGGATTTTCAGTGGCTGCAGCTGTCCGGCCTTCCTCATGTGGTCAGCTTTCACCTGCCGACACGTATCACACTCCGATATGTACTTTGCAATCTCTCTTTTCATCCGTGTCCACCAAAATCTGGTTTTCAAATCTTGGTACATCTTGTTGCTGCCTGGATGAATAGAATACTTGGACAAGTGAGCTTCATCCAAAATTTTCTTCCGAAAGTGTCATACAACGGGGTACCACTATAAGGTCTTTGAACCATAGAATACCATGTTCATCACTTCAGAAGCACTTCATTTCCCCATTCTTCATTCTCCTCCGAATGTGCAACATACCCACGTCTTTCTTTTGAGCTTCCATAATCTCCTCTCGTATGGTAGGGATGAGAGCAAGGTTATATAGCGCTCTATATGGAACTAAGTATAAACTCGGCTTGTCCTCTTCCATCGGAGTAATGGATAGATTATTGACGTGAGACTTGCAGCTCAGCGCATCGACAACTACATTTGCCTTGACAGGATGGTAGTGAATTTCAATCTCATAGTCTTTGATCAGTTCCAACCATCTTCGCTGTCGCATATTCAGTTCCTTCTGAGTGAAGATATATTTCAGACTCTTGTGATCAGTGTAGAGGTGCACTAAATTTCGGAGTAAATAATGCCTCCACATTTTCAAAGTGAGCACCACGGCAGCGAGTTCAAGGTCATGAGTTCGATAATTCTGCTCATGATTTCAGATCAGCCGTGATCCATATGCAATCATGCGTCCTTCTTGCATTAGCACGCAGCCGAGACCAATGCCAGACGCATCACAATAAACGTCAAAAAATTTGGTCGTATCCGGCTGAGCTAACACTGGGGCTGTTGTGAGATGTTTCACTAAAGCTTGAAATGCATCCTCACATGCCTTGCTCCACATATATTTAGTCCCCTTTTTTATCAGCTCCATCATTGGTTTAGCGATTTTTGAGAAGCTCGGAATGAACCTCGGATAATATCCCGCTAATCCGAGAAAGGTATGAACTTCGTTTATGGACGTTGGAGACTTCAATTTCAGCACTTGCACAATTTTGCTTGGATCTATAGTGATACACTCCGCTGAAATAATGTGACCAATAAATGTTACTTGTTTGATCCAAAACACACACTTGCTGAATTTTGCGTAAATCTTGTGATCTCGCAATCGTTGGAGCACGATAAGCAAGTGCTTGGCGTGCTCTTCCTCTAATTTTGAATACACCAGAATGTTGTCAATGAAGACCATGACAAACTTGTCCAACTCCGGCATGAAAACAGAATTCAAGAGGTACATGAAGTGAGCCGGTGCGTCGGTAAGCCCGAACGACATGATGAGATATTCATAGAGCTCGTATCTCATCGAGAATGTCGTCTTTGGTATGTCCTCTGGTTGAACATTTATTTGATGATATCCAGACGAAAGATCCATCTTTGAAAATACTTAAGGACCCACTAATTGATCGAATAAAATATCAATGCGCTGTAGTGGATACTTGATCCTGATCGTCACGGTGTTGAGCGGACGATAGTCCACACATAGACGTAATGTTTTGTCCTTTTTCTTTACAAATAATCCAGAGCAGCCCAAAGGCGAAGAACTTGGGCATATGAGACCTTTGTCCAGCAGGTCCTTCAAATGCTCCTTTAATTCCGCCAACTCATTGGGAGTCATCTTATACGGCCTTCGAGAAATAGGCAGGGTTCCCGGAATGTGTTCAACCTTGAACACGATATCCCTATCCGGTGGCATACCCGGAAGGTCGTCGGGAAACACGTATGGATACTCACGGATCACAGGAATGTCCTCAAGCTTTGTGTCTTCCGTGTTGGAGGTGGCTGGAATTTCTTGGATAAGGCGGTCTAGAATAAGAGCGTGTGGTTCATATAGTGGAGAGTTTGAATGGACCACACGTGGAAAAATGTCGAGAACAGCACCATGACGGTGCGGCCACGACATCCCTAAGATGACATCAAGCCTTTGACCCTCTAATATAAGTAGAGAAGTCGGATAGATATTCCCACCCATTGTAAGTTGTGCTTTATGGATTTTCATGTCCGCTGCTATTTCCCCACCTAGAGAGCAAAACAAATATGGACTTTCGGTGGGAGTGATAGGTAATTGATGCTTGATAACATATGATTGGCTAATGAAATTATGGGTGGCACCGCTGTCAAATAATATGACTACGGGATTTTAGAGTAAGGAAAACGTACCCGCGAGAATGGGTTCGCATTCCGCCACGTCTTTGAGATCTAAGTGTTGGACGTTGCCGGGTTTTGGTGCTGGTTTCATGGGTTGGTTACGGGGTTGAACGGCACCCCAATATGGTTCTTGCCCGCTGCCTTGATGCTGCTCGGGGCAGTCCCTCACAAAATGCCCGGCACGGCCACACGTATAGCACGTGTACTGTGTCGGGTTCCCTCCAATCTGCAGACAGAATCCCGGTGCACGTGGTGGAGGTGGATATGCAGGTGGGACCATCCTTTGCTGCTGCTGCTGTTGTGGAGATGGTGATTGAAAACGCGGCGCATTGAAGGATCGACCACGGAATTGCTGCGGTCGCACCGGTGGCTGCCATCACTGATCGGTTGGTGAGCGATACACCACACGGTACTTCTGCGGACCACCCCCGCTGCTGCTCGACGGCGCGCTCTGTTTCCTCTTATCAGAAACGAGCTCGTGCTGAGCATCTTCCTGTATAATCGCGGCACTGACTATGTCGTTGAAGGTGCCACGATTGCTCTGTGCGAGTTCGACCTTCATTCGGGCCCCGGAAGAACATGTCTCTCTTCTTATCTTCCGTCCCCACATATTCGGGCGCGTACTGCGCCAAATTATTGAACACGCGGGAGTATTCGTGGGCACTTCTCCCGCCTTGCTTTAGCTCCAAGAATTCTTGAAGCTTCCTCTTCATTATTCCGGGAGGGATATGGTAGGCGCGGAATGCCTCCTGGAATTCGGTCCACGTGACCGCATGACCGGATGGCAGTGAGGTGATGAAGTTCTCCCACCAAGCACCGGCGGATCCTTGAAGCTGTTGCACTGCAAACAGCGCCTTCTGCTGTTCGGTGCATCGCAGCGAACCAAACTTTGCCTCAAGAGTGCAGATAAAGTTGTCTGCTTCTAGAGGCTCCTCGGCCTCCATAAAGACTGGTGGATGTGTCGCCAAGAAACCCGAATACGAGCTTTGTTGAGGCTGGCATGGCCCATTGTCTTGTCGTCCCCCTTGACGGGACGAATTTTGAACCAACATCCGCAGTAACTCCGTTTGCTCGTCGCGTGAGCCGAGTACTGCAGCTAGAATCTCCGCGAGCGTCCTCAGAGGTTCAGGTAGTGGTGGTGGAGGGACTTGTTGCTGTGGTGTCGCGGTTTGCTCCCGGGTCGGAGATTCATCCTCACGACCCCAGCTCGAGCCTCCCATATCGGGCATAGAGCGCATACGCACCATTCTGCATCCACACGATTTAAATCAGCAACATGTCTGTTTTCTTCATCCATTTTATACTATAGTAGTGCGAGTAATGTCAATGTCATAATTGCATAACATTCACATATATTGATAAAGTACAAACTTTATACAAATATATTATCTCATGACCAAGTGTACAATAGTGATTTCCAAAATGACAGACTACCTCTATGGAAGTGCATCTCAACTATACTTGGTCTACATGAGTCGTCATACACACCTTGCCATCTTGTACACACCCACTACTATTTTAATATGACACAAACATGGCCACAAAATAAACACGAGCAACCACTAACTATGCATTGCCCCATGACGGCAGTAGTGCTGCCCCATCCTACTCGGATGCATCGTCATCGGCGTATTCAATTATCTCTGGATCTTCCTCCTCCTCTGGATCTGAAGGTACTTGTTCACCATGTTCAGCGGTATGTCATGAGCCGGTGGATACAGAACTGGTTGCAATAGTGCTTCGGTGTCAATCACATTATCCTGAAGTTTTTCTGCCTCGTACTCCCAATTCTCGCCTTCTTCAATGGCTGTGTCTTGTTCCTCGGTGACTACCAACAGCTTCTCTTGCTGTTCTTGCACCTCCAACTGACTCGCCTGCATCCCCTCACGAGCTTGCTGCAGTTCCATGCGAGTTTGCCTCAGTTCGGCGTGAGCTTTTCGCAGTCTCGTGCGAGTGTGATGCAACTGATCCTCGCATTGATTTAATTGGTGATTTGTCGGAGCCAAAAATGAATGTAGGTTCTCATTGATATAATCAACAGTGTCACCTCATTCAGTTGCTTGCCTCAAGGCTTCGACTTGCTCCTGCAGGATTGCACCTTGTGCAAGAACCACCATGCTGGATGCAGCGGCAAATTTTCCAAGTGTTGTCGAGGTTGTGTCGCCATATGGTCGATAGGCCGCAACCATACGGCGTTGCCACTCAAAACCAGCATCACCACGGACCAGGAGAAGAGCAAACTATGTCCCAGCTATGGCATCCTGATGAAGCTCGCAAAGCTTCATAAGGACTTCGCCCGCTGCAAAGGCCCACGTATACTCCAAACGAGCTCCCTGGATCATGAACGAAAAAGGAGCCCAACCATAGAAACACGGACTTGCCAGAATGTCAACCATGACGGTACACGACAGTATGCCTCTGTCAACCATCTCTTGACCCCAATAGCATGACATCTCGATGAAACCAAACTGTTGGAGCACATCCCGCAGCAGGCTCGGGAAGCCCGGACGGTTGGCGCACGTGGAGAACACCCATCCGTCTGGCAATAATATCACATCCTCATCTATAAAATAAGGACTTGAATGAGTCAAATACTCAAATTCAACAAACTTTGTTGAATAACAGATTATGGATATGAAATTTGAATTATGAAACTTAATTCAAATTCAAATGCCAAATGGAACATCGCACTGGAATTCTGTCACAGTTCTGTTCTGTCTGACAAGTGTGGAGAAACTTGAAATTTTCATCCAGTTCGAGGCACATTCAGGACTTGAGTTCAACTACAAAGTTGTAGTACAGTCAACTAGCTTTCCAGAATGTATTTATTTGCCCCCATATTGTTTCTTATAAGGAGATATGATTTTTGCAAGTTGACAGTTTTCTGGAAAAATTTTGACAGCACCTCCTCTGTTTAAGGCTGATTTTGTCCATATTTTTCCAGATACAAAACATCAATATATGCAAAAATCATAAATTTCAACATTGTTTTATACCTCCTCAGGATTACAGAAAAGCATTATATGAAGTCATTCGTTGATCCTACAAAGAGATATGATGGAAACAATAACAGGGTACAGAAACTGTCCAGTCTCTGTCCAGATTTGACAGAGTTTGGAAATTTGACTTTTTCAATAGTTTACAGGGGGATTATGATCTGGAGTTCAACATAAGAGTTTTAGAGGACTCTCTAAAATTTCCAACCATGTATGATAGACCTATATAGGTGAAATATTCAGGAAGTATGCTGTTCCAAACTTAGTCAATTTTCTGTCCATTTCACAGTTTGAACCAGGAACTGGTTACTTTAAGTTGAAATGATGTTTTCAAGTTTTAAATCTTGAAATCTGCCTTGGAGCTGAAAATTAAACTTGTGGAGGACTTCCTAAAGTTCCCAAATCACAGGCCAGCATACCGCAGTGATCCCAGGATTATTAAATCTGACCAGCACGCTCCAAAACAGAGATTACAAATTCAACCTTAGTCCTAAGTTGGGAATTTTTACTTGTTACCGAGTCACAACACCAGCACGGATAATGTCGTCGACGTGTCTGATGAAACTCGAATGCAATGTCGGTACTACGCCCTCACCAAAGAAAATCTTAAGCATTCACTCGTAAACGTTTTCTACTCGAGCTACTTAATCGTGGTTAGTGTACTGCATGTAGACACAAATGATAGATCAAACATATGGTGCCGTACAGCACAGTCCGAACTGGCGAACAGTTCACAATAATATATATGAAAGTGAAAGCATTCATCCCGTATCATTCCTTACGGGCTGCCTCGAGCGAAGCCACGTCTCGAGGTACATGGCCGGGTTTTCTACCACCCGACGGGGTCCCACGTCTTTGCATAGTGCTGCACCAGTAGGGGGCGCATCGGATTATGTCCCACCCGACGGGGGCTCCCACTAATTTTGTAGCACACTGGGGTACCGCGTGTTATCTCAGAAACATGGAAAGTTTCAGAGACTCTTATTAATATTTTCGTGCCAAGCCACGGAAACAACCACATGCTACCTCTCGCATGGTGAGCTTACCACAATTGATCCGCTTGCGGTGGCGTACGTTACCTCTTACCTGACGACAGAGCGTCGTTACAAAGATAATAACACATAAGTTAGCTTGCCACCTTAAGTAACTAATACTATAATAGACCTTATGTGGGCATAGTACTAATCCTCACTCGACTACTCTTAAGTTTTCAAAATAGGCTCTTTTCGAGTGTGCTATTCCCAATGCAGCTCTGATACCAGGTTGTGGGGACCGGGTCCACACATACCAGGAATCGCAAAGGGCGGTGTCATGCGATGCGGCACCCAATAGCACACACAAAAAAATACGACAAAATACAAAGTTTTATTTATATAAACAGCAGAAGTCTTTTACAATACTTAATATACAGCAAAAGATAATATTCATAGCTGAACTCTCAGCCTTGCTATGCAAAAGTACACCCGTCCAGCCCGCGAACGCCGCACACTAGCCGCACAAAATTTACTGCGGCGTCCAGGGCTCCCATTCAGTGGTATACCCCGACGGGGGCATCGCCTCATCCTCGGGCCTTTCCTCATATGCCTCACTTGCAAACAACTTAATATAGCAACCGTAAGCACAAAGGCTCAGCAAGACTTAACCGTCTCACCTAAACATGGAACTCTATATGCAGGGATACTTAACATAGCAATAGATATATCAGTAAATGACTTGCATATGAGTTGATTATCATTTTAAAAGTTAATAGCAGCAGCTTGAATCTTCAGTATTTACTAGGTCACAGCACAGTGACATGCGGTACCCAAATAACCACAAGGGACGGTGATTGCAATCAGGACACACCTGAATAACATGTCACGTACACTCGTGCCTAAGGAGCGTGTCGTGCTCCTCACCACGTCATACGCAACAACCTTTCACAAGAGAACTCAAACGCTGAATCGGTCCCACCATCACGGGCATAATGTTCCCCACGGAGCGTGTCTGTGCCCGCTGGTGAATTTACACCTTACTACCCTCAGCCCACCCCTATCGACAATGGGCTATGCCTCGACATCCAAGTTATCAAGTTACATCGGTTTCCTGGGTTCCATATGCCCAGTATGCATCTGGGACTGTTCAAACTTGTCCGGCAGGGCCGCACACGGATCGGTCCTCAATCAACACAAGCAGGGCTACGCATGTGAGACCACGTCTCGCTGCATCCTACCTGCTGCTCGGTCTCAATTTCACAATTCCAAACCATTCTTTGATTCAATTCATCCCGTTTGATAAAATACTATCTTGCGAGTAGATTCCAACTACTCGACTTCTACCGGATTCCTATAAACATTATCATGGCATTGTGGGTCATGCAAGTGGAGTAACAAACACCTTAGCCCTAATGCACGAAATTCACCCTAGACATAAGTGATACAAATACAAAATTTGAAATAACACTTAAGTGCAAACCGAGGCTTGCCTGGCTGGGAGTCAGAGGGATAGTTAGCTTTTGGAAGTAGAGTCTCCAAAGGCTCCGGGTCCTCCTCGATCTCGGTCACTATATGATATGCAATATATAAAGTACATAAGTGATATAGAAATTATATAACATTGATCAGGTATGTAAATGCTTTTAATTGGCTTTGGTATTTTTACAGTGGACACTAGGTTGTATGAGGAAGATCTGGACCAAAATTTGGAGATGTTCAAGGAAGCTTGTTGTCTCTAAAATTCCAACAAGTATGTGGCTTCTCTGAATTTTGGGACTGAATCTGTAGCTTTGTCACGGCCACCAGTGGTTGATTATGGTAGAGGGGGTCTCACTGGTCCTGGAAAAATTTGTTTCACATTTTTCTGAGCTTCCTACATGGATAAACTGAATTTACAAGTTTGGGGAAAATCTGAAAATGGTTCTGTACTTTTCTTAATTTTTCATCTACATAGAGATTTGGAACACTGATCATCCCAATAAATGAATACTAATGAACTTGAATTTTTTACTGGAGAACATTTGTATTTTTATGAGTATCCTGACCAATATTGGTAATTTTCCAATTAACAGAACAGGGGTAATTAATTTACCAAGCAGTTAGCTCAAAGGAATTAATTATGAAAATTCTGGATGCTTCATGTCAAACAAATTGCACCACTGCAAATTTGAGATCAAGATGAGTCTACCAGAATTTATTTAGAAATTTTTGAGCAAGTATGCTAGGAGAAATTGATTTTCAAAGTTTGCTCAAAATCTAGAATTATTTCCTAATGGAAAAGTTTGAATAATCAACCCGGACCCACTTATTTGAATTGAACCAATCACATCTGGGGGCCACGGGGTTAACCCCGTGCGGCCACATTTTATCTGGGCCATAACTGATCCACTGAGGGAAAACAGATGCTGACTGGTGGGACCCGCACATCGTCTTCTACCTCACGACGTGCGGCCCGGCCGCGGCGTCGCTGCGCAAGTGAGTTCACCGGTTCCCCTTTCCCGGACCCCCTTCACTCCGAAACTCGCTGCCTAACCTTTATTTGAGGCGCTGAGCACGACGGAGAGGTCGCCAAACGCCGGTGATGCCCGGAACACCGTGCGCGACGGTGGCGGCAGAGCTAGGGTTTCGGCGATGGCCGGAATCGCTCGGGAATGGTGTGAGACGCTTAGGGAGAAGCTAGAAACGTTCCTGGAAGCATGAGAAAGATGACCATGGGGTGCAAACGGGGGGGGGGGGGGGTGGGGGGAATAGTTGGCAAAGTGGCCTTCGATGGTGAACCGCGGCGCTTTTCAATGGCGGTGCGGACAACTCGAAATACTCAGACCGTGGTCGATTATTCTCATCGGTACTTGATCTAGATGATGTGCCTCGATGTATAGAAGCTATCTCTCAACTGGATTAAACTATAACCATGCATAGAAACCGAATCGCATCGATGACCTAGCTCAAAGTGAAAACCTAAGTCGAGACAAAATGAAGAATACTCGCTCGATAAAGGAGGAAAACGTTTGCAGTTTTCACCCTGAAAACCGTGGTGTCCCGACGCTCCTTTCTTCTGTTGAAGTTGATGATTGCAATCGCCTAGTTCGTCGGCTTCACGGTGGACAGAGGTGATGTCCACGGTGGACAGGAGGTGGCGGTGCTCTGCTTCACGGGAGGGAAGAAAAGTGAGTGACGCGGCTGTCCTCGTCGATGGCATGAAGAAGGGACAAGGGGGGGGGGGATATAAGGAGCACACCGGGGTGCTATCAAGCTGGCAAGCAGCTCCCTGGTGAATGCGTGGCATGCGGTGTAGAGCAGAGCGGCGACAGAAAAATGGCGTGCAGAGCACTACTGTAGATGTCTCACTGTCCACTGGGCCCCACTGCTCCCCTCGAGTCAATCCTTCTCTGTAACTTAATTCCACCACCTCGAATTGTCCAAAAATTCTTGATTTTTGTGGAGAGGTGAATTCAAATATGTAGATTCAGATTCTGGAATTAGATTTCATATTTGGACAAGTTTCAGGTAAAATTAAAATTCAAATTTGAATGGAACTCAATAGAGCCACTGAATTAAATAGCTAATGAGTTTCAAAAATTTGAAACTTGGCAGAGAGGCTATTTGGAATATTTGGAATTTATTGGTGAACTCATATTTTTAATTTGGCAAAGTTTGAACATGAGCTAAATTTGAATTTTTGAATCCCTTCAATTGAACCTTGACTTGATTTAATTTCCCAATTGTCATTTGATTTCTTTTCCCCATTCCAGTTTTTAAATTCTCTTGTATGAACTTGTACCTTGAATTTAGGGATTTTACACATACCCTCACAACACTCTTTAGTGTGAAGTTTTTATCATGTTCATATTTTTAACATCATTTATCAGCTACTATACTTCATGCCAGTATGAATTCCTACTTTAACTTAAAAAATTTAAGTTCACATTTTTGCTTCTTGTTCTTCTCCCTTGTGGGCTTTTACACAACCCACCCCTATCAATAGTGAGATATGCCTCGACGTCCAGGTTTACATGTTACATCAGTTTCCTAGGGCCTATATGCCCAATATGTCTTTTGGTACAGTTCAAACATGCTCAGCTGGACTACACACGGGTCGGTCCTCAATCGACACAAGCAGGGCTACGCACATGAGATCATGTCTCGCTGCATCCTATCCTGCTGCTCAGTCTCCATTTCACATGCATTAACCATTTCCATCAGTAACCCAATCCGTTGTAATAATAATCCAATCCCATCAGTAGATTCAAACTACTTGACTTCTACCAGATTCCTTACAACATTAGCATGGCATTTGTATTTGTCGAGTTGTAAATTACTCAATACTCCATGGGGTTTTTTGGGTCATGCGAGTGGAGTAACAAGCACCTTAGCCCTAATGCACAACTTTTACCCTATACGTATGTGATACAAATCAAAACTTTGTAATTGGGATTAAATGCAAACAAGGGCTTCCCTTGGGTCTTGATCTTGTGGGGAAGCTTCGAGTCGACACCTTTCACCAAGTGCACTTGCTGCTGCTCCAGATCACCGCTTGCTTGCAGCAAGATCCATGTTGCTTCACTTCTCCTCCATGTGGTGCGCCTCGTAGATCTTCATCTTCATAACCGGTATGATATTCACCATTGTAAAATGGAACTTAGCAAAGAGAGAAACATGGGAATCACAATAGAAAAGCAAATGCTGTAGAGAAACTATAGAATGGTCTTTTCTGTTTGCTCCTATGCTGAATAAAGTTCAAGCTGGATTTCATATGGTTCTATGTAAATGGCTCCAAAGCATTAATGTAAACCTACATACTATGAGAATCATACTAGATTACTCATGCTCAATCTCGGTAGATGAGGTTCTCTGATGATTTTTAACTATCAGCGGAAAAAACAAAACTTGATTCAAATGGGTATATGGCAAGGTCTTGGATGGGCTCCCAAAAATCAATTATGCAAATGGAGTTATACAGTCTAAATCCTGTATATGGACAGTGTCTAAAAATCTGCAAATATCACAGTGGCATCACTGGATCATAAATGAGAAGCTAGCAAAGTTTCAGCTACAGCAACAGTAGAATGTGGTCTATAAAATTCCACAAGTTTGAGGCTTTACTGAATTTTCATGACCAAACTGTAGCTTTGCATAGGCACCAGTGGATGACCAAGTTAGGGTTGGTCATATAGAGTCTAGCAAATTTTGTTTCATAATTTTGCTAAGTACTCTACAGGGATCTATGGATTTTACAAGTTTTTCCATTTTCTGAAACTACTACTGTTATTTTCTGGATATTTGAATTTAGCTGAGAAAACTTTGTTAGTTAAGATAACTTAATCAAGGTTACTGGAGTTCAAATTTGTGAGATTCAAATGTAATACGAAGAATAGTCTGACAAAGTTGGGGAATTTTGTACTGGGATCTCTTGGAAATAATTCTTAAAGAAAAATTGAAAAATGATTTGTTCAAAAAATCACATAGATTCTCATATCAAATAAATGGCATCATTGCATAGTATTGGTTAAAAGAAATACAGTAAATTTTTTTGGAGTTTTTGACTAATCTATGAATTTTCAAAGTTTGCATCAAATTTGGATTAATTTTCTAATTGGAAACAGTTTTTACTGCAGCTGGGCCCATGGAAATTTAAATTCTCGAATCACGTGGCAGCAACGCAGGGCTACTGAGTTACTGGGCGTGGACGCAAATGATCCTGCTGTCACAAGAGATCCACTAGAGGGTTACGGTTTCACCGACAGGCGAGGCCCACGGGAGCCTTCTTCTACCTCCGGTAAAATGGAGGGAGAGGCGGCGCTCCTTGCCAGAGGGCAGTGCGCTCGTCGGAGTAGCACCACCGACGGCACTTTCCTCATCGCCGAGCATGTCCCCAGGGTAAACCGACAGGTCCAGTCTCATGGAGGGAAACGGCCGGCGACAACAGGAACTCACCCGGTGACGGTAGCAGCAGCACCTAGGGTTCCGACCATCTCAGTCACCCATGGAGATGGGTTTTCTTGCTTATGATTTGTATTGGAGCAAATAGAATAGATTAATTAACCAAGGTTGTCAAGGGTACAATATATAGGGGTACAAGACTTGTCCCCCAAGAATCCTATTAGGCTAAGTACTAAAATACCCCTGACCCCCTAATACATAGTCTAACACCCCCACCCCTCAATCTCAACAAATAGCCACGACAAATGTTGAGACTGGACCAAAAGTCGGAGAACAGCGACGACGGGAGCCCCTTCGTGAAGATGTCGGCGAACTGCGGCGTCATCGGGACGTAGAGCACACGAACCTTGCCACATGCAACCCGCTCACGAACAAAATAGAGGTCGATCTTGACATGATTTGTAGGCGGATATTGGACGGGGTTGGTGGAGAGGTAGACGGCGCTGACGTTGTCGCAGTAGACCATTGTGCCCCGAGCGACGTGGGTGTGGAACTCCTGATGCATCTTATAGAGCCAGGAGGCCTCAACCACGCCATTGCCTACAGCGCAGAACTGCACCTCGACACTCGAGCGCGACACCACGGGATGCCTCTTCGAGGACCAGGAGACGTGGTTGCCGCCCACGAAGAAAGCGTAACCAGAGGTGGACCGACGTGTGTTCGGGCAACCTGCCCAGTCAGTGTCTGTGTAGACGACCAGCTCAGAAGCTAAGTCACCCCAAAGGAGCAGGCTGTAGTCGAGGGTGTCGTGCTGGTATCAAAGGATCTACTTCATGACGGTGATATGCAGCTCCTGCAGATCATGCATGTGGAGACGCACCTGCTGAGCCGCGTAGGAGATGTCTGACCTGGTGATGGTGAGACACTAGAGAGCACCTGCAAGACTCCTGTAAATGGTAGAGTCAGCCACAGGAGCACCATCGACGGAGGACACCTTTGCCTGGGTGTCCACCGGAGTGGAGCACGGCTTGTAATCAGCCCTGCCCGCTCGCTGGAGAATGTCCATGTAGTACTTTCGCCGGTGGAGGAATAGGCTGCCTGGGCGGTGCTCGACTGTAATGCCCAAGAAGTGGTGATGCTGGACCAGGTCCTTCATTGGGATCTCTCGTTGCAGGGCGGAGATCGTGCGCTGAAGAAGAATCAGATTGGATGCCGTGGGGACGATGTCGTCGATGTACAGGAGGAGGTACACAATATCACCCCCTCACCAGTAAATGAAGAGCAAGGTGTGCGACTTGACCTCGACAAGACGAGCCAGACCAAGAAGGAGGCGAAACGGCTGTACCAACACCAGGGTGATAGCTTCATACCGTATAGGGACTTGTTCAGCCCACAGACCATGTCTTGACGAGCTAAATCAACGAACCTTGGCAGCTGACTGCAGTACACCGTCTCCATGAGTGTTCCATGGAGGAATGTGTTATTGATGTACAACTAGTGTACAGGCCATGAACGCTAGAGAGCCAGCGATAGAACGGTCCAAACCATCGCCGGCCTCACCACCTGGTTGAAGGTCTCGTCATAGTCGACACCGGGGCGCTGAGTGAAGCCCCGAAGAACCCACCGGGCCTTGTACCTCTCTGGAGACCCATCTGCCTTCCTCTTATGTATAAATACCAACTTTCCCATGATAACATTGCCACAACCAGGACGACGAACCAAGTCCAGGTCAGGTTAGCAAGCAGGGCCACATACTCCTCCTCCATAACCCAAAGCTAGTGAAGATCGGCGAGGGTGCTATGGATAGAGAAGGGAATAGGCGAGATGGGTGAGGAGGTAGGCGGTGCAGAGGTCGTCGAGAAGAGGACGACTCAGGAGATTCGCTCCACCAGCCGGAGGGCCCCAGCGGCACGCCTGGTCACCATCGGGTGAACGTGGCTTGGGTCACGATGGAGCAGTGGAGGGTGGTACACCGGGGGCTCGGTGCGGGAGGAGGTCGAAACAACAACCCGCGCTTGTCGCTGATAGACATGAGCGGGATCAGCGTATTGCGATGCAGGGGATGCGCACGGCATAGCAGACGAAGTCGGGGACGCCGGTGTCGCGTTTGGTGTAGTAGGCAACGTCGGGGATGTCGGTGACCTACGTGGCGCGACAGGGGATGTCGGGGCCGCGCGTGGTGCAGCAGGCAAAGTTGGGGATCCCAATGTCGCACCTGGTGCAGCAGGTAACGTCAGGGACACCCGTGCCCCACGTGGCGCAGCAGGGGACGTGGGGCCGCGCGTGGCATAACGGGCGACGTCGGTGACACCGGGGCCACACGCGGCGCAGTGGTCGACGTCAGTGATGCCGAGGCAGTGCTTGGTGCAACGAGCGATTTTGGGACAGTAAAGGGTAGAGCCTAAGGCGTCGACAACACTAGGTTGCGCATGGCGCAGCTGGTGGCGTCGGGGACACGCGTGGCGTAGTTGGTCGCGTTGGGACGCCGGTGTCGCACGTGGCACATCGGGTGGGTAACCAGCAGGAGGTAAAAGACAAGGTTGTTGTACATGAGTGGCCTCAGGGTCAGTTGAGAAGAAGGAATCCAACTCAGCAACAAAGTTAGAGTATGAAGTGGAAAAGAGAAAAGAGGACTCGTCGAAGACAACGAGTCGAGAGATCAAGATACGACAGGTAGTAAGGTTGAGGCACCAGTAACCTTTATGGTCGGGAGAAAACCCTAGTAAGACACACCGAGTCGAGTGAGGCAAAAGCTTGTGGGGTGCCATGGCGGAGAGGCTAGGGTAGCAAGCGCACCCGAGGACTCAAAGGTTGTCGTAAAGAGGAGGAGTGCCGAACAAAGTGAAGTGAGGGGTGGGAGCACTAATCGCCTTGGTAGCAAGGCGATTAGTGAGGTAGGTGGCAGTGTGAAGGGACTCCACCCAGTAGCGAGCAGGGGTAGAAGACTCAAACATCAGAAAGCGCATGACATTGTTGGTGGTCCAAATTATAAGCTCAACCTTGCTGTTCTGGGGGGAAGTGTACGAGCAAGACATCAGCAACTGAACACCGTGCGAGAGCTGGAAGTCATAGAATGCAGAGTTGTCAAACAATGCAGAGACATAAAACGCAGGAAGTCGCAGACAGGAGCACGAAATTACTAAACTAACAAGACAACTTTGACATAGCATCAACATCGTGGTGGACAAGCCGACGATGCCAGGTGGTCGAAGAGGCTGTCGTATTCAGGGAAAAGGCGTAGGTGGAGCGAAAGCAGGAAGATGCATCGTGTACAGAGGCCCTGAACTCTCACATCGAAGAAGAAGACGTCGGGTAGTAAGATCCTTTACAGATAAACCAAAATGATAGAACTCGATGGAAACATAGTTGTCAGTGGTAAAACGACGAACGAAAAGAAGGTGCTAAATGATGTCAGGGGTGACAAAAACTTCACAAAGCTGAAAGGAACCCGACGAACCTTAGTCACCTACTGAGGTGACCGGAAGAACAGATCCATTCCCAACAACGATAGATGAAGGAGAAGAGGGGTGTAAAGGGTGGGTGGAGTAGAGTATACCGACATCAGGGGTGGTGTAGAACGAAGCTCCGGAGTCCAGGACCTAGTCAGGACCAGGTGGTGGGAGACCCAGTGCGCAGAAGGAAGACGCGGGCAACTGTCTGTCTGAAGTTAGGGGTGAGTCGTGGTGCTTCACCAAAGACGCAGGCTGGCCGATTAGATTCCCCGAAACACAGTAGGCCAGGGCGGACGACCCAGCCGCAAGGTGGCTCAGCCTGCCAGATGTCATCGTCCACTGCCCACTGTTAGTGTAGACGGGTACGCCATGCGCAAGAGTGGTCACACAGGCCAGCTGAGGACGAGACGCGGTGGCCGTGCCAACAGAGAAGGCAATGGCCGATCTAGGTGCAACCACGTCGGACTGGGGTCGGACGGTGGATGTCTAGGGTGAGGCATTAGTGGCGACCCTCTGATCGAGGGTGCCAGCTAGTCCCGCACCGACAGTGGTGGCGGTGACTCCAGCGTTGCGGATCTGGGCCAGGTGGCGCTAGACCTGGGTTCGACGATGGTAGGTCCGGCGACAACACGAGGTGGTGGTGTAGATTCGACCGCCGACGGTGCAGATCCGGCGGGTGCCGGCGCGGATTCAGCGGGTGGCACAAAGAGGAAGGCCATTGGCGGCGTGGCCCATGTATCGGCTGGATCCGACCTGGCGGCAGCGGCTCGAGGGGCCCAGGCAGCAGCACCGATGGCCGTGCGGACGTGCAGGAGGCAGCGACCGTTGGCGCGGACGTGCAGGGGCAGCGGCGGCCGGTGCGTATGGGATCGGCGGCGCGACCAAGGAGGTCGGCGGCAGCGCGGCCTAGGCGGCCAGCGATGGTGCAATCCAGGCAGCCGGGAGCAGCGCGACCCAGATGGCGACTGCATCCGACCAGGCTGCAGCAGCCCGAGGGGCCAAGGCAGCAGCGGCTACCTGTGCAAAGGTGGCGGCGGAGGATCGAGGGGCCTAGGCAGCAGCTGCGGTCTGCGCAAAGGGGGTTGTGGCGGCGGTCGGCGCCTAGAGTGGGGCAGAAAGGGGCAGCAGCGGCACAACGATGGCCGTCGGCGGCGGCGGCAGCTGGCGGCTGTTCATGGGAGAAGGGAGGCTAGCTGGAGAGGTCCCTAGAAAACCTAATCTGATACCATATTGGAGGAAATAGAATATATTTATTAACCAAGTTTGTGAAGGGTACAATATAGGGGTACAAGACTTGTCCCCCAGGAAGCCTATTAGTCTAAGTACTAAAATACGCCAGACCCCCTAATACATAGTCTAACAGTTTGCACCAAAACGTTTTTGATAACTTAGAGACGATGGGGAAGAGCTCCAGGTGCGATGAGAAGCTTCAAATATGTGATATTTACGGTGGAATGGGGACCTTCGTCCGCCAGCAAGAAAAAACACCAATCCCACCATTCTACTCGATGGAATTCAGTGGCATTTCTTCAAGGGTGTGTGTGAGGAAGTGCAAAAGATATTATCTCACAACCAAGAGCCAAGATCAAACATGAAAACAGAATTAAAGACGAGACCTAGCTTCAGCTCAAAGATGAACTCGTTGGGGAAAACCGAAATAGGAGAGCTAGGGTCCATGGCATGGTGGGAAATTTTACCAGAAGCTTCTATTTGCACAGGCACACCTTTTCTCTCATATGAGGAGATGTGGACCATAGTGACGGGGCGACGGGGAACCGACGGTGGCAAAACAGGGGAGCTTCCACGGGGGGCACGGCTTCCTTAAGGTTGGCTTCGGAAAGCTTCAAGCTGGCAAGAAAAATGATTAGGCAGTTGCATGTAAGAGCCCTAATGTCCATAATTCAAAGTTCAGTTAGGACAAAAAAAATTTTAATGACAAAAAGCAATAAAAAGGAAATGAAAAAAACATATAAATTCAAACTCCAAATGAGGGAATTCAAAAAATATAAACTTAGCTACTATTCAAATGAATTTAACATGGAGATTTGTGTTGACCAATGGATTCCAAATATTTCAAATAGCCTCCCTGCAAACTTTCATAATTTTTTATGCAAGTTTACTATTTAATTCAATGACTACATTGAATTCAACTTAAATTCAAATTCATGTTTGAATTCAGATGAATCTTTATCAACTCAACTAATTGAATTCAAAATCAAATTATATATGATTAATCCTCCCACAAATATCTAGACAATTTTGGAATGAATTATGTGTTAGAATTGATGGGGCAAGGATGAGGATGAGGGAGAGAAGTGGGACCCACCTGTCATTGGAAGAGTCTCTGCTCTTTTCATCCCAGGGTTACACCACACGGCATGCATGGTCCAGGAAGCTACTTGCACTGTTGAGGTCGCCTCCAGCTGCCCCCAGCTCGCCTTGACCTCCTCCTTATCCCCCTCCCTGTCCCTGACTCGAGCATTCTTCAGCTTGTAGTGTCCAGCGCCATTTTCGCTTCCCACCCGAAATCTCCTCTGCTCAGCCATAGAAGAAAATTTACTCTGGTTTGATCCCCTTTCTTTGCCTCTCCTCACTCACCAACGTCGGGTGCACCTCCCTGACCATTTCCTTGTCCAACCGGAGCCTCCCTGACGCCAATCGAAGTGGAACCATGTCCGCCGGAGAAGCTCCACTGTTCACCACTTCTCCGATCATCGTCGACCCGATGATACAGCCATCATCTATCCTCGGTCCTAGAAGAAAAAAGGTTCGCCTACTCATGTTCTATCTGCTCATAAAATTTCAGCCCATGCCATGCCTCCTACACCCGTATTTCCATTTCTTCCGACGAGCTTCGGGTATGAGTTCAGTTGATTCGCGCGCAAAAATTCTTTTTACACGTTTGATTATCCCTTGTTCCTTTGTTATATGTTGTTCTATATGACCAGGCGCATCACCTCGAAGAAGATTCATCGGGTTTCATCGTGTATTCACGTCGGAATACCAGTTTTCCCCAACCGCCAGTTTTCCCCCCCTCGGTCCATCGTCGCCACCATTTTCCAAGCCCTTTCTCTCCTTCTTATGGCCAGATTCTTGTTTCCCATGCTTCCATGAAGCTTCATGAAGTCTTCCCGTTCAGTTTAGCCCATTGTAGGGCTCGACCGACATGGCTGAAACCCTAATCGCCGCCGCCGTCGTGCAAGCTTTTCCGGCCATCGTCGGCGTGCGCTGACCCCATCGGCAAGCGTAGCACCTCGATTTATGGCTAGGCGGCGAGTTTGGCGAGGAATTGTGCCGTGGATCAAAGGGCGATGAGAAGTCCGGCGAGGCGTCGTCGCTGTCGCGCGCACGGCTGGAAGTAGACGATGACCGGGTGGGCCCCGGTCGTCCGTGAAAGAACGGCGCACCCCGGATCTGCTGCAGTTATGCGATGGCGTGTGGCTACACCTTTTAATTCTGTGTCCCCGTGTTGCTTCAACCCGGTTGGCCCATTTTAGACCTGTGGGCCCAGCCTTTTATTCAAATATTTCCCATTGGAATTTTATTCCAGAAATTGCACCAACTTTGAAACTCCATATCTCCTAGTAGAATTGTCCAAGAATTCCCAAATAAATTTTTTTAGAACCAGCATGAATAATACTTTCCAATGGTGCACTTCGATTTGTATGAAAGTCCATAGGAATTTATCCATAATTCAACTAAACAAAATGCTTATAGAATTAATTACTATAGTTCTGATCTTTGGAAAATTACCAAATTTTTCCACAACCGTCATTAGAATATCCTTGAACTCTAGTAAGAATTTCAGTCTGATTAGACTTCATTTACATGGTCTGATCACCTGTGTATCCTCTATGCACATAAAATTAGCAAAATTCATTTAGAATTGATACAGAAACCTGTGCAAGCTTCTAAATTGAATATATCTCAGTATAAAGCTTCAAAATTTGTCAAACCAACTTTGTTGGTTTTCTCTTTATCCACACTAACTAGAAATACAACCCAATCTTCATGACAAACCCTAGATTTTCCCGTAGAGCCTTTCAAAGCAAAATTTTGCCACAATGTTCTTAAGTAAGTTTCAGAATTCTTGTAAAAATTTCAGATTCATTAGACTTTATTAACCTAGTTCAATCTTAAGATTTTCCTAACTGGTCATAGAATGCCCAAAAACAACAAAAACTTTTCAGTAAACTATCCAAACTTGTAAATTCAATATCTCACAGTAGGATGATTAGGAAATTATGAAACCATTTTTTTAGTCACTCTGGACCTCCTCTAAATAGAACACCAACTTTTGGCCAGGTCAAAGCTACATATTTTCCTCAAAATTCTAGGAAGTGTTTAGGTTCCTTGAATTTTATACAACAGTAACTTCTATGAATTGGTCCCAATTTTGGACAAAACCTCAACCATAGTACATAGTGTCCCCTGTAAAATTTTCATAACCATTAGGCTTAAATTCATATAGTTAACTGTCTTTCTATTAAGCTATATCATAATAGCAGTATTGATTAACTTGCATAATTCTTTGCATATCGATTAGTTGCCCAGCTCAAGAGGATCCCGGAGCTACTTGAAGTCATCCCTCTGGAGATTATTTTTAATACCGTCTCGCAATCAGGCAAGCCCCGATTTGCATTTAAGTGCTATTACAAAATTTTGATTTGTATCACCTATGCCTTGGGTGAGTTATGTGCATTAGGGCTAAGGTGATTGAAAATCCACTTGCATGACCAGATCGCCATATGGAGTATTTGGATAGTTTTCAATTCATCGTGTAGGCTATGCTATGCTAAATATTGTATAGAATTCGGTAGAAGTCGAGTAGTTGGAATCTACTCGCATGCCTAGGACATTTTCAAAAGAGATTGGTTCAAAGAAAATGGTGTAGTAATCTGAAAATGAGACCAGGCAGGGGTGTAGGATGCAACACAACGTGGTCTTGGGTGCGTAGCCCTGCCTGTGTCGGCTAAGGACCGATCTGTATGCCGTCTTGCTTAGCAAGTTTGAACTGTACCAGAGTCATACTGGATATATGGGGTCCAGGAAACCGATGTACCTTGAGAATCCTTTGTTCAAACTTTTTCGATCACCTCAGACTTTCAGCCGCAGCACGGTAGACGGAAACTCACTCACGACATCTTCACAGCGGAAAGGTGCACCGTGAGTTGGAATACTGTCCTAGACGATTGAATCGATTCAACTTGGGCGGAACTTGAAAAAGGTGGCTGCGTACGACATCCGTGGAGTGCACCTAGGTGACTTCCAGTACGGGCGTACGTGTCGTGCATTCTGGGTATCATTGATTCGAATCACCGTCCCTCGCGGATATGAGTACCACTTGTTCACTGAGTTGTGACGTAGTAATACTTGCACTTGAGATGAGAATTATATGCTGCTGTTATGAACATTATATATTTTATGGTATTGCTATGTTCTATGTATTAGTATAGTGCTCACTAAATTTCATTTTCTACCTTGGGCATGCAGCATCGTGATTAAGTGTTTCTTGTTTGATTGTGGAGTTACGATGTTGTCCGGCACAAGGTTTAAGCTGCTACTATAAATCTGAAAATAAGGACATACATTTAGGCGAGTCCATTATGCAAATTTGCCATCCTATGTTTATGTTTTTACCCTCATGTAGAGTTTCATTTTTAGGTGAGACGGTTAAGTCTTGCTGAGCCTTTGTGCTCACGGTTTCTATATAAGTTGTTTTGCAGGTACTAATCTCTGTGCTTATGATTATGGTTGTCCGATGAGACTCGGGATGCTTCGAGTGATATACTCATGTGGGAACCATGCTGCTGCTGTTTGGTCTTCGTGGCTAGTGAGGAATGTTCGTGGGCTGGACAACTTTTCTTTTGCTTATTAGACTTGAGTACAATGTTCTAATCTTATCTTCCTCTGTAGTTTGTTTTTGTATAAACTATTTGTAAACTGAACATCTTTGTAAATTTCAGCAAAAGATTTATGTAATACGTGTTCCTTTACATGTGTGCTGTTGGGTCTCGCATCGGCACCACCCATTGCGATTCCTAGAAAGTGTAGACTCCGGTCCCCACATTGTGTGACTTCGCAAGGAGTAACAAAGCACAAAGAAACTTGATCGAAAATGGTTGTTGTTGCTTGATTCCAGTTGAAAAAGAAGATCGTCAGGCTCAAGCTTTATCGCCAGAAGCATGAACAAAGGCAAGGTGTGGGCTCTTGTGTGTGGAGGAAGACTAGGAGAGAGCACGAAGAAGGATCAGGGTGACTTGATGTGGTCTGAGGAGCTGTTCTCATGTGGGCAAGCTGTGAGAAAGAGAGAGAGAGACGTGCTCTGTACTTCAGTGAGCAGAGAAACAGAGAGGAGAAAGATCACCCTATGGTAAGTGGGCCCCAGAAGTTCCATGCTCATCCGTTCCTCAGGTTTTTGTAGCAAACCATCTCACATTGATTGATAATTGTCAATGGGGCAAAAATAAATATGGGAAATGCAAAGATAAGCTCAGATTTCAAATTTGATCCAATCGAATTTGAATCTGAAATGAATTTGAAATTTGAATCCCCTTTACTACTTGATCCAAATTAAATATCAAATTATGTCCCAAAATTAATTAAATTGGGCAAGGATGCTATTGGATTTACAGTGAACTTAGTGGTGAACTCCGATTTGGGAATCGGCCATTTTGAATACAGAATTTGAATGCGAATTTGAATTCACACCCTCTTCCGTGGCTTGATGGGAATACAAAGCAAATGAGGTCCAAAACTTATCAAACATGGCAGGTAATTTATTTGAATTAAAATAAAAGTATTAGTGAATTCACACTTAGAATTTGACAGATTTGAATTGGAGAATTTTGATTTGATTTTGAAACTCCCTTTTTTAGTTCAATTAAAAACCCTATGTGAGCACTAGGTTTTGATTCCCATATTTATTTATCCATTTGATTCATGAGCTGAACTGATCATAATTTTTTTAAGGGATTTACATTTTTTTATTTGTTATTTAAATTTGCATTTATATTTTACATTTCCCCTTTTCCCTAATTATTTGCTTAAGTGCAAACATACCCTGAAACCTCTCTTTTGATGTGAAGTTTTTAGAAGTTCTATTTTTAACTTCATTTATTCATTAACAAAGCTCATGTATGTTTGAATTCCTTTTTAAACTTAATTTTTTTTAAGTTCACATTTTTGCTTCTTGTGTTTTTCATGAGTGGGCTTTTACACACGGGACCTAACCGGTACTTGAATGATAATTAAATGAATAACTTGAATCTTGAACATGAATAAAATAGAATCATGATGCAATTAAATCTTCAAACCTCGAATAACGAATCAACACACAAGAAATAATAACCAATCACGAATCACACTAATTAGAAACAACTCATCATGCACTTATCTTAACCTCGACCAGAATCGGAAGACGCTCTTTCGACGCTGGAATGCTCAAAGACTGTGATATTTAAATTATGCTTAGAGCGTCCCCTTAATATAGGAAAAACAAGAAAACCGGCTATCCTCTATTCTGCTTATACATTTAATTTCCTTAGCTAATCGGTAAATATAAATACATTCTTAACTTCTACAAAAACTCTAAAACTCCTTGATTTACAAGATTTTCTTAACCATCCTTTATAGGTATAATTACTGCTGCACATAATTTATGAGATCACTATATTTTTTCCCTTTTCTCTTTTCTTGGCCGTGTCCATAGCACTAAATAGCAGGCAGCTAGTATTTTGCAGACAGCTTCTACCCATGATGGTCAGCATCAATTAATATGGGATAAATAGCACCGATCAACCCTTTTTTCACCCACGAATGTCAACAGCACACAATTGCTTTCGGCAACCGCCGCATAGCACTGGACCCAAAACAACAGCAGCAGAGCTTGATTGCTTGCAGGCACAGTAGGAATTAGTGGGGAGCCGCAGCAACTATCGAGGTAGGAAAATGCAGGAACAGGCTCAGCAGCAGGCGCATCAGAAGGGTAATTAAAAATTTAGCAGTGCAGTTCCTAGCGGGATCAGCAGCAGGTAGCTAGCAGGCAAAAAATTAGGGGCCGGTGATTAAGCAAAGCAATATAATTACCCTAATGTCAGCAAGGGCGCTGCCCACCTTTTTGGCTTACCTCCACGATGGCAGTTTCTCCTAGGACTTCCAGGCGGGTGCAGCACCCAAGGTCAGCGAGCGCTCCTCCTTCAAGGCAGCAGCATATATTGGAAAAGCTACCAGAAAATTGCTCTTGGAAGTGGCGGCAGCACAGGGCAAAGGGGGAAAAGAACAGAGACTAGGAGGCGGCGTGAGGGAGATCGGGAGTTGGAGCCTAGAAAATCCTGGCGGGTGGGTGGGGAGAAAAAGGAAGATATCCTATGAAGTTTTTTCTGTAGTTCAGCTAACCTAGTTTTACATTGAATAACTCAAGATAAATCAGTTCACAACCGACTCATCTAATCTCCGAATTAAGCGTGTGAGTAGTGAAATGAAATCGTCTCGGCGAGCTCTATGCCTCTACAGTCTTTGATCGTCCATCGGATCAAAGATTGAAGAAGTCGAACTTTAGTCAACCCTCCAGTGTTTTTCGTCGTGAAGTTAATTTTTTTATATTCGTCTCAATGAACTCTACCCATCTACGTTCTTTGATCGTCCACCGGAACAACTGTTCAACGAGTCAAATTCTGGTCAACTCTTTAGTGTTTCGGGCTGCGATGATAATGTTTCTTAATATTTTGGATATTACATCGGGCGGCTCGGTGCTGATTATTCATGGGGTTACCGTTGAATCGCCGACCTAGTACATGGATACGATGCATTGGATAAGTCAAAGGTGTGCACTACCTCTGAAAATGTTCCATGTGGGACAATCTCTCTATCTTCCGTCCCTCATTCTCATTCATTTTGGGCGGTCTCGAATCCCAGCAGGTCGATTTTCGAACCTGGAACTTAGTCAGACTCGCACGTAAGTCAGGATCCTAGCTTTCTTACTCTGGCCCGACATGTCGAGGCTGTGGAGGCGAAATAGTTTGTCTCTGGCTCCTACCTCACTACAGGACGGTTATTGTGGGGATCGTGACTCTCCAAACAAGCATGAGCTTTGAGAGGGAGTGAGGCAAAGCGAGTCACAAGCGTTGTAGTCTCTGCTGGTCTTCATTGTGTTGTGGCTTTTGAGGAGACGAAGCAGTGCGCCATGAGAGTCCTGAGTCAACGCAAGCCTTTATTTGTGGTGTCAGTTACAAAGAACCTTGGTGTGCCTCCACCATCATCTTTATCACTTTGACTCTCCAGGTGGGACTATAAATAGCCCCACCAGGAGGCTTCTCTCCTCCATGCTCTTTTCTTCAGCCCATTGTGAACAACCTCCTACCCCTCCTCACCTCCAACATTCCCCCTATAGCCCAGTTGCCTCTCCCGCACGACGAGAGTTTTGTAGCTGGGACTTCATTCCCGTCCAACAGGAGCTGTCGACTCGACTGGGGAGGTCCCGATTGTAGACATGGAGGATGTTTGAAACGTGTTAGAGCCTCTCGCAAGCTTGATGGTGGGGGGATTGGCTCGAAAATTTAAAGGAGGGTTGGTTCGATCTTGCTGCAAGGAACATTAAAGTATATATCAATCCTTCTTGTGCGACCCTGGGGTGGTCGAGAAATAAGTTGGACGCCTCGGCATCTCGAGCCACCTCAACAGGCCTCGACATCCCGACCATCCTCGACGGGCACTGGTAGCCACAATCTCTCTATTGGCAGATTAGTGGCTCTCCTCCCGTTGGGATGCCTCATCCCTAACGGAGAAGGATATGTCGACCACTTTAGCTTCTTGGGGTCCTTAGACTTTGAAGAAATGACAACCAGAGTGCTGGGCTTAGTCACCGACAAAGAAAATGATATGTCGGGGAAGGGCGCGAGACTGTTGGAGCTGCCGACCCTACGGGCCGACAAGACTCAAAGGCACAAGAGTTGTCGATCCCGAAGGCTGACGGAGCTCCAAGGTCAAAGGAGTGCGGAGTCATCCAAGTTGCAAACCTCGAAGGGTAGTACCTTTATTGGGATGACTTTTGAAGTTGTAATATATGCTTCCCATTATCTTATTTTCGTCCAATGATCCTAACAGAACCATAGCCTTCAAAATTTCACCGCTAGGTTGTAACACTCAGAAGGAGTACTCAAGTGCGGAATAACATCTTAAGGGAATGGATCCTGAGACTTTGAGTGGGCATGGTCAAGCGACAGCCCTCAGGTCTGACTATCGTGGTCGGGAGCGGGGGTTCTCTTCAGGCCCGGGCTCAGGACCAGAGCCCTCTTTTACAATGGGAGTTGGAGTTTCAGGCGAGGGGACAAAAATACTTAGCTTCTTTGTAGAAAGATCAAGTGTTGCAGCATAACCCGTGGTGAGAGCCTTGCTATACTTTGGTCGCTGTTTACGTTTCTTATGTCACAGATAAAGTCCACAAGAGCATGGAAACTAACGTGTAGCACTTTTCCTTAAGGAGCATTCCCAAGGGCATCAAATCCAAGGGACGTATGTGGTAACCGTACGAACTCGCTCACCCAAGGACACAAAGTTTTTTTGTAGGCAAGGAACAAAGAGGAATTCAAAATATTATTTCTAATTCAAAGGAATTTGCGGTACCTACTTGCTTCGGGCATGGGTTTACCCCTAGAAACACTAGGACGACTCCCGCCAAGGGCCTATGACATAGACGAACGTGGAGTATTACTAAGGACAAATAAGGTTGTCACCACATAGTACCTACCTCTTCAATTCGTGGGTCTACGAGATATTTACTGGTGATTTCTAACCTAAGCACCACACTTATGTTCTAAATCGCCACTCTAGTTGTTTCGAACACAAAGCTAAAACTAGAGCCTGGAATAAATTAAAGCAATGAACCCGCAAATAACTACATGTGCAAACTACCTTGAATTGGGAATCAAACTTGAAATGAATTCACAAAGGGTTACTTGATTTTGAATCAAACCTTTGTAGGGGTACATGTGTAGAAAAGGGACTTGACAAGCCCAAGCCTCCTTCTGCTAGACTCTTAACCACACTCTCCTTCTACTTGGCAGCCTCTAGGACTACTCTAAATCTCAGGAGTGGTATTCTATTCTCAACTTTTGGTGTGTGTGTGTGAAGTGAGGTGTGGGGTGCTATTTATAGGTGGAGGAGGGTTGGTTTCTGCCACCAAATGTGCGCGATTCAATCATCCCCGCCAGCAGGAAGCCAGTAGGAATTGACACTCGTCAATTGCTCGAGTTTGGCACCAAGAATAAGTCAGCCGAACAGGTGGTTCGACTGACCTGGTCTCTGCACTGTTTGGTGTGTGCTTTCTCCAGGTCACTGCCACATGGGTCCCATCCACTGATATGGGTGATACACCGTTAAATGGCCTCCGATACTTCAGTTTGTGGGCCATTTGATCCATGTGGTGCCATGTGTCATCGCCTGATTCGTCGAAATCCAATTTAATGGTTTACTCCTTGCATGTCTTGGTATTTTTAGGTATAACTTCACCTGCATACAAATAAAAACAAACACATGTGGAATTGGTTAGTTTTTACCCCTACCACTACAATGTGTTTCTCTTTTGTGCACATTATGAGGTGAATTGATGGTCTAAATATGGCACTTAAGGGCTGTTGGGATCAGAGTCCAGACTTTTCAAGACTCGCATTAGGTGGTGCCGTGCGATGCGGCACCCAACAGCACACATGTAAAGGAACACATATTACATAAATCATTTGCTGAAATTTACAAAGATGTTCAGTTTACAAATAGTTTATATAAAAATAAACTATAGCAGAAGATAAGATTACAACTCTCGTACTCAACTCTAATAAGCAAAAGAGAAGCCGTCCAGCCCACGGATGCTCCTCACTAGCCATGAAGATCAAACAGCAGTGGCAAGGTTCTCCATGAGTATACCGCTCAGAGAGTCCTGAGTCTCATCGGAGAACAAAAATCATAAGCACAGAGGTTAGTACCTGCAAAACAACTAATATAGCAACTGTGAGCACGAAGGATCAACAAGACTTAACCGTCTCACCTAAACATAGAACTCTACATGAGGGTAAAGACATAAACATAGGAGGGCAGATTTGCATAACGGGCTCGCCTAAATGTGGGTCCTTATTTTCAGATATATTAGCAGCAGCTTATACCTTGTGCCGGGCAACATCGTAACTCCACAATCAAACAACAAACGCTTCATCATGATGCTGCATGCCCAAGGTGGAAATATAAATTTAGTGAGCACTATACAAATACATACAACATACAAATACAATAATAATATAATATTCATAACAGCAGTAAATAATTCTCATCTCAGGTGCAAGTATTAACTATGTCATAACTCAGTGAACAAGTGGTACTCATATCCGCGAGGGAAGTTGATTCAAATCAATGATACCCGGAATACACGACACGTACGTCCGTACTGGGAGCCACGTAGGTGCACTCCACGGACGTCGTACGCAACCACCTTTCTCAAGTTTTGCCCAAGTTGAATCGATTCAATCATCTAGGATAGTATTCTCACTCACGGTGCACCCTTCCATTGTGAAGATGTCGTGAGCGAGTTTTCGTCTACTGTGATGCGGCCAAAAGCCTGAGGCGATCGAAAAAGTATCAACAAAAGCTTCCCAAGGTACATCGGTTTCCTGGACCCCATGTATCTAGTATGACTCCGGTACAGTTCAAACTTGCTCAGCAGGGCGGCATACGGATCAGTCCTTAACTGACATAGGCAGGGCTACGGACCCAAGACCACATCTTGCTGCATCCTACACCCCTGCCCAGTCTCATTTTCAGATTACTACTCCATTTTCTTTGAACCAATCCCGTGTGACAAAGTCCTAGCCATGCGATTAGATTCCAACTACACGACTTCTACCGAATCCTATACAATATTTAGCATAGCATAATCTACACAATGACTTAACAACTACCCAAATACTCCATGGCTTGATCTTGTCATGCAAGTGGATTTTAAATCAACTTAGCCCAAATGCACATAACTCACCCTAGACATAGGTGATACAAATCAAAATTTTGTAATAGCGCTTAAATGCAAACCGGGGCTTGCCTGGTTGCGAGACGATATCAAAGTTAATCTCCAGAGGCATGACTTCAAGTAGCTCCGGGATCCTCTTGAGCTCGGCAACTAATCTATATGCAGAGAATTATGCGAGTTAATCAATACCGGTATTATGATATAGCTTAATGGAAAGACAGTTAAGTATATGAATTTAAGCCTAATGGTTATGGAAATTTTATAGGAGACACTAGGTTCTATGGGTGAGGTTCTGCCCAAAATTGGGATCAATTCATATATGTTACTGTTGTATAAAATTCAATGAACCTAAACACTTCCCGGAATTTTGAGGAAAAATCTGTTGCTTTGACATGGCCAAAATGGTGTTCTATTTATAGGAGGTCAAGAGTGACTCAAAAAAATTGGTTTCATAATTTTCTAATCATCCTATTGTGAGATATTGAATTTAAAAGATTGGATAATTTACTGAAAAGTTTCTGGACAGTTTGGAATTTTCAGGTACATAGAGATTGGAAACACAATTTGGCTATTCAAATGAACTCAAATGGACCTGAAAGTTTTTACTGGAACTCAAGGGAATTATTTGGAACGATGTGGACAAGTTTGAGAATTTTTGAATGAATGGAGCACCAGTAACTAATTCCAATAGCATTTCGCTTCACGGAATTATTGAGATTAATTTATGGATTTTCATAGAGATCCAAGTGCACCATTTGAAAGTATAGAACATCCTGGTTCCAAAAAAAATATTTGTGAATTTTTGGACAAGTATTCTATGAGCTATGGAATTTCAATGTTGGGACCAAATCTGGAATTAAATTTAACTGGGAAAATTTGATTTAAACCGTGGGTCCACCGGTATCAAATGTGCCAATCGGGAGCAAGCCACACGGGGCTATAAAGTTAATGGGTGTAGCCACATTTGATGACCGGGCCAGCTGATCTGAGGTGCACGCGTATTAGACTGATGGCCAGGCCCCACAGGGTCTTCATCCACCTCGTGCCAGAGGCGCTCGGGCGGCGCCCGATGGTGGCCTCTCGCCGGCGCCTCGCCGCAGCTCGACCTGGGGTAAGCCGGCCTCCCAGACTCGCCGCCCCCACCAAAGACTTGGTGGGAAAGTTGATGGTGAGGCACCCGACGTTGATTGGCGGCCGGAGAAGTGGTCTCGACGGCGGCGGGCAGAGCTAGGTTTTCGGCGATGTCAGCAAGCCTCAAAAGATGCCCGAACAAGCTGGAAAATGATCGGGAAGCTTCCTGGAAGCCCGGGGAGGATGATTAGGGGACACAAATTGAGTGGAAAGGCCGGTAACATCAAGTTCACCAGTGAGCCGTCGGAATTTTCAAAAGGCAGCTATGAAAACTCGACTCCCGGCTAAATTACTCGATAGGTTGCTCTGAATTTTGGTCTTCAGCTGCCTATGGAGGTCTAGTCCCTAATCCTTAACCGTATTGAAAAATGTTTGCACGTACAAACTGAATTAAACGCAAAACCTAGCATCATCGCTCATACTTGGCCGAAACAAAAAATGGAATTTCTACTTCAAGGAGGAATGAAAATGGATGGGGTTTTCACCTTGATCAAGAGGGTGGACAGGCGCTTCTTTTTGCTTTTGGGAGCAGCTCGTGACTTGGTAGATATCGTCGGCGGCACGGTAGCAGAGAGGCGGCAAAGCAGGGGAGTTCACCGGCGGCCCAACAATCGTCAGATCCGTCGATGGGGAGGCTCAAACTGTGATTGAAATTGATCAAGGAGCTGCACCAAAGGTTGAGGAGTAACCCAGTGCGAAGAAATTTGAGCCATACCGATGATCCTTGCTGGATTTCGAGGGGGAGGGAAGAACTCGCCGGGAAACGAAGCTTTTGTACCAGGGATGAAACAACGACGAAGTACTCGACTTGGGGGCTGGGAAGATGATAAGGAGGAGCCTTGGGTGGGCTGTAGGCAGCTGGAGGCAACTTAAGCGAGCAGGGGTGATGGGTGGCGTTTGCATGCCGGGAGGTGGCGCCACAGTAAGAACAGCGGCGAATTTGACTCACTGACCAGTGGGTCCCACCTCTCCCTTCAACTCTATCTTATCAGGACACCGAAATATCTCACCAACTTGTGTCCAAAAATTCTAGATATTTTATGGTATACTAAATTGAATGTGTAGAAATTCATTCTGTAATCAGATTGTTGATTTGACAAAGTTTCATTCGAATTCAAATTTGAAAATTGAATTTGAGTTGAATTGAATGTAGCTATTGAATTAAATAGCAAACTTGCTTCAAAAATTATGAAAGTTTGCAGGGAGAGTATTTGGAATATTTGGAAACTAATGGTGAACTGAAATCTTCATGTTAACTTCATTTGAACATTAGTTAAGTTTATTTTTTTGAATTCCCCCATTTGGAGTTTGAATAAACTTGTTTGTCTCATTTCCTTTTTAATTCTTTTTACCATTCAAAATTTTTAGTCCTAACTGAATTTTGCGTTATGGAAATTTTGGCTTTTACATTCCCCCCCCCCCCCTTTAAAGAATCTCGTCCCGTTACAATGAAGAGACGAAAGTAGGAGAGAAATTACCGGATATGAGACAATAAGAAATCGGATAGTTGGAGTGGAGATATTCTTCAGTTTCCTATGTCGCTTCTTCAGCGGTATAGTTGATCCATAACACTTTATAAAACCACAACGTGCTGTTCCGTGTGGTCCGGGTCTTCTCGTGGAGAATCTGAACTGGATGTTTGGAGTACGTCAAATCCAGTGGCAATTCACCGATTTTGTCGGTGTGGACTGCAGTTGTGAACTTGAGACATTTCCGGAGCTGAGATATGTGGAAAATGTAGTGTATACCAGCGAGAGATGCCGGTAGTTCCAATCGATAAGCCACAGGTCCGCACTTTTCCGTGATAGCAAATGGGCAAATAGATCGGGGAGCTAGCTTTCTTTTTACTCGGAACCGGTGAATTCCTTTCATCGGTGACACTTGGAGGTATTTGTGATCTCCGATATCAAAGTGCAGCGGGCGACGCTGATTGTCCGCATAATTCTTATGTCGAGATTGAGCCCCCTCTTAGATTTGCTTGAATGATCCGAACTCGTTCCTCGACTTCGTTGACTAGATAAATCCCGAACATCACCCTCTCGCCGGACTCACACCAATTCAGTGGTCTGCGGCATTTCCGGCCGTATAGAGCTTCGGATGGTGCCATCTTGATACTCTCTTGATAACCGTTGTTGTACGAGAATTCCGCCAACGGTAAATGATCATCCCAATTTTTACCATGGTGGATGGCACATGCACGCAACATGTCTTCCAGGACTTGGTTCACCCTCTCAGTTTGTCCATCGGTCTGTGGGTGATATGTGGGGCTTCTAATCAGCTTAGTACCCAATGAGGCATGCAGCTGCTCCCAGAAATGAGCAACGAACAGCAAGCCTCGATCTGACATAATGGTGCGAGGAATGCCGTGTAGACACACGATTCTTGATATGTACAACTCCGCATATTTCATGGCATTGAATTCGACATTTACCAGAATGAAGTGTGCTGATTTGGTTAGTCGGTCGACTATTTCCCAAATCGAATTATGCTTCTGGAATATGAGTGGTAATCTGACTATGAAATCCATACTCACATCCTCCCATTTCCATGCCGGAATATTCAGCGGTTGCAGCTGTCCCGCTTTCTTTATATGGTCGGCCTTCACTCACCGACACGTATCACACTCGGATACGTACTTCGATATTTCCCGCTTCATCCGTGTCCACCAAAACTTGGTCTTTAAATCTTGATACATTTTATTGCTGCCCGGATGAATAGAAAATTTTGACATGTGAGCTTCATACAATATTTTCTTCCGGAGCTTAACATCTTGGGGTACAACTATCCGGTCCTTGAACCATAGTGTGTCGGGATAATCATTCCGGAAACATTTTACCTCCCCGCTGTCCACTCTTTCCCGTATGTGTGCCATGCCCTTGTCCTTCTTGTGGGCTTCAATAATTTCCTCTTGGATGGTGGGAATGAGAGCAAGATTGTGGAGAGCCCCATATGGAATCACATATAGACTTGGTTCCTCATCTTCCATTTTGGCCATGGTGATGTCGTGGACATGAGCTTTCCAACTAAGCGCGTTGGCAACCACGTTCGCTTTACCGCAGTGGTTGTGAATTTCGATTTCGTAATCTTTGATCAGCTCTAACCACCTATGTTGTCTCATATTCAGCTCCTTCTGCATGAAAATATATTTCATACTCTTTTGGTCGGTGTAGAGGTGTACAAGATTTCTAAGCAAGTAATGCCTCCACATTTTTAATGCCAATACCGCGGAAGCTAACTCAAGGCCATGGGTCGGATAGCGCTGGTCGTGGTTTCAGAGTTGGCGGTATCCATATGCGACCACACATACTTCTTGCATAAGAACACAGCCAAGTACGATGCCGGATGCATCACAATAAACGTCGAACGGTTTTGTCGTGTCTGGCTCAGAAAGAACCAGGGCTGTTGTAAGGTGATGTACTAATATCTTGAACGCTTCTTCACAAGCTGAACTCCAAATATATTTGGTGCCGTTTTTCAGCAGCTCCGTCATCGGTTTCACGACTTTTTAGAAGCTCGAGATGAACCTCCAATACTATCCCGCTAAACTGAGGAAACTTCGGACTTCATGTATGGACTTAGGAGATTGCTATTTCAACACTTGAACAATTTTACTGGGATCCACAGCGATGCCCTCAGCTGAAATAATGTGATACAAGAATGGCGCTTGGCTGATCCAAAATTCACACTTGCTGAATTTTGCGTATAACTTGTGATCTCTCAACCGTTGTAACACAATATGCAAATGCTCAGCATGCTCTTCCTCTGACTTGGAATAAACCAATATGTTCTCGATGAAGACCACGACGAATTTGTCCAACTCCGGCATGAATACCAAATTCATGAGAATGAGTCGGAGCGTTGGTGAGACCAAAATACATGACAAGATACTCGTATAATCCGTATCTCGTCGAGAATGCTGTCTTCGGTATATCCTCCGGTCGGATTTTGATTTGATGATATCCGGACCAAAGATCCATCTTCGAGAACACCCTCGAGCCAACAAGTTAATCAAATAGAATGTCGATGCGGGGCAGCGGGTACTAGTTCTTTATAGTCACGGCATTGAGCGGTCGATAATACACGCATATCCGCAATATTTCATCCTTCTTCTTGACAAACAGTGCAGAGCAGCCCCAAGGTGATGAGCTTGGACGAATAAAACCCTTGTCCAAAAGGTCTTTCAAATGCTCATTTAATTCAGATAGCTCACTAGGCGCCATCTGATACGGTCTTCGAGAGATCGGTGTGGTTCCTGGTACAAGTTCAATCTTGAACTCGACGTCATGTTTGGGCGGCATGCCTGGTAAGTCATCGGGATACTCACGTACCACTGGAATATCTTAAAGTTTAGTTGCTTCCGTGTTATATACAGCTTCACTGTCCCGCTCCATGCTGTCCAAAACCAGATTGTGCTGTCCGTGCATCGGAGAGTCAATTTGGACAGTTCGGGTACTAATATTAAGAACGGCACCATCATGGTTCAACCATGACATCCCCAGTATTACGTCGATCTTCTGTCCCTTCAATGTAATCAGTGACATTGGAGAAATTTTGCCCCCCAAACATAAAGCTGCTTGGGGAACAATCTGACTAGCAGAGATACTTCCACACGGTGAACTTATAATATAACTATTTTTGGGAGTATTGGTGGATAATTGGTGCTGATCCACACATGATTTACTAATAAAATTGTGAGTAGCACCGGAATCGAAGAGTATGAGGACGGGTGTGTTTTTGATAGCAAACATGGCTGCTAGCACCGGTGCTCCCTCCGGAGCACCCCCGATTGCAATATGTTGAACACTACTGGTTTGCAGTGCTGTCATCTCTGGTTGAATACGGGGCTAAATACACTGTTGTACTGGTACTTGCCCGCTGCTTAACATCTTCTCTGGGCAATCATTCGTATAGTGCCCAACACGATCACATGTGAAACACTTATACTGATTCAACGTCCCGCTTACTTGAGGCCTGAATTGTCCTGCATCTCACTGTGAGATAAATGCCCCTGGAACAATTTGGGACTGTTCTTGCTGCTGATGTAATGCTGGTTGGTAATCTGATACTTCAAACGGCCGATTCTGATACGAACTCGGTTGTGCAGCCAGTTGCCATTTCTGACCGGACGGTAATCAGTACACCACACAATATTTCTGAGGAACATTATGTGTGTTGTCCTGCACAACAAGTCTTTTCTTTGACTCCTCTGTGATCCACTCACGTGTGGCATCCTCTTGCGTAATCGCGTCATTAACCATAGCGTTGAACGAACTGTGATTGAACAATGCAAACTTGTATTTCAACATTGGGCTTAGACCCTGATAGAAGTACTCTCGCTTCTGATTCTCCGTACTCACATACTCCAGCACATATTGTGCTAGATTAATAAAGACTTTGGAGGATTATTGAGCACTCATTTTTCCTTGCTTCATATCAAGGAATCCCTAAAGCTTCCTTATCATAATTGCAGGAGGAACATGATTGGTGTGGAATGCCTCACGGAACTCTGTCCAAGTGACTTGTTGTCCGGCGGCCAAGGAGGCAATGTAGTTCGCCCACCAAGCACTGGCAATACCATGTAGTTGTTGTGCTGCATACAAAACCTTCATATGATCACTGCACTGTAGCAGTCCGAACTCAGCTTCAATGGTGCGGAGCCAATGGACCGCATCTAGAGGTTCACCATCACCACTGAACACGGGGGGTGTAGTCGCCAAGAATTCTGGATATGTTGCTTGCTGAGGTTGACGATTGCCTTCGGCTGGGCATCCCTCCTGACGGGATGTAATCTGCATGAGGGTTTGCAAAAACTCGGTTCACTCATTGCGCGAACCCACCATGTCTGCGATATCATCCGCCAATGTAAGCGGAGATGGGGGTGGCTGTTGCGCCGGCTCTTCCGGTTCTCGGGGGTCATCCCCTCCCTGACTTCAACCACGGACCTCATATGTTGTGCGAGTGCGCACCATTCTGCAGCCACAATCATGAATCCAACATAAGACATCATATTGTAAGATCACTCAAGGATAAAAACAAAAGTGTGTGTATTAACAACCAACTTGTATAACGGTAACATATATTGATAAAGTATAAACTTTATACAAAATACATCATCCTTGGACCAATGTTTCAATAGTGAGTTCCAAAATAATGAACCCCATGGATCAATGTTCGTTTGTACTATCGTTGATCCTGACGGGACATTATGTGTGTTACCGTGCGAATACACTCTCTTATTTTCAATATGATACAAACATGGTCATAAAAAGAAAAGAGGTTCGAGTGGGTCAAACCATCAATTCCACTGGTAAATATTTGAGTATCGACAAATGGTCTGTTACGACCCTTCTCAAAGTGAATTCAAGGACCGGATTCATAACAAGACCAAATTATGTCAAACCGATAAAGTGTCTGTTGAAACCTGACCAGTTTGTACTCAAACACAAATTTAATTCAGTAAATGGCAGAATCAGATCTTGAGGTGAACTAGAATGTCCATTATACTTCAAGACCTTCCCAAAAAGTATTGGTTTGCCTCCCGATCTGTTCTGGTTGTGAAGATATGGCATTGTAAACCTGACAGTTTTTCTGGAAAATTTGACAGCATCTCCTTTCTTTATGCTGATTTTGGGCCACAATTTCCAGATATAAAACAGCAGAATTTACAGAAACCACAATCTACAAATTTGTAATAAATATAACAAGGATTCCAGAAATGTCTTGTACGATCCAGTTCAAATTTTCTAGAGTGAGATACGGTGAAAAGCATCAGGAGTCCAGAGAGGGTTCCATTTTCTGTCCAGTTTGGCAGATTTTGGAATTTTGAACATGTTAGAGGGGAATTCAGTTCTGGAATTGAACATAACAGTTTTAAAGGACTTCCTCAACTTTCCATCAATGTATGATAACCTTCATTGGGGCTTTCTACTGGGAGATATGGTTTCGCAAAGTAAGGTCTTTTTCTGGCAGAAACAGAATACTCTATTTTTAAATCGGTGACTTCAAAACCTACTCCAAATTTGAAAACTTAGTTCAAACTAAAAGCTCGATAGCCATTATAAGTAGGTTTACACCTTCTCAGTTACATTTTACAGAAAATTAGTTAATTCATCAATGGAATACATGTGGTACTACGTGCCTCACAAAGTAAAAATTCTAAGCCTGTATTCCGGCATACGTCTCAACGGTGGCCTTAATGACGTTCACTCACAAACCATTTCTAAGTGCTATACCGTCACGTGGTCAGTTTACCTATTACTACACACAAATTATAGATCAATCATATGGTGCCGTACGGCACAGCCCGCTCGGGGGATCATATCACAATAATATATATGAAAGTAAAAGAATTCGTCCCGTATCATTCCATACGGGCTGCCCCGAGTTAAGTCATGTCTCGAGGTACATGACCGGGTTTTCTACCACCCGACGCTGTCCCACGTCTTTGCATAGTGGTGCACTAGTAGGAGGCGCATCGGGTTATGTCTCACCCGACGGGGGCTCCCACTAACATTGAAGCACGCTGGGGTACCGCGTGTCATATGTTCTCAGAAACATGGACAGTTTCAGAGACTCATATTGTCATTTCTGTGCCAAGCCACGGAAACAATCACATGATACCTCTCGCTTGGTGTGCTTACCGCAAATGATCCGCTTGCGGCGGCATACCTTACGTCTTACCTGACGTCAGAGCATCATTACAGAATATAATAACACATAAGTTAGTTTTGCCACCTTAATAACTCATGCTAATATAGTCCATATGTGAGCCATGTATTGTATCCCCACCGTATCCTATATTGTTCTCGTAATATGATCCTTATTTAGGGTGCTATTCCCAATGCGGCTCTGATACCAGGCTGTGGGGACTGGAGTCCACACTTTCCAGGAACGCATTGGGTGGTGCCGTGCGATGCGGCACCCAACAGCACACATGTAAAGGAACACGTATTACATAAATCATTTGCTGAAATTTACAAAGATGTTCAGTTTAAAAATAGTTTATATAAAAATAAACTACATCGGAAGATAAGATTACAACACTCCTACTCAATTCTAATATGCAAAAAGAAGTCGTCCAGCCCACGGATGCTCCTCACTAGCAACAAAGATCAAATAGCAGCGGCAAGGTTCTCCATGATTATACTGTTCGGAGAGTCCCAAGTCTCATCGGAGAACAAAAATCATAAGCATAGAGGTTAGTACCTGCAAAACAACTAATATAACAACCGTGAGCACAAAGGCTCAGCAAGACTTAACCGTCTCACCTAAACATGGAACTCTACATGAGGGTAAAGACATAAACATAGGAGGGCATATTTGCATAACGGACTCGCCTAAATGTGGGTCCTTATTTTCAGATTTAGTAGCAGCAGCTTAAACCTTGTGTTGGGCAACATCGTAACTCCACAATCAAACAAGAATTGATTCATCACGATGCTGCATGCCCAATGTGAAAATATAAATTTAGTGAGCACTATACTAATACATACAACATGGCAATACAATCATAATATAATGTTCATAACAGAAGTAAATAATTCTCATCTCAAGTGCAAGTATTAACTACGTCACAACACAGTGAAGAAGTGCTACTCATATCCACGAGGGACGATGATTCGAAACAATGATACACAGAATACACGACATGTACGCCCGTATTGGAAGCCACATAGGTGCACTCCACGGACGTCGTACGCAACCACATTTCTCAAGTTCTGCCCAAGTCAAATCGATTCAATCGTCTAGGATAGTATTCCCACTCACTGTGCACCCTTCCGCTGTGAAGATGTCGTGAGAGAGTTTTCATCTATTGTGCTGCGGTCGAAAGCCTGAGGCGATAAAAAAAGTCTCAGAAAAAGGTTCCCATGGTACATCGGTTTCGTGGACCCATATATCCAGTATGACTCCGGTACAGTTCAAACATGCTCAGCAGGGCGGCATGTGGATCGGTCCTTAACCAACACAGGCAGGGCTACGCACCCATGACTAGGTCTTGCTTGTGACAGCCGGTTCCCAAAATTGAACCAAGTGAACGCATATGTGTGCCCAGGACGTTCAACACACATACACGAGTGCATTTAGAAAGAGTATACAGAAAATTACCACAAACAAGATTAATTAACCAAATTTTATTAAACAAACCATATTATCCTCGAATACAAGTTCTAGTGAATATTAATGACAAGTTCAAATTAATGCAGCGGAAATAACTAATTAAGCAAACTAAACAGCTACGCAGCATAACCAATAGGGTAGCGCAGCTCCAAAACACCACAGGCAAGCTGACGGTAGACACGGCCTAGAACTCCACATTATCTCCATTAAACTCCCAATCCTGACCTGCAACTGTTGGGGGGGATTGCAAGAGTGAGTACATGTCGTACTCAGCAAGTGTGGAAAGTATGACATGTAGCTGATACAAATGACGAATATAATAATGGTTGAGTGCTGAAAAGTACATTAAAACATTTGAAAAAGCAATATATTATATGTATGTGAATAAACCCATCATAAGCCATGTAGTCATCATAATACCAGTCCATATTCCGTATCCATCATCATATACCAATATCCATATTCAATACCAGAATTCAATTCATAACCATCCATAACCATAATACCAACCATAACCATCCCAAATTCCCAATATTCCTCTAATCATGTGAGGGTCCAGGTTGCTCATAACTGGGAGCACGGCTATCATGATAGTTTTAGACACACTCTGTAGAGGTTGTACCGCTTTAGCCACGTGTTTGTGATTTCATCACCTTTCGATGACTATAGAATCTCAATTATGCCGTCTCACACTTCCGTAGGTGTGTGGCCAAGAGATCACAAAATAGCCATTACAGAGGGATTACTAGCCTATTTAGACCCCACTGAGGTTTCACCGGTGGTGATGTCTCCAACTGAGCACATCTTCAACCAAGGGCCCCCTCTTGAGCCATTCGGATCCAAGGGTAGTCCCACCAACCATCAATAAACCCAATCCGACTACCCCTTCCCCGAGGATCCTTAATGGTCCAAATAGCACTGGCAAAGACCTAGTTAATCAGCTATGCCGCACCCATACTTGGCCTCGTGGCGGCACTGTAAATCCTGGATGGTCACTCCACGAACCGGTCCTTACATCTAAAGTGAGTAAAACCACCGTAACATCCAACCCATCCACATACCAGGCTTTCTTAGATCAACCATTACAATATCATATTAATCTGTTCATGTTAACCATAATCTCATCTATGCATAATTAAGTTAAGTGGTATAGTTGTTTTCCCATCCCAGTTGATTAAGCTAAGCAAAAAGATAAAAAGCCCTTCCCGACTTTCTATAATATATTCCAGGTGTCAAGGGTGGTCAACAAAACTAGTAAACTTCCTACCATAGGATTTTCCATCAAATTGACACAAGCATGCAGTTTTGCAAACAAAACATTTATTTTAAATCGGGATCAATATGCTTCAAGGACACTTGCCTTACTCTTGGGATTGGTTCGGGTCAAAGCCTTCAAACTCTTGGTGCTGTAGATCGTCCGCGGCACTCTCTAGTGCAAATCCGTCTAATCTGCACAATAAACATACAAGACAAGAAACACAACCAAAGTGTGCACAAATATTACTCAATATGATATGACATGCATGATTAATGCAAATACAAGGTAGAACTTGTTAATAGATTGCTTTTAATGATCACTAACTAGTTCTAATAGATTTTA
Source organism: Tuctoria greenei (assembly GCA_036927565.1). NCBI lineage: Eukaryota > Viridiplantae > Streptophyta > Magnoliopsida > Poales > Poaceae > Tuctoria > Tuctoria greenei. The sequence goes on from JAYESD010000012.1 coordinate 53,853,012, forward strand.
ACAAGTTTATACGTGTTTGGATTTGATTAGATCTACTTTTATAATCAATTCAACACAATTTAGTCAGCAAAATTGGACTATTCTGCAGAAGGCCGGACTAGTCCGCACTTCGCAGAACTAGCGAACTAGGGTTTTCTAGATCGATGTAAATTTGGAGATTAGGGGTTGAATTCACGTAAGGAAAAGAGAATAGAAGGTATACCAGGTGTTTAGAACTCCAATGAATCAAGAAACTTGGAGGTAACACTTGGATATTGATGATCTAAGGTTGATGATGAACTTGGAGATGAATTGGTGATGAAGAACGAAATCTTGGTAGAGATCTTGATCCTCCTTCGTTTCCTCCTCTTCTTCTTGCTTGGGATCTTCTCCTCCCTCCCTGGTGGTGGCTCTCCACGAACTAGGGTTTGGGTGTGGTGGAAAAGTGGCAAATAGATGTCAAGCCAAGGGGTGGGCTTGTTTATATAGAGGTGGAGGCTAGGGTTAGATGGATTTTGAGTTTGGGATGAGTAGAGGCCGGTTTAGAGTCCCACATGGGCTCTAAAAGAGTTAGGCACGATGTCCCTAGGCCTACTTAACGTGAACCCCAAGAAACAAGTCATAAAACAAAAGATCAATTCGGAGTTGCAAAATATCGGACAAGTCAGAAAAGGAACGGACTAGTCCGAAGTTCTCCAGAGAGAAATCGAACAAGTTTGGCCTAAAATAGGGCAAGTCCGACTTTAGTCAGAGAGCAAATTGGACAAGTTCGCTGAAACACTGGATTAGTCCGGAAAAGACCAGGGACTTAGCAAATTTTCAAGGATTCTTGGAATATTGGACTAGTCCGCACAAAATCGGACAAGTCCAAAAGTTTTCAGAGGCAAAATCGGACTAGTCCGCAGCAAGAACGGACAAGTCCATTTTTAGCCAGAGAGAAATCGGACTAGTCCTCACCAAAATTGGACTAGTCCACACTTTTCAGCATTTTAAGTGTGGTTTTGTTCCAAATCAATTTTAAATGCTCCAAATCAATTTTAAACTTGTTCCTCTTTATATGGGATAATGTTAAACATGTATATGACTGCATGTAGGGTATGATGCATGAAAATGAGGGTGTTACAGACCTACCCCCCTTAAAATGAATCTCGCCCTCGAGATTCGACGCGGAAGAGAAGAGATAGGGAAATTCCTTCTTGATATCATACTCCAATTCCCACTTCGCTTCTTTTTCTGTGTGGTGCTTCCATTGAACTTTACACCATCTAATAACCTTGTTCCTTGTGACTCTCTCCTTGGTTTCCAAGATTTTGACCGGTTGATCAGCATAAGTCAAATCTTCTTCTAGTTCCAATCCTTCAATGAGCACTTGTTCTTCTGGTACTCTTAGACACTTCTTGAGTTGGGAAACATGAAAGACATCATGGACATCTGGAAGATGAGTTGGCATCTCCAACTTATATGCTATTTCTCCTCTTTTGTCCAAAATCATGAATGGTCCGATGTAGCGAGGTGCTAGCTTGCCTCTTATGTTAAACCTCTTATGACCTCTCATCGGTGACACCTTGAGGTAAACAAAATCTCCCACTTCAAAGGTTAATTTCCTTCTCCTATTGTTCGCATAGCCCTTTTGTCTTGATTGGGCAGCCCTCATGTCTTCACGAATTATTTGGACTTGCTTTTCGGCTTCTTGCAACTCATCCGGACCAAATACTTGAGTTTCTCCTGTCTCATTCCAGAATAAAGGTGTCCTACACTTCCTTCCATAAAGAGCTTCATATGGTGACATTTTCAAGCTTGCTTGGTAACTATTGTTGTATGAAAATTCTACATATGGAAAGCTCTTGTCCCAACATTTCCCATGCTTTAAAGCACAAGCTCTTAACATGTCCTCTAAAATCTGATTGGTCCTGTCGGTTTGTCCATCCGCTTGAGGGTGATACACTGAACTAAAATTCAACCTCGTTCCCAAAGCTTCATGCATTTTTTGCCAAAACCTGGAAGTGAATTGTGAACATGTATCTGACACTATCCTCTTCGGAACTCCATGCAAACATACTATTCTTCCCATATACAGTTCCGCCAATTTCTCTCCATTATAGGTGGTCTTGACGGGAATAAAGTGGGCTGACTTAGTTAACCAATCCACAATTACCCAAATTGAGTCGTACCCGGACTGAGTACGTGGTAAACCAAATATGAAATGCATACCGATCTCTTACCACTTCCATTCCGGAATCTTTAATGGTTGCAATAGTCCAGCTAGCCTTTGATGTTCCGCCTTGACTCGTTGGCACACATCACACAATGCTACGTATTGATCTATGTCCTTCTTCATGCTAGCCCACCAATAAAAAGTCTTCAAGTCTCTGTACATCTTCGTACAACCAGGATGAATTGAGTATGGTGAGTCATGTTCCTCTTTTAATATCGTCTCCCAAATATGCTTCAGATTAGGCACGACAATCCTCTTTCCAAACCATAAGGTACCATTTTCGTCTTCATCAAATCTGAATTATCTCCCTTCTTCGGTCCTTTCCTTGATTTCCTTGATCTTCTCATCCGTGTTTCCGAATTTCTTGCTCCAAGGTTAGATTTAACTCCATCATTCCCATCTCATTCACAAATCCAAGATTCAACCGTCCAATCTCCTTGCATAACTCGGATGGTAACTCTCGAACTGTGAGTTGATGACTTACTGCTTTTCTACTCAAGGCATCGGCCACTACATTGGCTTTTCCTGGATGATAGTTGATCCCCAAATCATAATCTTTGATGAGCTCCAACCATCTTTGTTGCCTCAAATTCAGATCCGTTTGTGTGAAAATATACTTCAAACTCTTATGATCCGTATAAATTTCACACCTATGTCCAAGAATATAGTGTCTCCAAATCTTCAATGCATGTACCACGGCTGCAAGTTCCAAATCATGCGTTGGGTAATTTTGCTCATGTTTCTTCAATTGTCTTGATGCATAGGCGACAACTTGACCTTCTTGCATGAGCACACATCTATGTCCTTGTCTCGATGCATTGCAATAAATATCAAAACTCTTGCTCACATCCGGCAGTACCAAAACCGGAGCTGTTTTTAACCTCTTATTCAACTCCTCAAAACTGTTTTGACAAGCTTGAGTCCATTGGAAAGCCTTTCCCTTCATTAGCAATTCCGTCATTGGCTTGGCTATCTTGGAAAATTAATTGATGAATCGACGGTAATATCCAGCCATTCCAAGAAAACTCCTTATTTCCTTTACGTTTTGCGGGGGTTCCCACTTCAACACGTCTCTCACTTTTCTGGGGTTAACCGATACTCCTCCTCCTGGATGTTATGACCCAAAAATGACACCTCTTTCAACCAAAACTGACACTTGTTGAACTTGGCATACAGTTGGTGCTCCCTCAATTTTTGCAGCATAAGCCTCAAGTGTTCCTCGTGTTCCTTCTCATCCTTCGAGTAGATCATAATGTCATCAATAAACACCACAGCGAATCTATCCAAGTACTCCATGAAGACCTTATTCATGAGGTACATAAAGTACGCAGGTGCATTGGTCAAACCAAAGGAAATCACGGTGTACTCATAAGATCCATACCGCATCCTAAAAGCTGTCTTGGGTATGTCCGATGGTCTAATCTTCATTTGAAAGTATCCTGATCTCAAATCAATCTTAGAGAAGACACAAGCACCCTTCATCTGATCAAACAAGTCTTCTATGCGTGGCAAGGTGTACTTGTTCTTGATTGTTACCTCGTTGAGAGCTCGGTAATCTACGCACATCCTTAGGGTTCCATCCTTCTTGTCCACAAACAGCACGGGCGATCCCCAAGGTGAAGAGCTGGGCCGAATGAAACCCTTCTCTAGTTGCACTTGAATTTGCTTCTTGAGCTCCGCTAATTCCATAGGAGGCATCCTATACGGCCTCTTAGCTATAGGTGCAGTTCCAGGTATTAAATCAGTAACAAACTCAATGTCTCTATCAGGTGGCATACCTGGCAACTCGTCCAGAAAAACATCCAAAAATTTACACACCACCAGAATCTCCTCAGTTGCAGTACCATCCATATGATTCAGCTCCAATTGCTTCGGTGCATTTTGTGATGCTTCAAATTCGATGGTGATCCCTTCTTCATCGGTCAACTTCACCGTCTTCGTGGCACACTCAATAACTCCATTGTACTTCCTCAACCAGTCCATACAAAGTATAATGTCCAATCCTTGAGAGTCCAAAACAATGAGGTCGGCGGAGAAGTCTATCCCCCTTATTCTAAGGCTTACTTTTGGACATACTATATTTGTCCTCATCTCTCCTCCAGGAGACTTAACAAATAGAGTAAACTTCATATGAGAGATATGAAAACTATACTTGGAAACATACTTCGATGCAATGAATGAATGCGATGCTCTAGAATCAAATAACATAGTCGCGGGGTTGGAGTTCGCGAGAAACATACCAATGGCCACGTCATCCGCTTGTTGAGCATCCTCCATAGAGACATGGTTCACGTTGCCACGAGCAAAATTCTGCTGTCCATGGTTCCCTTGTGGTTGTCCTCCATTTGGTCTTGGTTTTGCCTCGGTGCATTACTTCCTTGACCAAGGCCTGACTTAGGACATTGATGCGCAAAGTGTCCAGCTTCTCCACAAGTATAGCACTTCTTAACTCCACCAGAATTATTGGGACGGGTTTGGTTTTGAACATTGGCATGGCACGAGGTGTAAAAGGCTTTGGAGGCCTAGGTGCTTGCATAATAGGGCGCTGCTGCACAAACTGGGCTGGGCGCGGTGCATAACCCGGGCATTGTATAGGAGTAGAGGAGCTGTAATATGGCGTATTAGGAGGCGCAAAGCGAGGGCGCACATTACTTCCTTGTTGCTGTCCTTGGTATGGCGCCTTCCTCTTGTTTTCTTGGTCCATCTCACGAACCTTGTTCTCCAACACAATTGCTTTGCCCACAAGCTTCTAAAAATTGGCATAATCACAGTTGAGCAATTGCACTTGAATTTCATTGTTGAGGCCTCTCATGAACAGATATTGCTTTCAGCTGTCCCGACTAACATCCTCAAGGGCGTACCTTGAGAGTTGAGTGAATTTGTTGAGATATTCACCCACGCTCGATCTTCCTTGCCTCAAGTTCTCAAATTCTTGCCTCTTCAAGATCATAACACCCTCAGGCACATAATTGGAACGAAAGCTCTCTTTTAATTCGGCCCAAGTGGTCCCCTCCTAATTCTCATGAACATTGCAATATGAATCCCACCAATCTGAAGCTGCTCCAACTAGTTGATGAGAAGCAAATAAGACCTTCTCCCAATCACTGCATTGGACAATAGCAAGCTTCTTCTCCACGGACTTGAGCCAATCATCAGCATCCATAGGGTCAGCAGCTTGAGCAAAGGTCGGTGGCCTAGTCCTTATAAACTCTCCCAACCGGTTATGAAGAGGTGGGGTGGCAGTGGAGGCATGTAGGTCTGATGGTTGATGTTGCCAGCCTGCAGCTGTCCCATAGTCTGTATCATGGTCTGCATGAGCTGGTTTTGCATAGCCAAAAGCTGCTCGATATTGATAGCTCCATGAGTAGGTCCTTGTCCATTGTTGTTCTGAGGTCCACCATGGTTCTCCTCCTCATCAATGCCATCCCTCTGGTTGCGAGTCCTCACCATCTGAAGAAAAGCAATAGGTAAGAATTAGAAAACATCCCCAACTATATGCATCAAGGGATATGAAACTAGACAACTAACTAGCCTACGTGGACATGGCAATGCTAAAGCATCCCAAAATCCTCTATTAAGCACACAAGAAACAATATATAGCAACAACACACCAACCAAAAACACATTGATTCCTGAGTGCTCCTATGTGCTCCAAAGTGTCCATTCTATCTAGGCTGCATCCTACGGTCAAACTGTGGCTCTGATACCAATCCGTGACACCCGGTTCCGAAAATTGAACCAAGTGAAAGCATATGTGTGCCCAGGACGTTCAACACACATACACGAGTGCATTCACAAATAGTATACAGAAAATTAACACAGAACAATTAATTAACCAAATTTTATTAAACAAACAATATTATCCTCGAATACAAGTTCTAATGAATATTAACAACAAGTTCAAATTAATGCAACAGAAATAACTAATTAAGCAAACTAAACAGCTAGGCAACATAAGCAATAGAGGGTAGCGTAGCTCCAAAACAACACAGGCAAGCTGACGATAGACAAGGCCTAGAACTCAGTATTATCGCCATTAAGCTCCCAATCTTGACCTGCAACTGCTGGGGGGATTGCAAGAGTGAGTACATGTCGTACTCGGCAAGCGTGGAAAGTATGACATGTAGCTGATACAAATGACGAATATAATAATGGTTGAGTGTTGAAAAGTACATTAAGACATTTGAAAAAGCAATATATTATATGTATTTGAATAAACCCATCATAAGCCATGTAGTTATCATAATACCAGTCCATATTTCGTATCCATCATCATATACCAATATCCATATTCAATACCAGAATTCAATTCATAACCATCCATAACCATAATACCAACCATAACCATCCCAAATTCCCAATATTCCTCTAATCATGTGAGGGTCCAGGTTGCTCATAACCGGGAGCACGACAATCATGATAGTTTTAGACACACCCTGCAGAGGTTGTACCGCTTTAGCCACGTATTTGTGATTTCATCACCTTTCGATGACTATATAATCTCAATTATGCCGTATCACACTTCCGTATGTGTGTGTCCAAGAGATCACAAAATAGCCTTTACAAAGAGATTACTAGCCTATTGAGACCCCATTGAGGTTTCACCGGTGGCGATGTCTCCAACTGAGCACATCTTCAACCAAGGGCCCCCTCTTGAGCCATTCGGATCACAGGGTAGTCCCACCAACCATCAACAAATCCAATCCGACTACACCTTCCACGAGCATCCTTAATGGTCCAAATAGCACTGGCAAAGCCATAATTAATCAGCTACGCCGCACCCATACTTGGCCTCGTGGTGGCACTGTAAATCCTGGATGGTTGCTCCACGAACTGGTCCTTAGATCTAAAGCAAGTAAAACCACCATAACATCCAACCCATCCACATACTAGTCTTGATTAGATCACCCATTACCATATCATATTAACCAATTCATGTTAACCATAATCTCATCCATGCATAATTAAGTTAAGTGGTATAGTTGTTTTCCCATCCTAGTTGATTAAGCGAAGCAAAAAGATAAAAATCCCTTCCCGACTCTCTACCATATATTCCATGTGACAAGGGTGGTCAACAAAACTAGTAAACTTCCTACCATAGGATTTCCCATCAAATTGACATAAGCATGCAGTTTTGCAAACAAAATATTTATTTTAAAACAGGATCAATATGCTTCAAGGACACTTGCCTCACTCTTGGGATGGGTCGGGTCAAAGCCTTCAAACTTTTGGTGATATAGATCCTCCGCGGCACTCTCTAGCACAAATACGTCTAATCCGCACAATAAACATACAAAACAAGAAACACAATCAATGAGTGCACAAATATTACTCAATATGACATGACATGCATGATTAATGCAAATGCAAGGTAGAACTTGTTAATAGATTGCTTTTAATGATCATTACCTAGTTCTGATAGATTTTAACAAGTTTATACAGGTTTGGATTTGATTAGATCTACTTTTAGAATCAATTCAACACAATTTAGTCAGCAAATCAGACTAGTCTGCAGAAGGCCGGACTACTCCGCACTTCGCAGAACTAGCGAACTAGGGTTTTCTAGATCGACGTAAATTTGGATATTAGGGGTTGAATTCATGTAAGGAAAAGAGAATAGAAGGTTTACCAGGTATTTAGAACTCTAATGAATCAAGAAACTTGGAGGTAACACTTGGATCTTGATGAATTGGTGATGAAGAACGAAAGCTTTGTGGAGATCTTGATCCTCCTTCATTTCCTCCTCATCCTCTTGTTTGGGATCTTCTCCTCCCTCCTTGGTGATGGCTCTCCATGAACTAGGGTTTGGGTGGGGTGGAAAAGTGGCAAATATATGTCAAGCCAAGGGGTGGGGTAGTTTATATAGATGTGGAGGCTAGGGTTAGATGGATTTCAAGTTCTGGATGAGTAGAGGCCGGTTTAGAGTACCACATGGGCTCTAAAAGAGTTAGGCACGACGTCCCTAGGCCCACTTAATGTCAACCCCAAGAAACAATTCGTAAAACAAAAGATCAATTCGGAGTCGCGAAATATCTGACAAGTCCGAAAAGGACCGGACTAGTTCAAAGTTGTCCATAGAGAAATCGGACAAGTTTGGCCTAAAATCGAACAAGTCCGACTTTAGTCAGAGAGGAAATCGGACAAGTCCGCTGGAACACCGGACTAGTCTAGAAAAGTCCAGGGACTTAGCAAATTTTCAAGGATTCTTGGAATATCGAACTGGTCCGCACAAAATCGGAAAGTCCAAAAGTTTTAAGAGGCAAAATCGGACTAGTCTGTAGCAAAAACGGACAAGTCCGTTTTTAGTCAGAGAGAAATCGGACTAGTCCTCACCAAAATCGGACTAGTCCGCACTTTTCAGCATTTTAAGTGCGGTTTTGTTTCAAATCAATTTTAAATGCTCCAAACCAATTTTAAACTTATTCCTCTTTATGTGGGTTAATGTTAAACATGTATATGAATGTATGTAGGGCATGATGCACGAAAATGAGGGTGTTACATTGCTGCATCCTACGCCCCTGCATGGTCTCATTTTCAGATTACAACTCCATTTTCATTGAACCAATCCCGTGTGAAAAGTCCTAGCCATGCGAGTAGATTCCAACTACATGACTTCTACCGAATCCTATACAATATTTAGCATAGCATAATCTACATGATGACTTAACAACTACCCAAATACTCCATGGGTTGATATGGTCATGCAAGTGGATTTTCAATCACCTTAGCCTTAATGCACATAACTCACCCTAGACATAGGTGTTACAAATCAAAATTTTGTAATAGCGTTTGAATGGAAACCGGGGCTTACCTAGTTGCGAGATGGTATCGAAGTTAATATCCGGAGGGATGACTTCAAGTAGCTCCGTGATCCTCTTGAGCTCGGCAACTAATCGATATGCAAGTTAATCAATACCGGTATTATGATATAGCTTAATGGAAAGACAGTTAAGTATATGAATTTAAGCTTAATGTAAAATCCCACATTTTCCTTCATATGAGGTTCAGTTGTAAATTGGTCGTTAACACTAACGGAGACCAATTATAGCCATGCCAATAAACTTGATCCCATCAAATCTTTTCTTCTACTCATGTTTAAATTTATTAACATGAGGAATGAACTTCAACAATAAACTTAGATTAATTATTTTGACCTCTCTTCAAAGTTTGGAATTATTTGAAGAAAGATTGCTAGGCCAATTTAATATGGAGTACCAAATAGATATTCAAATTAATATAAATTGAATATATACTACTGTATATTTTCCCTGTCAAAATTATCAATTCAGAGGCCATAAATTTTTCTATGGTTTTCTAATATTCCAAATAGACTTCCTGCAAAGTTTCATAAATTCTGAACTCCATTTGCTATTTTAATTGAGAGGCTTAGCAAATTCAAACCCTATTTTGAATTCAAATTTTCAATTCTGTTCAACTAGATTGAACATCAAGATTTGAACACACACTCATGGTCAACATAACTTGCTTGATTTATCCTCATAGTTTCACAATTTTTGGAACTCAATTGCTATTTAAATCAGTGACACCATTGAATTTCCTCCAAATTCAAATTTAAATTTGAAATTCAATTGAAACTTGCTCCAAATCAAAATCCAAATGCGGAATCAAATTCTAGATATTTATTTGAGCCTCCCCACAAAAATCTAAAATTTTTGGACAAAATTTGGTAGAAGAATTGAAGTTACAAAGAAGGGAAGTAGATAAGAGGAGGTGGGGCCCACTGTCAGCCAAAGCACTCGAGTGAAACCCACGGGGGGTACCCTGTCTCCAGCTCGCCCCGCCATTCCACACCAGCAGCGCATGACACTGCAACGCGCATGCATCCACTGAGTTGCTTGCCTGCTTGACGCCGTGGCGCGCTCCCCTCTCCCCTCAGTCCCTATAAATACCGCTTGGCCGTCGCCGTTGGACACCATCCCGATTCACGCCATTTTCGCCGCCCCTATTCGACAGAGCTTGTGCCGACGATTGCAGCCTTTTCTTCCCAAGCTGTAAGTACATAAATGGCGTGTCACAAAATCCTCTACGTATTCCATTTGGTCATTGATCGTGACATAGCTTCTGCTGGGCATATTTTGAAGTTTCCCAGTCGCCGTCGAGGAAGCCGCCGAGAACCTTCACTGTCTCGTCGTCGAACACCTGTTCTAGACCATCTCCAGCCTCGATCCTTCAAGCAAAAAGGTTTGCAATCCTCTCTAGTTCATGCTCACAGAATCTAAGCTTATGGTTCATGTAACTTGAGTTCTTGTTAGAAGATAGTTTCTATGTGTCCTAAGGATGCTCCATGCCCAAAAACCCTAAAATTTATCAATCGAGCATTTTAGATTTCAAGTTTTCGAGGTCGCCGGTTGAAAAACCTCACTTCACCGTCGAACTCAACCTTGCCGGCGATTTCACCCCAATCTAACCCCCAAATAATACTCCTGGTGCTTCCATAAACCTTTTCGAGTTTTTCCCGAGCCCATTAAGCCATTACCGAGCATTTTCGACGAAGGCCGAAACCCTAGCTCCGCCGTCACCGTCGCACCGCCGTCTCCAGCCATCGTCGGCGTGATTGGACACCATCGTCGGCTTGCGCGGTCAATTTTAGGGTTGAGCAATCACGGTGAGGTCAAACAGAGGTCGACGCACCTAAGTTCGACGAAGCACCGCCGTAGTTCTGGCGAGGAGCGCCTTTGCGTCACGAGGTAGACGAAGGCCTATGGGCCCCACTTGTCAGCGCCTATTCGAACGCCCGGGATCAGCTGCGGCACTGGATCCGGTGCAGCTGCACGGTTGAACCCTGTGGCCCCCGGTGTGCCCCAGATGCGATTGGCCCATTCAAATGAAGTGGGACCGGCCCCTTCTATTTAAAATTTCCAATAGAAAAATAAATCCAGATTCAATCCAAATTTAGAAAATCCATAACCTCAAGTAAAATTATCCAAAAATTCCCAAATAAATTTTAGTAGAACCAGCATGAAGAATACTTTCGAGTGGTGCACTTGGATTTGTATGAGAATCCATAGAAAATTTTCCATAATTCATATAAACAAAATGCTTAAAGAATTCATTCCCACAATTCTGTTAATTGGCAAATTTCCAATTTTGATCAGAACACTATTGTTAATACCCTTGATATCCAGTAAAAGTTTCAAGCTTTTTGGACTTAAAATACAGGGTTGATCAATGTTTCAAACCTCTATGTAGTTATAAATTGAGAAAAATGGAAAATCAATTTCTAGAAATTTACCCAAACTTGAAAAATCAATTTCTCTCTGTAGGAAGATCAGAAAATTGTGAAACAAATTTTCCTAGAACCAGTGAGACCCCCTCTACATGATAAAACACTTGGTAGCCATAATACATCTCCAAAATTGTCAACCTAAATTTAGAGAAAATTATTACTTACCATAATTGTTAAGAATAAGAAACATCCTTTACCATCTCCTATTATTTGCAGGAGTCTTCTCTATAATCCCTAGTATCCACCATAAAAATCCCAAAGTCAATTAAGATAATTATCTTATTTTATATTAATATATTCACCCCACCTTAAGCATATTAGTTATTCACAAAATCATGTATATCTAGTATATGCATGTCGTGTAGTAGATGAAGTCGAGGAGCAGCCAGAAGCCTGGGAGGTCCAGCTGCCAGAATCGAACATAGACTCAAACTCGCATTCAGGCAAGCCCCGGTTTGCATTTAAGTTCCTTACAGTGTTTTGTAGTTTTATTTCACCTTACGTCTTTAGATGATTGTGCATTACGTTTAAGGTGTTTGACATCCACTTGCATGGCCCACAAATCCTATGGAGTCTTGTGTAGGTCTGCGACCTCTTGAGTAGACACTGCTATGCTTATGCTCATAGGAATTCTGTAGAAGTTGAGTAGTTGGAATCTACTCACGAGATAGGAATTATATCACACGGGAGATTCTGGAAAAAGAAAATGGTTATGAATATGAAATTGAGACCCAGAAGTTGATAGGATGCAATGAGACGTGGTCTCACGTGCGTAGCCCTGCTTGTGTCGATTGAGGACCGTTTCGTGTGTGGTCCTGCTGGACAAGCTTGAATTGTACTAGTGACATACTGGAGGAATTGGCTCCAGTAAACTGACGTAGCTTGATACTGGTTTGTCGAGGCACTCCGTTCTATTTTATAGGCGTGGGTTAAGGGCAGCAAGGTGTAAATAAGTTGGTGGGCACATCAGAGTATGACCCACGCAGTGACCTCCTGCTCGTGACGGATCAACCGGTTCGACATTCGAGTGTTTAGTGAAAGGTGGCCATATACGACTAGTACTGAATTGTTATGTAGGTACTGCTGAAAGTACTCGCCGGCATTTCCGAAAGTGCGTATGTGTCGTGTTGTTCTGGGTATGTCCTGATTGCAATCACCGTCCCTCACGGTAATAGAGTACCACTTGCTCACTGCGTTGTGACGTAGTAAATACTAAAGAAGTCAGGAGAATATGATATATTGGTTTATAAATCGCCTGGACAACCTTGTTTGGCTTAGAGATAGTACAATTAAAAGTTTACAGTTTCCCTATACTTTACCTGTAATAGCATTATGTGCTTTGTGCACGTCATATCATCAGCAAAGCGTTTATTATTTGATTGTGGAGTCTATGATGTGTCGTGCTAGAGGAATGTCATGTGCTAATTAAAAAATGACTATAAGGATCCACTTGTAGGCGAGTCCTTTATGCTATTTCTTACCTATGCTTAATATTCATCCTTGCATAGTGAGACAAGTTAGTCTTGCTGAGCCTTATGCTCCTGTTTGCAGTTAACAAGTTTTTGCAGATTATATGACTGATGACGCATTTAATGACGAGGTTGCACCCCTTCCAGGATTTACAGCCAAGTGGGAACCTTGCACGCCGCCGTGAATTGTGTGTTGCTAGTGCAAAGTATCCAAGGCATGGATGACTTTGCTTTTATATAGCTAGTGTTGAGAGCGTAGCTATGATGTATAGTACTCTTTCCTTTCGTTAGTACTTTTAAACTTCCGCTGTGTTTGTCAATAAAGACTTGGTATTTTAAATTTGTTCTCGTTCTATTCTTGTATATTGTTGGGTGTCGCATCGCACGACACCACCCAATGAGATCCTTGGAGGTCGGGATTCCGGTCCCCACAGACATGGTATCAGAGCATCGTTGGGAACAGTGTACTTGAAAAGAACATATTTTCAAAAATTAGGATTTGAGTGAGGAATTAGCTATATGCCCTTATAAGGAGTGTTATTAGTATAAGATACAAAGGTGGTAAACTAACTTATATGTTATTAATTCTGTAACGACGCTCCGACATCAGGTAAGAGGTAAGGTACGCCACCATAAGCGGATCAATTGCGGTAAGCTCACCATGCGAGAGGTAGCATGGAAGTTTTCCGTGGCTTAGCATGGAAATGTTAATAGGAGTCTCTTAAGCTTTCGTTGGTTCTGAGAACCTATGACACGCGGTACCCTAACGTGCTTCAAAGTTAGTGGGAGCCCCCGCCGGGTGGTGTATAACCCGATAGTATGCATCTCTAGAACCATTCATGTTCTATGGGAGCATGCGGAACATGTATGCCCGAGCGTGTATAAGCCGGTTCGTACGGGAGTCTTTGCTGTACAGACGTATTTACAGCCATGTACCCCGAGACATGACCTCGCTCGAGGGCGACTCACACCATAGTCATATGCATTTATTTTCATATGTATTATTGTGACTGCCTGTCGTTCTTCCCCGTGCCGCCCTTGAGGTGTGAAGGTGTGAAAGGGGATTGTTTGTCTTTTGTAGCATTGACTATGCTAGCAACCCGTGTAGCACACGTTTGCAAGTGAACGATACTAGGACCACCTATAAACGTATCTGGAAATAACCGGTTAGAATTTTCTTTGGTGAGGCACGTAGTACCGTCGGTATCAACTTTGATACTTGACCACCCACAACAATGACAAAAATTGGATGCAATATATTTTGGAAAGTCCGACTATCAGGTGCTGGTAGGTTTGGACTCCGCAAAGTTAAAAATTTGATTTAAAACATGGGGTTAGCACCAAGATTCTTGATTTTTGGCCTAAGATTGCTCAACTTCGCCAGGTTGTAATCTTGGTTAGTTTAAAATAAACATAGGGTTAGGATATATGGATGAAAAGTTCGCGAAGCCCTCTACAACTTTTCTGTTGACCATCATGGCAGAAAAGCTTGATAATCTAATGAAATTGGAGTATGCTTAAACTACTCCAGATAACCCTACCATTGTACCCGTCTCAGTAATTTTGCTATAACTCACTGTAGAAAAATCTTCTACCTTATTGTGATATATATCTGAAAAGGGGATAATCAGATATACAGTTTTGTTATTTAAAGTTCCTCTTGATTAAAATTGGAGGCAATTCAAATTTCGAGCTCAAAACAGTGAACTGCATGGCGGCTGTTGAACAACCGTCAGTTCATCTGTCAAGTTTAGGTAGCTTTAGCTTTTGATCCAGAATAGTGACATGGTCATATATATACCTTTCTGGAAATCTTAGCAAGTCCTCAATCAACTTCGTGTTGTACTCGTGGCCTAAATATTGGTATAGTCATGTTAAATTACTATGGTTGCAAACTTGGTTCTGGCAGATCAGAACTTGAACAGTTGGCACATAGTTTAAAATTAACACACTATACCTAAGTAACAAATGTTTATGGCCGAAATATTTTACCTCTGAATTGCTAACTTGATGTTACACAATGTTTATTTTGTCATTACCTCAATATATTGTCATGATATACCTGTATAAATTGTGGAAATCACCACATATACAGGAGAGGTTCTGTCAAAATTTCCAGAAAATATGGGTCAACTTAAAACCTGTATAGATTTTATTTCCAAGCTCTCCTAGAGCGGTATGGGTACAATCTAGAAAGGTTGGAAAGTGTAATAAAACTTTTGTATTCAAACCAACATCTAGTTCGGAGGTTTCCTTTATGAACATTTTGAATTTATACAGGAAGGTCAGCTGGAACAGACTGTGATTACAACTCTAGTCTTAAATTTTCTTAAACTATTGAGAGTTGGAAACCTTCTCATTGTTCCAGTATCTTTTTCACAGATGAATGATTCTATAGTATACTTACCAAATGAATGGATGTTCACGAAGTGTACACTTCTGAAGGGTTTTCCGGATTTGTTGATCGCAATGCTTCAACGGTTTGGGTATCGTGAAATACCGGACTATTGGGGCAAGGAGATCGATGATGGAGGGGTAACGAGGTGCGCCATTTATGTCGATGTGCCTGCTGCTCCATTGAATATTGGATGGGCCCCTTTTTCCATCCAAGTGCAAGGGATTCAATTGGAAGACACGTGGTGTTATGCCGCAAGTGTGGCCATCATGAGGTTTTCCAAACTTCATTACCATGCTATGGCTGGAACTCCATTCGAGCTCTTTCCGGTCGACGGTAGAGCCGGTGATGAGTGGGCAAGTCGGATGGTTGCAGCATATGGGCATACTGAAGAAGTAACCAAGATGATTTTAGCATCATATGCGGCATCAGCGTGTCAAGAGAGCCTTGATCAGCATGTTAGCCTGGGAAAAATGATGAGTGACCTGAAGCAGGCCATGATTCGAGGGGATCACTTTGAAGGTGCCAATGACCCACTTAGGGCCACGGTTGCTCCCCTAAATCGCCGTTTAAACTTAAGGGAGAAGAAGTGGCACCAGGCTGTTCAAGCTCGATCAGAGGCTCGCATGAAAGCACAACACGCAGAAAGCGCGTTGGAAGCAAGTCAACTCGAGGTGCAACTGTTGGATGAACATCTGAGTGAGGTGACTCAAGAAAGGGATCAATCCAGAGGGGAAACTCAGGATTGGAAGGCCAGTTGCAAAAATGCACAAAAGGAACTGGAAGACTTGAGGATGTTTCTTCTGCAGGCTGATGTGAAATCTTTAGTTTCCGCGACGTCATCAATGGTGGGTGGGATAGCAACTCTTGCTCCCGCAACTGCACCTGTGACACCAACATCGAATGACGAAGAAGAAGAAGAGGATCCCGAGGAACTTGATTATGTCGAGTAGGACATATTGGAGTGGGATGTGGCAGCACTTTTGCCGTCACAGGGCAACATATATAGTTTAATAGTTGCTCGTGTTTTTCTTTTGTGGCCATGTTTGTGTCATATTAAGAAAGTAGTGGGTATGTCTATGCTGATAAGATGTGTATGACATCTCATGGGAACCATGTATGGTAGAGATGTATTTCCATAGTGGGAGTCCATCATTTTGGAGTTTACTACTGTAAAGTTGGTCATGAGATAAATATATCTTGTATAAAGGTTGTACTTTATCAATATATATGAACGTTATGCACTTATTCTCTTTCCAATAGTCGTGCTACTGCAAAATCATATGGATAAGGGAAAAGAAAACATGTGCTGATTTTAAATCATTTGGATGCAGAATGGTGCGTATGCGCTCGACGCTAGAAATGGTTGGATTCAGTCGTGGTCGTGAGGATGAATCTCCGACTCAGGAGACAGCTGCAACGCCGCAGCAACAAGTTCCTCCACCACCACCTCTGGAACTTCCAAGGAGTCTAGTGGAGGTTCTCGCCGCAGTGCTTGGCTCGCGTGACGAGCAAACAGAGTTACTATAGACTCTGGTCCAGCATTCGTCCCGTCAAGGAGGGCGACCAAATGCGGGTCCACAACAACCTTCTCGGAGTTTGTACTCAGATTTCATGTCAACGCACCCGCCGGTATTCATGGAGGCCGATGAACCGTTGGAGGCGGGCAACTGGCTCCGCTCCATTGAAGGGAAGTTCGGTTTGCTACGAGTGATCGAACATCAGAAGACCCTGTTCGCGGCCCAACAACTACAAGGGACCGCTGGTGCGTGGTGGGCAAATTACCTTGCCGCACGACCAGTCGGCTATGCCGCGAGCTGGGAGGAATTCCGGGAGCCATTTCTCGCCTATCACATTAATTCTGGTGTGATGAGAAGGAAGCTTCAAGAGTTCTTGGAGCTGAAACAAGGAGGAAGGAGTGCTTACGAGTACTCCAAGATATTCAACCACTTGGCCCAATATGCTCAGGACCAAGTGAATACTGAAGATCGGAAGCGGGAATGCTTCTATCGGGGTTTGAACCCCAAGATGAAGGACAAGCTTGCCTTTCTCAACGGTAGCAACTTCAACAACATGGTCAATGTCGCCATCGTACAGGAGGACGCTACTAGGGAGCTGTTCTCTGACAAGAAGAAAAGGAGTGCTCCGTAGGGCAGCGGAGGAGGTACTCCTCAGAAATACTGCATGGTGTATCGATCACCATCCGGCAAGAGGTGGCAGCCGCCATCGTGACCACCGATGTTTCATGGTCACACATTCAATAACACCGGCTTGTGCCCACAAGAGCAACAGGGGATGATTCCGCGTGAACATCTACCTGCACCGCATGCATCGGGATTTCGTCCTCCACTCCGTTCCGGTCAGACCCCGTACACGTGCTATACGTGTGGACGTATGGGACACTTCGCCAAGGACTGCCCGCAGAGCGGAGGACAGTCATCGTACCAGGGGATGAACCAGCCTCGCAACCAGCCCAAGAAGCCAGCCACTAGAACCGGCAATGTTCACCACCTCGCCATCGAGGACGTTCTGGACTAACGGGTACGTTCTCTCTCAATGGTCATCCCATAGTCATCCTTTTTGACTCTGGTGCTTCCCATAATTTTAGTAGCAAGTCTTATGTCAATCAATACCACTTGCCTATCATTTCCACAAAAACTCCATATATGATTTGTTCTCCAGGAGGCAAAGTATTAGCAGATAAGATGGTCCATAGGGTACCTCTTAATCTGGGTGGGAACTATACCCTATCTCTCTCATTATATTGGAGCATCATAAATTAGATGTCATCTTAGGAATGGCATGGTTGCAGTACAACGGTTCTATTATTGACATTAGTCCTCAGAGAATATATCTAAATTCTCCAGTCCACTCTCCCCAAATTCTCACTCTTGAGAGTAATATCCATGTGCCTCCAACTGCTGATAACACCGAAGTCTGTAAACTCGAAGATATTCCTGTAGTATGTGAGTATCCGGACGTTTTTCCCGAAGATCTTCCTAGTATGCCACCAGAAAGAGATGTCAAGTTTAAGATTGAACTTGTACCGGGAACAGTGCCAATCTCGAGAAGGCCTATATGATAGCACCTAAAGAACTTGCAGAACTGAAAGAGCAGCTAAATGAACTGTTGGACAAGGGTTTCATTTGTCCAAGTTCGTCACCTTGGGGCTGCTCTGCATTGTTCGTGGAGAAGAAGGATAAAACATTGAGACTATGTGTGGACTATCATCCACTCAATGTTGTCACAATCAAGAACAAGAATCCACTACCCCGTATCGATATTCTGTTTGATCAGTTGGTAGGTGCTCGGGTATTTTCGAAGATGGATCTTTGTTCTGGTTATCATCAGATCAGGATTTGACCAGAGGATATACCTAAGACAGCATTCTCGACGAGGTATGGACTATATGAGTACCTTGTCACGTCCTTCAGATTAACCAACACACCGGCCCATTTCATGTATCTCATGAATTCGGTATTCATGCCAGATTTGGACAAGTTTGCCGTGGTCTTCATCGACAACATCCTTGTGTACTCAAAGTTTGAAAAAGAACATGCACAACATTTGCATATCGTGCTTCAGCGATTGCGGGACCACAAGTTAAACGCTAAGTTCAGCAAATGTGAGTTCTGGATCAATGAAGTGCCATTTTTGTGGCACATCATCTCTGCCGAAGGGATTGCAGTTGATCCAAGCAAGATTAATCAAGTACTCAAATGGGAGTCTCCCAAGTCTGTGCATGAAGTTCAAAGTTTCCTAGGTTTAGCTGGATATTACCGGAGGTTCATCCCAAGCTTTTCCAAGATAGCTAAACCAATGACGGAACTTCTAATGAAAGAAAAGAGATATACCTGGACAAAGGAATGTGAGGAGGGTTTTCAAGCATTGGTAAAACACCTCACAACAGCACGAGTATTAGCCCAACCAGACACAACAAGATCCTTTGATGTTTATTGTGATGCATCTGGAATTTGTCTGGGTTGCGTATTAATGCAAGACATAAGGGTGATCGCTTATGGATCCCAACAGCTTCGAAACCATGAGCAGCATTATCCGACTCATGATCTTGAACTCACTGTCGTGGTACTAGCTTTAAAGATGTGGAGACACTATCTATGAGGCAACCTAGTACATCTCTACACCGATCACAAAAGCTTGAAGTACATCTTCACCCAGAAGAAATTGAATATGCGACAACGGAGATGGTTGGAGTTAATCACAGACTATGAGATTGAGTTCCACTACCATCCCGAAAAGGCAAATGTAGTCGCAGATGCACTAAGTGGTAAGTCCCATATCAATAACCTTTCTATCACCTTGATAGAGGAAGAAGAACCGAGTCTCTACTTGGTTCCATATGGGGCGCTCTACAACCTGGCCCTCATTCCTACCATAAGGGAGGAAATTATGGAGGCTCAGAAGGAGGACAAGGGCATATCCCATATTCGACAACGAATGAAAAAGGGGGAAATGAAGTGTTTCCGAGGTGACGATGACAGTACCATATGGTTCATAGACCGTATCACGGTACCCCTCAATGTGGAACTTCGGAAGAAAATTTTGGACGAGGCTCATTTGTCCAAATATTCTATTCATCCGGGGAGTAACAAATTGTACCAAGACTTGAAAAAGAAATTTTGGTGGACTCGGATGAAGAGGGAAATAGAGAAGTATGTATCAGAATGTGACACATGTTGATGAGTGAAAGCCGACCATCTGAATGCAGCCGGGCAATTACAACCGTTAAGCATACCTGCCTGGAAATGGGAGGACATCAGCATGGATTTCATTGTTGGGTTACCACTCACTTTTCACAAACATGACTTGATTTGGGTGATATTCGACTGACTCACCAAGTCGGCTCACTTTATTCCAGTCAATGTCAAGTATGAGGCATGACAGTATGCAGAGTTGTATATTGCCAGAATCCTATGCCTACACGGAGTACCCCGCACTATCATATCAGATCGTGGGACCTTCTTTGTTGCTTGATTTTTGGAGTAGCTCCACTCATCTCTGGGTACCAAATTGATTCGAAGATCAGCTTACCATCCACAGACTGATGGTCAAACGGAACGAGTAAACCAATTACTAGAGGATATGCTCTGCGCCTGTGCCATTCACCATGGTAAGAATTGGGATGATAATCTACCATTGGCAGAGTTTTCATACAACAATGGTTATCAGACTAGCATTCAAATGGCACCATATGAAGCTCTTTATGGCCGGAAGTGCCGCACACCATTCAACTGATGTGAACCCGGTGAACGAGTAACATATGGTATAGACTTGGTAAAGGAAGCCGAAGATCGAGTACAAGTTATTCAAGACAACCTCAAGGCTGCTCAGTCTCGCCAGAAAAGCTATGCGGACAAACAACGTCGACCGCTTCATTTTGATATCGGGGATCACGTGTATCTTCTTGTATCTCCAATGAAAGGGATTCATCGTTTCAGAGTAAAAGAGAAGCTAACTCCGTGTTTCATCAAACCATTCGCAATAAGTGAACAATGCGGACCTGCAGCCTACCGGCTAGAGCTGCCAGCATCGCTTTCAGGGGTCCACAATGTGTTCTACATTTCACAATTGAGAAAATGTCTCAAGGCCCCAACGGAAGTCCATATGGTGGATTTGGAAGCTCTCCAACCAGATCTTACTTACTCCGAACATCCAACCCAGATAATTGATGAAAAGACTCGTACCACAAGAAAACACACCTTGCGTTTCTACAAGGTCTTGTGGGGAAACCACACCGCTGATGAAACAACGTGGGAAAGCGAGGAATATCTTAAAACCAATTATCCGAACTTGTTAACATCATATGTTCATTAGGTATTTTCTTTTTATCTTCCCTTTTGTAATCTCAGGACGAGATTCTTTTAATGGGGGGAGGAATATAAAATTCCACATTTTCCTTCATATGAGGTTCAATTGTAAATTGGTTGTTAACCCTAATGGAGACCAATGATAGCCATGCTTATAAACTAGATCTCATCAAATCTTTTCTTCTACTCATGTTTAAATTTATTAACATGAGGAATGAACTTCACCAATAAACTTAGATTAATTCTTTTGACCTCTCTTCAATGTTTGGAATTATTTGAAGAAAGATTGCTAGGTCAATTTAATATGCAGTACCAAATAGATATTCAAATTAATATAAATTGAATATAAACTACTGTATATTTGGCCCTGTCAAAATTATTCCATTCAGAGGCCATAAATTATTCTATGGTTTTCTAATATTCCAAATAGACTTCCAGCAAAGTTTCATAAATTTTGAACTCCTTTTGCTATTTTAATTGAGACGCTTAGCAAATTCAAACCCTGTTTTGAATTCAAATTTTGAATTCTGTTCAACTAGATTGAACATCAAGATTCGAACACACAATCATGTTCAGCATAACTTGCTTGACTTATCCTCATAGTTTCACAATTTTTGGAACTCAATTGCTATTTAAATCAGTGACACCATTGAATTTCCTCCAAATTCAAATTTGAATTTGAAATTCAATCGAAACTTGCTCCAAATAAAAATCCAATTGCGGAATCCAATTCTAGATATTTATTTGAGCCTCCCCACGAAAATCTAGAATTTTTGGACAAAATTTGGTAGGAGAATTGAAGTTACAGAGAAGGGAAGTAGATAAGAGGAGGTGGGGCCCACTGTCAGCCAAAGCACTCGAGTGAAACCCACGGGGGGCGCCTGTCTCCAGCTCGCCCCGCCATTCAACACCGGCAGCGCGCGACACTGCAACGCACATGCATCCACCTAGCTGCTTGCCTGCTTGACGCCGTGGCGCGCTCCCCTCTCCCCTCAGTCCCTATAAATACCCCTTGGCCGTCGCAGTTGGACACCATCCCGGTTCACGCCATTTTCGCCGCCCCTATTCGACCGAGCTCACACTGACGATTGCAGTCGTTTCTTCCCGAGCTATAAGTAGATTAAAGGCGTGTCACAAAATCCTCTACGTATTCCATTTGGTCATTGATTGTGACATAGCTTCTGCTGGGCATATTTTGAAGTTTCCCAATCGCCGTCGAGGAAGCCACCGAGAACCTTCACTGTCTCGCCGTCGAACACCCGTTCCAGACCATCTCCAGCCTCGATCCTTCAAGCAAAAAGGTTTGCAATCCTCTCTAGTTCATGCTCACGGAATCTAAGCTTATGGTTCATGTAACTTGAGTTCTTGTTTGAGAACCGAATGGTTTCTCAATAGAACAGCAAATCTTCGCGCTTAAATTCATTTCATTGTTGCAATCATCCTTAAATCTAGTTAGCAGATAGTTTCTTTGTGTCCTAAGGAAGCGCCATGCCCCAAAACCCTGAAAGTTATCAACCGAGCATCTTAGATTTCAAGTTTTCGAGGCCGCCGGTTGAAAAACCGCACTTCACCGTCGAACTCAACCTTGCCGGCAATTTCACCCCAATCTGACCCCCGAATCATACTCCTGGTGCTTCCAGGAAACTTCCCGAGTTTTTCCCGAGCCTATTGAGCCATTCTCGAGCATTTCCGACGAATGCCAAAACCCTAGCTCCGCCGTCACCGTCGCGCCGCCGTCTCCGGCCATCGCCGGCGTGATGGGACACCACCATCGGCTTGCGCGGTCGATTTTAGGGTTGAGCGGTCATGGCGAGGCCGAACGGAGCTCGACGCACCTATGTCCGGCGAAGCACCGCCGCGGTTCCGGCGTGGAGCGCCGTCGCGTCACGAGGTAGACGAAGGCCTATGGGCCCCACTTGTCAGCGCCTATTCGAACGCCCGGGATCAGTTGCGGCACTGGATCCGGTGCGGCTACACGGTTGAACCTCGTGGCCCCCGGTGTGTCCTAGATGCGATTGGCCCATTCAAATGAAGTGGGACGGCCCCTTTTATTTGAAAGTTCTAATAGAAAAAAAAATCCAGATTCAATCCAAACTTAGAAAATTCGTAACTTCCTGTAGAATGATCCAAAAATTCCCAAATAAATTTTGTTAGAACCAGCAAGAAGAATATTGTCCATTGCGGCACTTGGATTTGTATTAAAAGCCATAGAAAGTTATCCATAATTTAGATAAGCAAAATGCTTAAAGAATTCATTTCCACAATTCTGTTAATTGGCAAATTTCCAATTTTGGTCAGAACACTATTGTTTCAAGCTCTTTGGACTTAAAATACTGGGTTGATCAAAGTTTCAAACCTCTATGTAGTTATAAATTGAGAAAAATGGAAAATCAATTTCCAAAAATTTACCCAAACTTGAAAAATCAATTTCTCCCTGTAGGAAGCTCAGGAAATTGTGAAACAAATTTTCCTAGAACCAGTGAGACCCCATCCACATGATACAACCCTTGGTAGCCATAATACATCTCCAAAAATTTCAACCAAAATTTAGAGAATATTATTGCTTACCATAATTTTTAAGAATAACAAACATCTTTTATCATCTCTTGTTCTTTGCAAGATTCTTCTTATAATCCCTAGTATCCACCAATAAAATCCCAAAGTCAATTAAGATAATTATCTTATTTTATCTTTATATACTCACCCCACCTTAAGCATATTAATTATTCACAAAATCATTTATACCTAGTATATGCATATTGTGTAGTAGCTGAAGTCGAGGAGCAGCCGGAAGCCTGGGAGGTCCAGCTGCAAGAAACTAACATAGACTCAAACTCGCATTCAGGCAAGCCCCGGTTTGCATTTAAGTTCCTTACAGTGTTTTGCAGTTTTATTTCACCTTATGTCTTTAGATGATTGTGCATTACGTTTAAGGTGTTTGACATCCACTTGCATGGCCCATAAATCCTATGGAGTCTTGGGTAGGTCTATGGCCCGTTGAGTAGACACCGCTATGCTTATGCTCATAGGAATTCGGTAGAAGTCGAGTAGGTTGAATCTACTCGCGAGATAGGAATTTTGTCACAAGGGAGATTCTGGAATAAGAAAATGGTTTATGAATATGAAATTGAGACCGAGCAATGGATAGGATGCAGTGAGACATGGTCTCCCGTGCGTAGCCCTGCTTGTGTCGATTGAGGACCGTTTCCTGTGCGGTCCTGCTGGACAAGCTTGTATTGCACCGGTGACATACTGGAGGAATGGGCTCTAGTAAACTGTCGTAGCTTGATACTGGTACGTTGAGGCATTCTGTTTTGTTTTATAGGCGTGGGTAGAGGGCAGCAAGGTGTAAATCAGTTGGTGGGCACGTCAGAGTACGCCCCACGTAGTGACCTCCTGCTCGTGACAGATCGACCGGTTCGACATTCGAGTGTTTAGTGAAAGGTGGCCATATACGACTAGTTCTGAATTGTTATGTAGGAACTGTTGAAAGTACTCGCTGAAATTTCCGAAAGTGCGTATTTGTCGTGTTGTTCCGGGTATGTCCTGATTGCAATCACCGTCCCTTGCAGTAATAGAGTACCACTTGTTCACTGCGCCGTGACGTATTAAATACTAAAGAAGTCAGGAGAATATGATATACTGGTTTATAAATTTCTTGGACAACCTTGTTTGGCTTAGAGATAGTACAATTAAAAGTTTACAATTTCCCCATACTTTACCTGTAATAGCATTATGTGCTTTGTGCACGTCATATCATCGGCAAAGTATTTCTTGTTTGATTGTGGAGTCTATGATGTGTCGTGCCTAAGGAATGTCATGTGCTAATTAAAACATGACTATATGGATCCACTTGTAGGCGGGTCCTTTATGCTATTTCTTACCTATCCTTAGTATTCATCCTTGCATATGTCTAGTGAGATGGGTTAGTCTTGCTGAGCCTTATGCTCACGTTTGCAGTTAACGAGTTTTTGCAGATTATACGACTGATGATGGGTTTAATGACGAGGTTGCACCCCCTCCAGGGTTTACAACCGAGTGGGATCCCTGCACGCCACCGTGAATTGTGTGTTGCTAGTGCAAAGTATCCAGGGCATGGATGACTTTGCTTTTGCATAGCTAGTGCTGAGAGTGTAGCTATGATGTATAGTACTCTTTCCTTCCGTTAGTACTTTTAAACTTCCGCTTTGCTTGTCAATAAAGACTTGGTATTGTAAATTTGTTCTCGTTCTATTCTTGTATACTGTTGGGTGTCGCATCGCACGACACCACCCAATGAGATCCATGGAGGTCGAGATTTCGGTCCCCACACCTAATGGTTATGGAAATTTTATAGGGCACACTAGGTACTATGGGTGAGGTTCTGGCCAAACTTGGGATCAATACATAGAATTTACTGTTGTATAAAATTCAATGAACCTAAACACTTCCCAGAATTTTGAGGAAAAATTTGTAGCTTTGACATGGCCAAAAGTTGGTGTTCTTTTTATAGGAGGTCAAGAGTGACTCAAAAAATTTGTTTTGAAATTTTCTAAGCATCCTACTGTGAGATATTGAATTTACAAGTTTGGACAATTTACTGAAGAGTTTATGGACTTTTTGGAATTTTCAGGTACATAGAGATTGGAAATACAATTTGGCTATTCAATGAACTCAAATGGACCTGAAACTTTTTACTGGAACTCAAAAGAATTATTTGGAATGATGTGGAGAAATTTGAGAATTTTTGAATGAATGGAGCACCAGTAACTGATTCCAATAGCATTTTGCTTTATGGAGTTATTGAGATTAATTTATAGATTTTCATATAGATCCAAGTGCACCATTTGAAAGTATAGAACATACTGGTTCCAAAAAAATAATTTGGGAATATTTGGACAAGTATTATAGGAGCTATGGATTTTTAAAGTTGGGACCAAATCTGAAATTAAATTTAACTGCGAAAATTTGAATTAAATAGTGGGTTCACTGGTTTAAAATGGGCCAATCGGGAGCAAGCCACACGGGGCTATAAAGTTAACGGGCGTAGCCAAATTTGATCATCGGACCACAGCTGATCCGAGGCGCGCGGTGTATTAGGCTGACGGATGGGCCCCACGAGGTCTTCTTCCACCTCGCGCCAGAGGCGCTCGGGCGGCGCCCGACGGCGGGCTCTCGCCGGCGCCTCGCCATAGCTCGACCTGGGGTAAGCCGACCTCCCGGTCTCTCCACCCCCACCTAAAACTTGATGGGAAAGTCGATAATGAGGCACCCGATGGCGATTGGCGGCCGGAGAAGTGGTCTCGACGGCGGCGGGCAGAGCTAGGGTTTTGGCGATGTCGGCAAGCCTCAAACATTTCCCGAAGAAGCTGGAAAATGGCCAGGAAGCTTCCTGGAAGCCTGGGGAAGATGATTAGGGGACGCAAATTGAGTGGAAAGGCCGGCAATGTCGAGTTCCCCGGTGAGCCGTCATAATTTTCAAAAGGCGGATACGAAAACTCGACTCCCATCTAAATTACTCGATGGGTTGCTCATAATTCTGGTCTTCAGCTGCGTATGGAGGTCTAGTCCCTAATCCTTAACTGGATTGAAAAATGTTTGCACGTACAAACTAAATTAAACGCAAAACCTAGCATCATCGCTCATACTTGGCCGAAACAAAAAATGGAATTTATACTTCGAGGATGAATGAAAATGGATGCGGTTTTCACCTTGATCAAGAGGGTGGACTGGTGATTCTTTTTGCTATTGGGAGCAGCTCGTGACTTGGTAGATATCGGCGGCGCCACGGTAGCAGAGAGGCGGCAAAGCAGGGGAGTTCACCGTTGGCCCAACAATCGTCAAATCCGCCGATGGGGAGGCTCAATGTGTGAAAGAAATTGATCAACGAGCTGCGCTAAAGGTTGAGGAGTAACCCAATGTGAATTTGAGCCAAACCGATGATCCCTTCTGGATGTCGAGGGGGGGGGGGAATGACTCGCCGGGAAATGAAGCTTTTGCGCCAGGGATGAAACAACGACGAAGTACTCGACTTGGGGGCTGGGAAGGACATAAGAAGGAGCCTTGGGTATGCTGTAGGCAGCTGGAGGCGACTTAAGCGAGCCGGGTGATCGGTGGCATTTGCATGCAGGGAGGTGGCGCCACAGTAAGAACAGCAGCGAAATTGACCCACTGACCAGTGGGTCCCACCTCTCCCTTCAACTCTATCTTCTCTGGACACTGAAATATCCCACCATCTTGTGTCCAAAAATTCTAGATATTTTATGGTAGACTAAATTGAAGGTGTAGAAATTGATTCTGCAATCAAATTGTTAATTTGACAATGTTTCATTTGAATTTGAATTTGAGTTGAATTCAATGTAGCTATTGAATTAAATGGCAAACTTGCTTAACAAATTATGAAAGTTTGCAAGGAGAGTATTTGGAATATTTGGAAACTATTGATGAACTCAAATATTCATGGTAACTTCATTTGAACATTAGTTAAGTTTATTTTTTTAATTCCCTCATTTGGAGTTAGGATAAACTTGTTTTTCTCATTTCCTTTTTAGTTCTTTTTACCGTTCAAATTTTTTAGCCCCAACTGAATTTGCATTATGGAAATTTGGGCTTTTACAAGGACTGTCAACATACTCCCCCACACTTAGTCCTTCGCTCATCCTCGAGTGAAGGCAAGAAGAAGAACTAAGGTTTTGTCATTAATTTGCTGTAAGTTAGAAAATGAGAGTACTAGATATTTCAACTCATAGCTCAATTCATGGATTCCCTATTTGCAATGTGGCTATCATCAATATTGGGTGTTTGAAGAGTGGAATGGTTGGAATGTAGTTCCTTTGGATCTTCTCCTGCCAAAATTATTTGACAGTTTGCTATATTCGGAAAGTCAAAGAAACAATTGCCTTTATCTCTCATTTGAAATATCTCAAATCTCTCAAAGTGTTTTGATCCTCACCTTGGCATGTTTTTCCAATTTTGTCCGTCTACTAAATATGGCTATATCTAGAGCTTGGTAGGGATAAATGTGGCACACAGTGCAATCCATATATTACTAAGTCAAAAACTTCATCCTATGAGAGACTTATGCGACAAACAATGTGACAAAGAAAATCCTTGTGAACATGAATGGAATGGATAAATGTGTACTCCATGGTTTTCTCTCTTTAAGGATGAAACATGTCTACTTATTCTGTATTTTTTTGGCATACTTCCTCTTTTGAAGAGTAGATGCTTTTTTTTTCATAGCCATGTCTTCTACTCTTTTTTTATTTTTCTAGAAAATTTTTGATAATTATAATGTATGGAGTTTCATTATTGGATGGATGAATGATGTATGCAAATTCTCAATGTGATATATTTTACATGAATGGGGTGCACAAGAATTTCTACGTCAAGAGTTCATGCAGATCACTCAATTGGGTCACTAGTATGACAAAGTTCAATGAAAAGCAAAGTGGCATATGCATGTGGTTTTCAATAAGTGCATCATATGCCTTGGTGGGTATTTTAAATTTTGAAATGAGAGAATCAGGCAAAGTTCAAGACTCCAAATTTTTGCAAACATCAAAATCAATTTCGAGCAAAGAGGTATCTCCTCGAATAACTCATTTACCATATCACACTAGTCAAATACATAGATGATGTGTTTTTTCCTATTTTTATTTCTGGAATCAAAAACAAGGCATTAATTTGAAATATAAAGTATTCAAATTTTCAGCTCAAGCAAATTTTGACTACCAAGTTTTAATTTCTAATGTTAAGTTGATTCATTTTAAATTCTTATTATTAAATAGGAAATCAACTTAAATAGCAGGGTAGCACATATATTCGGAGATATGAGATCCAAACCAAACTTGTAGAGTGAAACAGAGCCATGTGTGGTCCACACTAGGTCGATCGACCCGCCTTCTGGCCTCTCTGTTTCGACATGGCGAGTCGTATGTTCGATTGCGATGTGTTTCGGGATGCAATGCTATTTTTGCATGTCCCGATTTTGCGATCTGGGGTGCCTCCCCCACAATTGTTCACTGGACTCTTCAATCAACAAAAATAAACTAAAAGGGGGAACTTTACCGGGTTAGACGAACCGGTAAGTTCACTTTATTAAATTCAAAATATTGGGGATACTTACATTATTCAATCTAAACATGAGGAATAAAAATTGGAACAAAACTAAACTTAAACTAGTAAGCATCCTATGCTGTTGGGACATCTAAACTATGGTGTGTTGTATATGTCGGGCTCCCCAACGACATTGCATAACGCCGCAACTTGGCGCTCATGCCACGACGAATGCCGTAAATCTTCTCCTTGAGAGAGATGAGTTCATCCTTCAGTTTCGCATTCTTGATGCGCCCTTCAGCCACTAAGTCGATAGCTTCTTGTTCTCCAAACGGAGAGAAGCTAACTCTTTAGAAAGTTGTGCCACTTTAGGGGCACGAGGAAATTTGCCATCGCTGTCCTCAAATCTGTCAGGGGGCCCTCTAATGGCAGGCAGCGAGAGGTGACGCCTAAGCTTGTAGGGCGATGAGCCGGTTAACTCCTCGATTGCCAAATTATCCACACACTTGAAAAAAAACCTTTTCATAGCCTCCTTCAGGCTTGCGCACCCCATAGATAATGAGGCAGTCTCCCATACGATCCGGCGAGGTACGCGTAGGTGACTTGTAGTAGTAGCTCACCACGTCACCGTCCTTGGTTTTCAGAGTGTACATAAACTCCCCGCCAAGCTACATATTTTGGAGAGACTCGTCTTTTTCAGGAAAAAGACGGGTCTTGACTGGCTTAAGGCCAGCCACAGTCAGAAGACGTGTAGGCATCGTCGATTACATGGGCGTCCTCCGAGGGGAGAGCGACCATGCATCACCACGAGGTGTGGTGCTACGCCCACGTGGAGTCGTCGTCGATGGTGGGATCATGGTGAGAGGTTTAGCATCTATTGCCATGACGGACTCCAAAGCGAGGGTGGTGTTGTCGTTGGCCGGCACGATGTTTCTGCTTTGGTTGAAGGTTGAGCTAGAGGAGGCATGAGGGAAAATTTTCTTGTCGGCCATGACTTGGATGGAAGGAACAGGAGATGAATGATTTTCTAGAAGGTGCAAGGTTCCCCTATCTTTTCTTGTCAATAAATAAGCGAGATAAATACGATAGCATCGAGAATCTTGTTTGGATACGTTGGGAGAGTCTGCACAAGAAAACAGAGCGTCGACGGCGCGAAGGGGACTTCGGTTGAACCTAGGGTTCGATCAAAACCTTTTTGGCTCCACTCTGGCCAAGTTTTTGTGGGTCGACTAAATGGGCACCATAGATGATTATTTGGATGGACCCATCAGTTGGACGCGGAGAATTTATACATAATTTAAAGAAACAGCGTGAACATCAATAAGATTTATCATGTTGATTTCTAATTTTGCCTCCTACTCCTGGGATTTAATAAATAATGTGAGTTGGTGCCATTCACCTTGAATAGTTGACCATCATCACCTTGGAATGTGATTGCTCAATGGGATGAGGTTTCTATTACATTGAAGGGTCCTTCCCATTTATTTCTAGGCTTCCCACGTTTGAAGAGTTTAACCCTAGAGTTAAAGAGCAAGACTTTATGTCCAGGTTTGAACTCTTTTGGCGTGATCCTCTTATCATGCCATCTTTTGGTTCTTTCCTTGTAATTTTTGGCACTATGAGATGCCTTATCTCTCCACTCTTCCAACTTGGAAATTTGTTTCAATTGGTGTTTTCGGGCTTCATGGAGGTCCATGTTCCACCGCTTGGTGGCCCAATAAGGTCTATGTTCCAATTCTACAAGAAGATGGTAAGTCTTCCCATAGACAAGTTTGAAGGGAGACAGACCGATGGGTGTTTTTTAAGCAGTACGGTTCGCCCACAATGCGTCGGGTAGCTTATGCTTCCATCCCGTTCCCATTTTCAAGACAGTCTTTTGCAGAATATTTTTAATTTGCTTATTAGATGTTTCTGCTTGACCACTTGTTTGTGAGTGGTATGGAGTAGCAATATTATGTTGGACACCAAGCTGCCTCAAAATGTTCCAGAAGGTCTTATCTATGAAATGAGACCATCCATCACTTATGACCATATTGGTAGTGCCAAAGCATGGAAAGATGATGTCATAGAACATTTTCCTAGCTTGCTTGTAATCGGCATTCTTGCATGGCAAGGATTCTACCCATTTCGACACATAATCTATGGCCACAAGGATATACTTGCAATCATAGGACCTAGGGAAAGGTCCCATGAAATAAATACCACACACATCAAATAATTCTACTTGAAGATTATATGTTTGGGACATCGCATTGCGAGCTGAGATTCCTCCATGCTTCTGGCATTTCCAACATCTGCGAATGAATTCTTTTGTGTCTCCATACATAGAAAGCCAATAGAATCCACCCTGTTAGATCTTTGCCTAGATACGGTAATCACCGTAACGGCCACCATAGGGGATAGCATGGCATTTCTCATTAATCTTGGTGCCTTCAATTGATGGGATGCACCTTCTAAGAGGTCCATCGACACAGACTCGATAGAGGTATGGGTCATCCCAAAGGTGTCTACAACTCTCATAGATGAAGTTCACGAGATCTGCACACCAAGGGTGAGAGTCAGTCACCTCGAGAAGCATATCATCTCGTAGGAAATCATTGAATGGAATGTCCATGGTTTGCATGACTTCCATACGTAAGAGATGATCTGCAACGGAATTCTCTACTCCTTTATTATCCTTAATTTACAAGTAACATTCTTGTAGTAGAAGAATCCATTGGATTCGCCTAGGTTTAGAATCCTTTTTGTTGGGCAAGTACTTCAAGGCGGCATGATCTATGTAGACTATGACCTAGGATCCATCCAAATGGGACCTAAACTTGTCGATAGCAAAAACTATAGCTAAGAGCTCTCTCTCGATTGTGGCATAATTGAGTTGAGCTCCCGTCAGAGTTTTGCTAGCATAGGCTATTGCATGATGCTCTTCGTCTTTGGTTTGGCCTAGGATCGCACCAACAGCAAAATCACTAGCATCACACATGATTTCGAATGGCAGCGTCCAATTTGGAGGTTAGATGATTGGAGCCGAGATGACTGCCTTTTTGAGTGTATCAAATGATCTAAAGCATTCATCATCGAAATAAAATGGAGCTTCCTTAGCTAGTAGGTTGGTGCGGGGTCTAGCAACTTTTGAGAAATCTTTGATGAATCGTCGATAGAACCCCACATGACCTAAATAGCTGCGGATATATTTAAAATTTATAGGAGGTGGAAGTTTCTCAACAACTTCAATATTTGCTTTTTCCACCTCTATCCCTCTCTAAAACACTATGTGTCCAAGAATGATGCCTTCACAGACCATGAAATAGCACTTTTCCCAATTAAGCACTAGGCCTTTCTCTTGGCATCTATGTAAGACCTTGTCTAAGGTTTCCTGCCAATGATCAAAAGTTTTTCCATAGACAAATAAATCATCGATGAAAGCTTCCATGATCTCCTCAATCATGTTGGAAAATATAGACATCATGCATTTTTGAAAAGAGGCAGGAGCAATACACAGTCCAAAAGACATACATCGATAGGCATAAGTACCGTAAGGACAAGTGAATGTGATATTACTTTGATCATTGGGATGGACTAGATTTGATGATAACCCAAATACCAATCAAGGAAGAAAAAGTAGAAGTCTTTTGCCAACCGCTCTAACATCTCATCGCTGAAGGGCAGTGGAAAATGACACTTCCTTGTAGCCTTGTTATGTTTTCTGTAATCAATGCACATCCTCCAACCTGTGACGGTTTGTTGAGGAATTAATTCATTCTTCTCATTCTAAACTACCATCATACATCAAATCTTAGGAACTACTATATCTGGGATGACCCATTCACCATGAGGGATAGGGTAAATAATCCCTGCATGCAAAGTTTCAAGACTTCTTTCTTGACAATTGCCCGCATCGTATTATTCAATCTCCTTTGAGGTTCTCATGAGGGGACACTCTTAGGGTCAATAGGTATGCGATGAGTGCATAACGCTGGACTAATTCCCTTGAGATCCTCTAGCGAATAGCCAAAAACAGCTCTATGATTTTATAGCATGGCTATGACTCTGAGTGTCTCATCTTCTGAAAGCTTGTCACTTATGATGATAGGGTCTTCCAAATCGCCATTTAGAAAAGGCATGACATAGGCCTAGAGGTAGGATTTTTATCTCAACAGGAGGTTTTGGGTGATTCAATTGCCTTCTGAAATTCATCCTCCTCTTAGACGAAATCTTCTTCTCCTTCAATTTCGGTGGGTGCTAAGAATTGAAGAGTCATAACCTCCTCTATTGGTTCATCTTGGATGGGAGATTCTGCGAATGTGTTCTTGGAATGCAGAATAGGAATAGAGAACTTTCTCCCTCCAAGTTTGACATTGAGGTTTCATTCCAAAAGAATTTCCATGAGAAATTTCTCAATGGGAATCCCAATCATAATGTCAAAATATTGGATTTCAAACACATGGAAGTCTAGGATAGCCTCAATATCTTTGTGTCTTACAGACATCTGTTGCAAAACCCTGCATCCTTCAAAGATGTTTCTGAAAGAATCTCAGAAGAATTTACATGTTGTTGCCAATGACACATCGCCCAGAATGGCGAGAGCACAAGAATCAGAAATGAGATTTGGTCCAACGGTGGGGTTGTATAGGACCCTCATTGGTGTCCCTATAATGAAACATAGAATTGTTGCCAAAGGTGAGGTCATCCGAAGGATTTCGGTCGACTACTAAACTTTTGCAGTCCATTCTCTGCTTAGAATAGAGGTTAACTCCTTGAGATTCTGTTGGACAAACACTCCATCAGGTGGGTCAGGTTGAGTTAGTGGCAATGATGGTTTCCTATGGAAACAGTACTTCGAGGTATTTCCAAAATCTTCAAATATTTCTTCCTTGAAGTAAAAGGGAAACTTCAAAGGTTGAATTTCCCCTTCCTTCGTAGTTTGGGTTTGGTAGAGGATTCTTCCAGCAAGGTTTGGGATAAGCAAGAATTAGGTTCATCCTTGTCCATGGAATTATCCTCGTTTCTTGACACGGCTTCTTCTTGAGGAGGCTCATTAAGACCCACAATGAAGGAAGAATTTTCTAGAATTCTATCCAGAATATCCTTGCCCTCTTCCGACGTCTTATGGAGGAAAGATCCTCCAACCTTAATATCAAGATGTAGGGCTGACTCTTTGTTCAACCCCATGTAGAAGTGTTGCAAAAGCAATGGATCAGGGATGGACAAATCTGGGCCGGTATTTCTTAAAAGAGAATATCTACCCCAAGCTGCACCTATAGACTCGTTCTTCATCAGCTGGAAGCATAGTACTTCCTTTCGTAAGGAAGCAATTCAAGCAATTGAAAAGAAAGCAAGACAAAATATGTCTCGTAATTCATTCCAATCTCCATTTGTCTTCCCAATGTTGTGGTCGTACCATTGTGTAACACACTCATTTTCATCCATCATGCATGGCATACATTCTAATACATGTTTAAAATTAAGCAACATAAAAATGATTGAGTTTAAAATGAATCTAGAGTGAAACCACGATAAAAAATTCTAAAAAGTGTGGACTAGTCCGGTTTTGGTGCGGACTAGTCCGATTTCTCTCTGACCTCCATCGAACATGTCCGTTTTAGTGCGGACTATTCCGGCTTATCCTTTGGACACTTTCGGACTTGTCCGGTCCATTGCGGACTAGTTCGGTATTCCAACTCCTTAGAAATTTTGCTAAGTCCCTGGACTTGTGCGGACTTGTCCGGTATTCCCGTGGACTTGTCTATTTTCCCTCTAACTAAAATTGGACTTGTCTGGTTTTATCCAGACTTGTCTTATTTTCCTCTGACCAAGTTCGCACTTGTCCGTTTTCGCCACTATCAATTTTTGGACTAGTCCAGCCCTTTTTGGACTTGTCCGGTAAATCGCAATTCCGAGTTGATCTTTTATTCCACGACGTGGTTTTGGGTTCTACCTTAAGTGGGCCTAAGGATGTCGTGTCTAACTCTTTTTGGAGCCCATGTGGGACCCCACACCAGCCTCCAGCCACCCCAAACTCGAAATTCATTGAAACCCTAGCCTCCACCTCTCTGTAAACAGTCCCATCCCTCCACCTTGCATTCATTTGCTTCAATTGAAGACCACCAGACCCTAGTTCGTGGATAGCCGCCACCAAGGAAGGATAAGGAGATCCCTAACAAGAAGAAGAAGAGGAGGAAATGAAAGAGAATCAAGATCTCCATCAAGTTTTGTTCTTCATAACCAATTCATGATCAAGTTCCTCATCAACCTTAGATCGTCAAGATCAAAGTGTTGACTCCAAAACCCTTGATCCATTGAAGTTCTAAACACTTGGTATACCTTCTACTCTATATTTCTCACGTGAATTCAACCCCGTTCCTCCAAATTCATGTTGATCTAGAAAAGTCTAGTTTGATTTTTCTGCGAAGGGCGGACTAGTCCGGCCCTGCAGCGGACTAGTCTGATTTTGCATTCTATTTTCTACTGAATTAATTCTAAACTAATTTGAGTCGATTGCAAACCTGTCCAAACTTGTTAAAAACTAATAGAACTAGTTAGTAAACATTATTAACAACTCATTAAATAGTTCTGCTTCGCATTTTCATTAATCACGCATGTCATGACATATTGAGTAATATTGTAAGACCTATGTGTGCTGAATACATTGGCTTGTAGTGAATACACTTGGCTTTGATGATAAAAGTTTTTAAATATCACTAAAACACCTTTTTATCAAGGTCCAACTCTAGCTCTGAGCTATAGCAAGGTCTGACGGTAGGTCCGGCTTGGTTTGGGTAGCTCCGGTTACGTTCGATGCTAGGTCCGACTAGCTTTGGTTATCTCCGGTGAGCTTTATCTTTAGCTCCGGCATGTCTTTGTTAGCTCCGGCATGTCTTTGATAGCTCCGGCATATATTTGATAGCTCCGACATGCTTTTGCTAAGCTCCGACATACTTTGTCTAGCTCTGGTTTTGGGTTGACTAGTTTTGACTAGTTTTTGGTAAGCTTTGGCGCTAGGTCCTGCTAGTTTTGTAAGCTCTGGTAGGGGCTTGGTTGTACTAGTTTGGTAAGCTCCGGCGCTAGGTTCTACTAGCTTTTGTTAGCTCCGGCTCAAGCTCCGGGTTGCTCTGGCAAGGTCCGGAACTTGACCGCGGTGCTTCTGCTTTTCATTTGCAATGTTTCGTACTTGCTTTACATTGTTGGAAAAATTGCTTAGTATTCATTTGCTAAGTTTTTGGTGCGTTTTGGTTGATATGGATGATATCGTTTTGCTATGCTTTGCAACATGCTTATGTGAGGTTCTCACGTAAGGTGTTGTGTTCGGAACTAAATTGAGTCAAGTCGAGGACTTGGGCTCGTATGGATTGGTTGTTTATTCATGTGCAGGTGTTGCTTGAGTTCAAGACATGGCTGGTGAAGGGATCCATTGGACTAGTCTCAGGGAGGAGATGAGGTTCCAACAACCAAATTCAGGAGGAATTGTGGTTGAGCTGATCAGGAGGTTGCGCAACATGATTGAATCAAGGGCAGTGCATATGAAGGTTACTGAACATCAAAGGAAGGTGTTCGCACGTATGCATGCGGTGCATGACGTGGCAACATGGTTCCGAAGATGGGATAAGGAAGGGAAGATCTGGTCGGAAGGATCGGATCGTACCGGTTGATGACTTTGGCTGCGGCGGAGTCGGTTATGGCTCGGTATGGAAAGTATCGAGTTGGTTATGTTAGGATTTCGTGTGTGTCATGAATTCTAGTTGTTTAGGAATGTGGGATACGTTCCTAAGGTGTTTGGAAGTCTTAAGATTGCTTCTATCTGCGTATAGAAGAATCTTGAGCAGTTATGGAAAGTTAGGATTCATGATCTGAGTAGGATTGAAGTCCTAGTTGATATTGGGTTGGCCTAAGGGCTGGTTATATAAGCAAGGGAGCCCAGAGCTCGGTGTAGACGACTTCGGGGCTGTTCCTCTTGTGTTCTATTGAATAAAATTTGTAGTTTGAAGGAACTTTTGTGCCTTGTTCGTCCGACTTGTTCCAGACAAGTTTTACTCGTCGAGTTTCTGGACAGCACTACCTTTCGTCGGTGGTTTTATCATAACTCGAGTTTTACAGATCCAATTGACGTGATTCCTTTTGATTTGTCTTCAAAACTTGATTATCTATCATATGTCAAAATTTCACGGTCATTGGATTTGTGGTCTATGATTTACACGAGTTTCATTGCAGCATTCCAGAACTGTTTTTTCTCGGGTAAGACAGATTGACCATTGTTTTATCTTTCGATCATAACTTGAGTTTTTCTCGTCGGATTTGAGTGATTCTTTTTGTGTTGTCTTCGTGACTTGATTCTCTCTGATATCCATCACTTTTGTCACGGTGAAACACATTTAGATTAGTCTCACACACGATTTCTTTAAGAGATCGTTTTTCTGCCGAAAGGGTTTGGGGTTTAATTGTTTCTGCTGCGTAAGATTTTTAAATCTACCATTCACCCCCCCCTCTGGTAGGTTTTCACGTGCTCTTAGATCCTACAATTGTTATCAGAGCCACAGTGCTCTAATCTTTGAGATTTGCACGTGTTTTTTACTAATCATCATGGAGAAGTACTCCGGCAAACCATGTGTGTTTGCTGGTATTGATTTTCAGGTTTGGAAGGCTCGCATGGAGGCTTTTATCCAGGCACAAGGCTTTGCAATATGGGAGAAGGTGTATAAGCCTTATGAAGTGCCACCTAATGATCAAATCACGGCCACAAACCTACGAGACGTCGACAACAACAACAAAGCCCGGAACTTGATCATCCAAGGACTCACTCAAAGCGACTTTGATCGTGTCGCTCACCTCCGATCAGCATACGATGTTTGGAGAGCTCTCTGTGATTACCATGAAGGCTCCAACACAATCAAGGAGGTAAAACAAGATATGTTCAAAAAGGAATATATGCGCTTTGAGATGCAACCAGGTGAGTCTATCGATGACCTCTTTGCTCGTTTCAATAAAATTCTCAGCAACTTACGTAGTGTCAACGTTAATTTTTCTGATGCTGAGAATGCTAGGCAACTTCTTAGTGCATTAGACATGTCAATTTGGGAGATGAAAGTAACATCCATTCGTGAATCAATTGTCATGAGTTCTCTTACATTAGATGTACTTTATTCTAAACTAAAAACTCATGAAATTGACATCCTAGCACGTAAGAACCCAAATAAGTCTATTGCATTTGTTTCACAACGTGATATGTCTAGCTCCTGCCAATCATCATCTTGCAATACTCTTGCTTTATTGTCCTCACTAACCCTGGAGTAGATCGAAGAATTTCCAGAAGAGGAGTTGGCACTCATCTCTACTAGATTCTCAAAAGCATTGCAAAATGTGAGAACTAGAAGGAGAGGAAGCTCCGGACCTCAACGTTGTTTTGAATGTGGTAAAACAGGACACTTTCGTACAGAATGCCCTAAACTTTCAGGTCCGACCACCCGGGAAGAAAAACAAAGCAAGGTCCGGACCTCCTCTGGAAATTCCCACAAGAAGAAGAAGGGTACCATTGGATGTAAGATGATTAACAGCTTCATCACCGCACTTCAAGAACTTAGTTCAAGTGATGTAGACTTTGAAAGTGATGAAGATGATGACGATCTGGCCAACTTATGCTTCATGGCGGGAAACAAGATCAAGATCAAGTCAGGAGGATGCAGAACACAACAGTGAAGACGATGAGGTATATTCTACCTGCAATGAAATGTGTGATGCTATTTCTCGTGCAACTATTATTGTCAAGAAAAAGGACAAAAAGCTTAGGGGTAATGCTGCTAAAATTGAATCACTAGAATCTGAAATTAACCGTTTAAAAACTTTGATTCCTAGTGATGATGCATGTCCCTCATGTGACTTAATCTATGAACAATTGTCCACATTAAGAAGTGCACACTCCTCCACTCTAGATAGACTTGATGAAGAAATTGAAAAGAATAAAGAGCTTGCTGCACTTAATGATAAAAACTTGAAAGATGCTAGCTGTTCTACAATTGATTTGCATTGTTCTACTTGTGATGATCTTGATAAGAAACTACAGGATGCTATGAATGAAATTTCTATATTGAACAATGCTTTACATTCTCATGAAGTTAAATTTTGTTCAAATTGCAAACTAAAAGGAAAAACTTCATGTGAAAATTGCCTTGATCTATCCAATAAACTTGATGACATGCATAGGACATTAGATCGTTTTTGTAATGGGAATAAGAACCTAAACTTGCTGCTGAATTCTTCCAAGTCATGCAATGATAAAACTGGTTTAGGTTTTGATTCTCATGCTCATGCTAAGGCACATCCATCTAAAATTGTAAAGTCATTAGGAAGTGGTTTGATTCAAACAGTTCCTAAACAAAAGGAAGTGGTTTTCAAATCTGCAGGAGTATTGTCTCATTCGGTATCAAATAAAAATGTTGATTGCTCATCTAGACATGAACACAAAGTTAAATTTCATTGTACCTACTGTGGTAGAGATGGTCATGTCATAGATTTTTGTTATAGACTAACTAAACAACAGAAAAAGGAAAGAAAAATTGCTAGATCTTATAACTTTCATGCAATTATAAAAACATAACCTGCTTTAGTGAGTCAGAAATTTGGAAAGGTAGCTTCCGGACCATCTGGTAAGAAATCCGCAAGCTGCTCCGATAGTTCCGATAGCTCCGAGAGCTCCCGGACCTTCTGTTGTTTCCTTCGGAACTTCAGCTTTTGCTTCCGGAGCTTCAGCCTTGTCTTTTGGAACTGCTGCTTTTACCTCCGGAGTTACTGGTTTTTATGCTGAAAGAGTTAAGAATAGAAAACCTCAAACTTCGACACATAAACCTGCTGTTTTATCTCAGCTTTCGCGTGTTTTTCCTGCTACACGTCGCGTGACTCAGTACTAAATTCCTAAATGCCTTTTGACTAACCCCAGTATTGAGTCATCGACGTATTGTGTTTCTATGTAGGTTACACGTTTGAGGAAGGAGAACATTTGGATTGTGGATTCAGGTTGCTCACGCCACATGACCGGTAACAAAAATTGGTTCTCCTCCCTCTCTTTTTTGTCACCTGTAGAGAATGTTACTTTTGCCGATAATTCTTCAACTCCTATAATTGCTAAGGGTTCGATTAGAGTAAATGATCACTACACTTTGAAGGATGTGGCACTTGTAAAAAATTTTAAATACAACTTGCTTTCTGTTGTACAATTGCTAGATGAAAATCTAGAAATTATTTTCAATAAAAACTGCTGCAAAGTTGTAGGTTCAAATAGTGAGCTTATTTTTAACATGTCTCGGTTTGGAAGAGTTTTTAAAGCTGATTTTGATATGTCTTCCTCTAAGCATAGGTTTCTAGTTGCTAATGATTCAAAGGACTTATATTTTTGGCATCGTAGACTTGGTCACGTAGGCTTTGATCACCTAACGCGTGTTAGTGCTCTTGATCGCATACGTGGGCTTCCTAAGCTTAAAGGGGACAAAGAAATTGTGTGCTCTTCTTGTAGACATGCTAAGATGGTTGCAGGTTTACATACTCCTCTCACAATGATCATGACAACTAAACCATGTCAACTTTTGCATCTTGACACCGTAGGACCTTCACGTGTTCAATCCTTCGGAGGTAAATGGTATGTTCTTGTTATTGTTGATGATTATTCTAGATACTCTTGGGTTTACTTTATTGCGTCTAAGAATGAAGCTTTTAGTCACTTTAGGACTTTATTTCTTAGATTATCAATTGATCACCCAGGATCTTTAAAGGCAATTAGAAGTGATAACGGAACTGAATTTAAAAAACAATCTTTTGATCACTTTTGTGCTGAAAATGGAATAGATCATCAACTTTCTTCACCATATGTACCTCAACAAAATGGTGTTTTAGAAAGAAAGAACAAAACCTTAGTTGAGATGGCTAGGACTATGCTTGATGAATATCAAACTCCTAGGAAATTTTGGGCTGATTCGTTAGCAACCGCTTGTTATGTCTCAAAATCGTGTTTTCTTGCGTGCTAAGCTAGGTAAAACTCCATATGAGCTTCGGTTTGGACATAGGCCTAGTGTTACACACTTTCGGGCTTTTGGTTGCAAATGCTTTGTTAAGAAACATGGTAATCTTGATAAGTTTGAACCTCGATCCATTGATGGTATGTTTCTTGGTTATCCATCTCATACTAGAGGCTACCGTGTGCTTTTACTTGACACTAACAAAATTGTGGGGACTTGTGAAGTGTCCTTTGATGAAGCTAGCCCAGGTACTAGCTCTGGTGTTGCAGGACCAGATCCGTATCCTCAGGGGGAGGGTATTTTCGAAGATGAAGAAGAGCCGGTGATACTGCCTGGTAGTTCCGAAGTTGACACGTGTCCAGCTCCGGACATTGAACAAGCTCCGGCTATCACCTATGCTGGTCCTGATCGTCCACAAGTCACAAGTTCATCAATCTACGATGAACCTAATGAAGAAGAAGCTTGTGAGACATTTGTTCCCCTACGGCTTTACAAAGATCATCCCCCACAACAGATGATTGGAAGCTAACGAACGAGTCACACAGTCCAGGTTTTGCGATCCAAACTCTCATGCTCATTCTGCTTTTGTTGCTTCTTTTGAACCCAAAGATATATCACACGCACTCACTAATGAATCTTGGATTATTGCCATGTAAGAAGAGTTAGAAAATTTTGAAAGAAGTAATGTTTGGAAACTTGTACCTCCACCTCAAGGTCACACTTTAATTGGAACTAAATGGGTATATAAAAATAAACAAAGTGAGGATGGGGTTGTGGTTAGGAATAAGGCTAGGTTGGTTGCTCAAGGTTTCAATCAAGTTGAAGGTCTAGATTTTGATGAAACTTTTGCTCCTGTCTCTAGATTAGAAGCCATAAGAATTTTGTTAGCTTTTGCAGCATCTAAAGGTTTTAAGCTATATCAAATGGATGTTAAAAGTGCTTTTCTTAATGGCTACATAGATGAGGAGGTTTATGTCAAACAACCACTGGGTTTTGAAAATCAAGATCTTCCTAATCATGTTTACAAACTGTCCAAAGCCTTATACGGTCTCAAACAAGCCCCTAGAGCATGGTATGATAGGTTAAAAATATTCTTACTTGAAAAGGGGTTTACCATGGGCAAGGTTGATAAAACTCTTTTTGTGCTTAAACATGGCAATGACTCATTATTTGTTCAAGTGTATGTGGATGATATTATCTTTGGTTGTGCTTCTCATGATCTTGTGTCCAAGTTTTCAGCAATGATGAGATCCGAATTTGAAATGAGTATGATGGGTGAGCTCACTTACTTTTTGGAGCTGCAAATCAAGCAAACCAAGGAGGGTACCTTTGTGCATCAAACGAAGTATACCAAAGACCTCCTAAGGCGCTTCAACATGGACAAAAGCAAGCCTCTTAGGACACCAAAGGGAACAGCAACAACACTTGAACTTGATGAAGATGGTGAATCCGTGGATCAAAAAGAATATAGAAGCATGATCGGATCACTTTTGTACCTCATGACTTCAAGACCGGACATACAATTCAGCGTATGTCTTTGTGCACGGTTTCAAGCTTCCCCATGTGCTTCACATCGTCAAGCCGTCAAAAGGATTCTAAGGTACTTACATGGAACCCAAGAATTTGGCATTTTTCGTCAACCGTTACTTTGAAAGCTTTTTCGGATACTAATTTTGGGGGTTGTAGGATTGATAGGAAAAGTACTTCTGGTGCTTGTCATTTTCTTGGTAATTCTCTTGTTGCTTGGTCCTCTAGAAAACAAAATTCAGTTGCACAATCCACGGCTGAATCTGAATATGTAGCTGCTGCTAGTGCTTGCTCACAAACTCTTTGGATTGTTCAAACACTTAAGGACTATGGGGTTGATCTAGATAGTGTTCCACTGTTTTGTGATAACACTAGTGCTATTTGCATTGCCAAAAACACCGTGCAACATTCTAGAACTAAGCACATTGATATTAGGTATCACTTTCTCCAAGATAACGTTGAAAAAGGAAACATTGTGCTTCACCATGTAGATACCGAACA
Organism: Tuctoria greenei; assembly: GCA_036927565.1. NCBI lineage: Eukaryota > Viridiplantae > Streptophyta > Magnoliopsida > Poales > Poaceae > Tuctoria > Tuctoria greenei. The sequence continues at coordinate 53,896,206 of JAYESD010000012.1, forward strand.
TCAATTGGCTGACATTTTTACAAATCCTTTGGATTTCACTCGTTTTTGTTTTATTCGTAGTGAAATAGGGGTTATGCATCCTCATGGCTTAAATTGAGGGGGAGTTTTTGAAACTTGGGAAGTCTATGTGTGAATCTGAAATTAAAATAATATGAGCATAGTATTTCATACATATATGACTTGGTGATTCCTTTTACATGCTGAAAGTTCTTACTACATTACTCGTGTTATACATTTTGTAGTTTTTGCCATATCTAGTAATTGGAATAATAACTTACACTAAAACTGGTCATGGTCGAACTTTCTTGCTGTTTTGAACTTTTTACATGTTCACAAGTGCTTTTAATCATTAACAACTCATCAAGTAATCAACTCACGTGTTGAGTTTTTATGAACAAATATAAATTGAGAAAATATCAAGAGAATATGCATGCATCGCACTTCTTGTTTTGAGATGGCTTGTCATTGCACTTAGATATGAACTTGGAAGAAGTTGTGTATGACTAAAACCATGTCCTTAAGCTTCTGATTGTCAAATGACATAGGCTTGGCTTGGTTGGTTAGAATAAGGCAGATGCGCATATAATCTCTTGCAAATATCATATGATCTAAATTGATGCTTTGAAAAATATAAAATGCAGCAACTAGTGTCATGCTTTCAGGTTTTGAAATAGTTAAGTTTGTGAGATCATGACTTGCTTAAATTGAAAATTACATATGATCTCTAGCATGGATTACACTACATTATGTATTTCATTGATGTGATAATGTAAAGTACTTGATAGTATGACTTGGATGAGCTTTGTTTATATGAATATGTTATAGTATGCTCATAACAACTAAAGAGGGAGAGATAATTTGTTTATATGCTCATGACTTGCTGAATACATTGTCAAAGAGGGAGAGATAAGCATGAAGAGAAAAATAATATGTGCATAAGGAGAGATAATAAAGGGGGAGAGATTTTCTTCTCATTTTACTTTTGATTTACAAAGGGGGAGAAATTGCCTTCAAAACTTTTATGTGAATAAGCCAATGTTCGGATTTTAAATGGTGTCGCCAATGCATTCATCAAGGGGGAGATTGTAAGACCTATGTGTGCTGAATACATTGGCTTGTAGTGAATACACTTGGCTTTGATGATAAAAGTTTTTAAATATCACCAAAACACCTTTTTATCAAGGTCCGACTCTAGCTATGAGCTACAGCAAGGTCTGACGGTAGGTCCGGCTTGGTTTGGGTAGCTCTGGTTACGTTCGATGCTAGGTCCGACTAGCTTTGGTTAGCTCCGATGAGCTTTATCTTTAGCTCCGGCATGTCTTTGTTAGCTCCGGCATGTCTTTGATAGCTCCGACATATATTTGATAGCTCCGGCATGCTTTTGCTAAGCTCCGACGTACTTTGTCAAGCTTCGGTTTTGGGTTGACTAGTTTTGACTAGTTTTTGGTAAGCTCCGGCGCTAGGTCCTGCTAGTTTTGTAAGCTCTGGCAGGATCTTGGTTGTACTAGTTTGGTAAGCTCCGGCGCTAGGTTCTACTAGCTTTTGTTAGCTCCGGCTCAAGCTCCGGGTTGCTCTGGCAAGGTCCGGAACTTGACCGCGGTGCTTCTGCTTTTCATTTGCAATGTTTTGTACTTGCTTTACATTGTTGGAAAAATTGCTTAGTATTCATTTGCTTAGTTTTTGGTGCGTTTTGGTTGATATGGATGATAATGTTTTGCTATGCTTTGAACCATGCTTATGTGAGGTTCTCACGTAAGGTGTTGTGTTTGGAACTAAATTGAGTCAAGTCGAGGACTTGGGCTCGTATGGATTGGTTGTTTATTCATGTGCAGGTGTTGCTTGAGTTCAAGACATGGCTGGTGACGGGATCCATTGGACTAGTCTCAGGGAGGAGATGAGGTTCCAGCAACCAAATTCAGGAGGAATTGTGGTTGAGCTGATCAGGAGGTTGCGCAGCATGATTGAATCAAGGGCAGTGCATATGAAGGTTACTGAACGTCGAAGGAAGGTATTCGCACGTATGCATGCGGTGCATGACGTGGCAACATGGTTCCAAATATGGGATAAGGAAGGGAAGATCTGGTCGGAAGGATCGGATCGTACCGGTTGATGACTTTGGCTGCGGTGGAGTCGGTTATGGCTCGGTATGGAAAGTATCGAGTTGGTTATGTTAGGATTTCGTGTGTGTCACGAATTCGAGTTGTTTAGGAATGTGGGATACGTTCCTAAGGTGTTTGGAAGTCTTAATATTGCTTCTATCTGCGTATAGAAGAATCTTGAGCAGTTATGGAAAGTTAGGATTCGTGATCTGAGTAGGATTGGAGTCCTAGTTGATATTGGGTTGGCCTAAGAGCTGGTTATATAAGCAAGGGAGCCCAGAGCTCGGTGTAGAAGACTTCGGGGCTGTTCCTCTTGTGTTCTATTGAATAAAATTTGTAGTTTGAAGGAACTTTTGTGCCTTGTTCGTCCGACTTGTTCCAGACAAGATTTACTCGTCGAGTTTCTGGACAGCACTACCTTTCGTCGGTGGTTTTATCATAACTCGAGTTTTACAGATCCAATTGACGTGATTCCTTTTGGGTTGTCTTCACAACTTGATTTTCTATCATATGTCAAAATTTCAAGGTCATTGGATTTGTGGTATATGATTTACACGAGTTTCTTTGCAGCATTCCAGAACTGTTTTTTTTCGGGTAAGACAGATTGACTATTGTTTGATCTTTCGATCATAACTTGAGTTTTTCTCGTCGGATTTGAGTGATTCTTTTTGTGTTGTCTTCGTGACATGATTCTCTATGATATACATCACTTTTGTCACGGTGAAACACATTTAGATTAGTATCACACACGATTTCTTTAAGAGATCGTTTTTCTGCCGAAAGGGTTTGGGGTTTAATTGTTTCCGCTGCGTAAGATTTTTAAATCTACCATTCACCCCCCCCTCTGGTAGATTTTCACGTGCTCTTAGATCCTACAAATATATGTGCACTTACTGATTGTAATTCTTGTCTTCTATGTTTATTGCGCGGTTTAGATGTATTTGCACTGGAGAGTGCCGCGGAGGACCTCCAGCACTATGTATTTGAAATCTTTGATCCCAACCAAGCTCAAGAGCAAGGCAAGTATCATTGAACATATTGATCCTGTTTCTAAAATAAATGTTATGTTTCCAAAACTACATGCTTGTGTCAATTTGATGGGAACTCTTATGATAGGAAGTTTACTAGCTTTGTTTAACCACCCTTGTCACCTGGAATTCATGGTATAGAGTCAGGAAGGGCTTTTTACCTTTTTGCTTTGCTTAATTAATTGGGATGGGAAAACAACTTACCATTTAATTATGCGTTAATGAGATTTGGTTAATATGAACTGGTCAATATGATATGGTAATGGGTGATCTAAGCAAGCATGGTATGTGGATGGGTTGGATGTCATGGTGGTTTTGCTTGCTTTAGATCTATGGACCGATTCATGCGAGAATAAGACAGGACTACAGTGCCACCACGAGGCCAAGTGTGGGTGCGTCATAGCGGATTAATTAGGGTATTGCTAGTATTGCATGGATCATTTGGCGCACCGGGGTAGGGAAGTAGGATTGGGTTTGGATATGGTTGGCGGGACTCCCTGGGATCTGAATGGCACAAGAGGGGGGCCCTTGGTTGAAGATTTGCTCAGTGAGAGACATCACCACCGGTGAAATCTCAGTGGGCCCGTACATGCGAGTAGTCCCTTTGTAAATGCTCTTTTGTGATCTCTTGGCCATAGACCAAAGGAAGTTCAATTGGCATAAGGGAGGTTCTTTAGTCGCCGACGGGTTATGAAATCACAAACACTTGAGTAAAGTGGTACAAACTCTACAGAGTATTAAAACTATAATGATAGCCGTGCTCCCGATTAAGAGCACATGGATGACCTACATGATTAGAGGGATTTTTTTATTGGGATGGTTTGGTGCTGGTTGTGGGATGGTATTATGGTTTATGGAAATGAATTTGGTTGATGGCAATGAGAAATCTAGAATATGGATGATGGTAATGAAATATGGACTGGTATTATGGTAACTACATGGTTTATGATGGGTTTACTTCACATACATATAATATATTGCTTTTCATATATTTTAATGTACTTTTCAGCACTTAGCCATTATTATATTCGTCATTTGTAACAACTACATGTCATACTTTCCACACTTGTTGAGTACGACATGTACTCACTCTTGCAATCCTCCCACCAACATTTGCAGGTCAGAATTGGGAGTATAACGATGATAATGCGGAGTTCTAGGTCGTGTCTGCCGTCAACTTTGCCTGTGGTGTTGATTTGAGCTGCGCTATACCCTTATGCTTATATTGCTTAGCTGCTTAGTTTGCTTATTTAGTTCATTTCCACTGCATTAGTTCAAACTTGTCATTAATATTCATTAGAGCTTGTATTCAAGGATATAATTAATTCTATAATAAAAGTGCTTAATTACTCTTGTTCTGTGGTAATTTTTTGTATATCCTTTTGTGAATGCACCCGTGTATGTGTGTTGAACATCCTGGTCACACATATGCGTCGCACTTGGTTCTTTTCCGGAACTGTTTGTCGCAAATTCGTATCAGAGCCACAAGTTGACCGTAGGATGCAACCTAGATAGAATGGACACTTTAGAGCACATAGGAGCACTCAGGAATCGATGTGTTTTTTCTTAGTATGCTGTTTGCTATATATTATTTGCTTCTATGCTTAATAGAGAATTTTGGGATGCTTTAGCATTGCCATATACATATAGGCTAGTATAGGTAGTTGCTTAGTTTCATATCACTTGTTGCATATAGTTGGGGACGTCTTCTAAATTCTTCTCCCTTGCTTTTCTTCAAATGGTGAGGACTCGAACCAGAGGGATGGAAATAATGAGGAGGAGAACAATGGAGCACCTCAGAACAACAATGGACAAGGACTTGCCCAGGGAGCTATCAATCTTGAGCAGCTATTGGCTATGCAAAACCAGCTCATACAAACCATGATATAGACTATGGGATAGCTGAAGGCTGGCAACAACAACAATCATCCCCACATGCCTCCACCACCACCCCCGCCTCCTCATAACCGGTTTGGAGAGTTCATGACGACTAGGCCACTGACCTTTGCTCAAGCTACTGACCCTATGGATGCTAATGATTGGCTCAAGTCCGTGGAAAGAAGCTAGCTATAGTCCAATGCAGTGTCCGGGAGAAGGTGCTATTCCCATCTCATCAACTTGTTGGAGCAGCTGCCGATTGGTGGGATTCGCTATGTAACGCTCATGAGAACCACAAGAGGATTACTTGGGATGAGTTCAAGGAGAGCTTCTGTTCTCATTATGTGCCAGAAGGTGTTATGATCTTGAAGAGACAAGAATTTGAGAACATGAGGCAAGGAAGATTGAGTGTGGGTGAGTATCTGAATAAATTCACTCAACTCTCAAGATATGCGCCTTAGGATGTGAGAGGCTTGAACAATGAGATCCAGGTGCAATTACTGAATTGTGATTATGCAAACTTCCAGAAGCTTGTGGACAAAGCAATTGTAGTGGAGAACAAGGTCCATGAGATGGAGCTAGATAACAAGAGGAAGGCGCCATATCAAGGACAGCAAAAAGGAAGTAATGTGCGCCCTCGCTTTGCACCACCCAATGCGCCTTATTTCAGTGCCCCCGTGCCTGCTCATCGCCCTAGTTATGCACCGCGCCCAGCTCAATTTGTGCAGCGATGCCCTGTCATGCAAGCACCTAGGCCTCCAATGCCTTTTGCACCTCGTGCCAACTCTCCTGGTGCAAATGTTCAGAATCAAGTTCGTCCCAATAATTCTGGTGCAGTTAGGAAATGCTATACATGTGGAGAAGCAACACACTTTGCAATTCAATGTCCTAAGTCAGGCCTTGGTCAAAGAAAGCAATGCTCAAAGACAGAACCCAAGAGCCAACAGAGGATAGCCGCAAGGAAACCGTGGACAGTAGAACTTTGCTCGTGACAATGTAAACCATGTCTCTACGGAGGAAGCTCAACAAGCGGATGACGTGGTTATTAGTATGTTTCTTGCAAACTCCAATCCGGTGAATAAGTTATTTGATTTTGGAGCATCGCATTCATTCATTGCATCAAAATTTGTTGCCAAGTATAGTTTGCCTATCTCTGATATGAAGTTTACTTTATTGGTTAAGTCTCCTGGAGGAGATATGAGGACAAATATAGTATGTCCAAAAGTAAGCCTTAAAATAAGGGGGGTAGACTTCTTTGCCAACCTCGTTGTTTTGGAATCTCAAGGATTGGACACTATACTTGGTATGGACTGGTCGAGGAAGCACAATGGAGTTATTGAGTGTGCCACCAAGATGGTGAAGTTGACTAGTGAGGAAGGGATCACCATAGAGTTTGAAGCATATCAACATGCACCGAAGCAATTGGAGCTGAATCACATGGATGGTGCCGCAATTGAGAAGATTCCAGTGGTGTGCAAATTTTTGGATGTGTTTCCGGATGAGTTGCCAGGTATGCCACCAGATCGGGACATTAAGTTTGTTATTGAATTAATACCTGAAACTGCACCTATAGCTAAGAGTCCGTATAGGATGCCTCCTAAGGAGTTGGCGAAGCTCAAGAAGCAGATTCAAGAGCAACTAGAGAAGGGTTTCATTCGCCCAAACTCTTCAGCTTGAGGAGCGCCCGTTCCTTTCGTGGACAAGAAGGATGGATCACAAAGAATGTGTGTGGATTACAGAGCTCTCAACAAGGTGACCATAAAAAACAAGTATACATTGCCACACATAGAAGACTTTGGGTGCTTGTGTCTTCTCCATGATTGATTTGAGGTCAGACTACTTTCAAAAGAAGATTAGACCATCGGACATGCCCAAGACAGCTTTTTGGACACGATATGGATCATATGAGTACACTGTGATGTCCTTTGGATTGACAAACGCACCTGCCTACTTTAGTACCTCATGAATAAGGTCTTCATGGAGTACTTGGATAAATTAGTTGTGGTGTTCATTGATGATATTATGATCTAATCGTGAAGCGAGGAGGAGCATGAGGAACACTTAAGGCTTACATTGCATAAATTGAGGGAGCATCAATTGTATGCCAATTGTGTGCCAGTTTTGGTTGAAAGATGTGTCATTTTTGGGTCATATCATCTAAGGAGGAAGAGTATCGGTCGACCGTGGAAAAGTGAGTGACGTTGTTGAAATGGAAACCCCCACAGAATATAAAGGAGATCCAAAGTTTTCTTGGAATGGTTGGATATTACCGTTGATTCATCAAGGACTTTTCAAAATAGCCAATCCCATGACGGAGTTGCTAATGAAGGGAAAAGCTTTCCAATGGACTCAAGCTTGTCAAGAAAGTTTTTAGGAGTCGAAGAAAAGGTTAACAACAACCTCAATCTTGATATTGCCAGATGTGAGCAAAAGTTTTGATATATATTGCAACGCACCAAGACAAGGACTTGGATGTGTGCTAATGTAGGAAGGTCAAGTGGTTGCATACGCATCGAGACAGTTGATGAAAAATTAGCAGAATTACCCAGTAGATGATTTGGAACTTGCAGCTGTGGTACATACATTGAAGATTTGGAGACATTATATCCTTGGACTTAGGTGTGAAATTTACACAGATCATAAGTGTGTTAAGTATATTTTCACACAAACGGACCAGAATTTGAGGCAACAAAGATGGTTGAGGATTATGATGTGGGAATCAACTATCACTCAGGGAAGACTAATGTAGTGGCTGACGCCTTGAGTAGGAAGGGAGTAAGTCATCAACTCGCGGTTCGAGAGCTGCCATCCAAGTTATGTAAGGAGTTTGAACGCTTCAATCTCATATTTGTGAATGAGATGGGGATAATGGAGTTGAATCTGACCTTAGAGAAAGAAATTTGAGAGGGTCAAACAAAGGATGAGGAAATTCAGGAGATCAAGGAAAGGACCCAAGAGGGGATATTATTCAGATTTGATGAGGATGAACATGGTACCTTATGGCTTGGGAAGAGGATTGTCGTGCCTAATGTGAAGCACATTTGGGAAACAATATTAAAATAGGCACATGACTCGCCATACTCAATTCACCCCGGTTGTACGAAGATGTACAAAGACTTGAAGACATGTAATTGGTGGGCCATCATGAAAAGGGACATAGCCGAATATGTATCGTTGTGTGATGTGTGCCAGCGAGTTAAGGCGGAACATCAAAAGACCAGTTGGATTATTGCAACCATTAAAGATTCTGGAGTGGAAGTGGAAAGAAATCAGAATGAACTTCATAGTTGGATTACCATGAACCCAACCCAGACATGACTCATGTTGGGTAATTGTGGAGCATATTTTGTGTCAACATGGAGTCCAGAAGAAGATAGTATCGTATGGTGGTTCTCAATCTCCCTCCAAGGTTTGGCAAAAACTACATGAAGCATTGGGAACAAGGTTGACTTTCAGTTCGGCATATCACCCTCAAGCGGATGGACAAACTGAGAGGACCAATCAGATTTCAAAGGACATGTTAAGAGCTTGTGCCTTGAAGCATGGAAAAAGTTTGTAAAAGCCCTAATTTCCATAATTCAAAGTTCAGTTAGGACAAAATTTTTGAATGAAAAAAAGCATTAAAAAGGAATTGAGAAAACAAATTAATTCAAACTCCAAATGAGGAAATTCAAAATAATAAACTTAGCTACTGTTTAAATAAATTTAACAAGAAGATTTGAGTTGGCCAATGGATTCCAAATATTCCAAATAGCATCCCTGCAAAGTTTCATAATTTTTGAAGCAAGTTTGCTATTTAATTCAATAGCTTCATTGAATTCAACTCAAATTCAAATTCATATTTGAATTTAAATGAAACTTTGTCAAAACCACTATGGTAATTCAAAATCAAATTCTATATGATTAATACAGCCTTCCCACAAATATCTAGCAAATTTTGGAATTAATTAGGTGGGAGAATTGATGGGGCAAGGATGAGGTGAGGTGGGACCCAATTGTCATCCAAAGCAAAGTGCTGTTTTGGCTCTCCAAGTGACACCACATTGCATGCAATGTCCAGGCAGCTGCTTGCACTGTGGAGGTCGCCTCCAGCTGCCCCCAGCTCGCCCTGGCCTCCCTTTTATATACCACTGAAAGCATCTAGGCCCCCCATGAAGTACGGTTTCGGTGATTAATGACAACCATTGAACTTTACTAATGAATTTGTGAATGCATGGTCCCCATAAACACTCAATAAAATGAAATGAATATGTCATTGGAGACCCATATACAATCAACTTTTGAGATCAAATCAATGAGATAAAGACAAGAAGTGAAAGGTCTTATGTCTAAGTCACTCAACCATAAGTTGACAACATACAATGCTTGAAGATCATCAGAGAGGCTTATGAAACAAATATCTAAGAGGTCATCTGAGCAAGACACAAAAGATTCACTCAAAACAACTCGAAGCAAACAAAATCAACTCATCGTATCAACCGATGATTTAAGAAATGTACACATCGGTCGAGTTGGTTCAACTGAAGAAGAAGACCTCAGAACAATGTACTCACCGGATCATCCGATGTGAATGGCTCAGTGACATTGGTCCATCAGTACAGTTTGCAATACCATTGGACCAAGTGAAGCACCGGATCATCCGATGTGCAGACTTACACACATCGGTCAATCACTCCAGTAAGCATCAAGATTAAGCCAATTCTGGAGGAAGAGCCACTGGATCATCCGATGAGAAGACAGGAGCAACATCGGTCTAACAACGGTCATATCTGACACGATGATGTCAGCCAAAGTAATTAGACCGATGATAACTAAAGGGGAGACATCGGATCATCCGGCGTTCACAGTAATGTTCTGCCAGCCTACTTTTCCAACGGCTATTTCGGGAAGGCTGGCTATAAATACCCCCTAACCCTGTCATTTTCGAAAAGACTTGATCACCAGAAGCTACCAACACATCCACAAGTGTTCAAGGCCAAGAGCACTCACTTCCACACCATTTCGATAATCTCTACACCAAGGTTTAGGCTAGAACTAGCTAGAGAGAGAGAGAGCTTGTGTGCCACCATTCTGGGTGAGTGGACTCTCTAGGATAGTGTGAGAGCCTCAAGGGTGTGCCCTTGGTGTTGTAATCGTGAAGAGACTTCCGGAGCTTGCCAAGGCGTTTGTGGAAGCCCGGAAGGTCGAAGTTGTACAAGGCTTGAGCTCCACCTTGCCAAGGAGGCGAACGGAGAGGAATAGTAAAGACCCCTCGTCTTGGTGACTTGGGTGTGGCAAAACCCTTTGGTGGGTGCCACAACGTGGATGTAGGAAGATCTTAACGATCTTGCCAAACCACGGGATAAATCCTTGTCTCCTCGGGAGTTTGCATCCTTCTTCTTCCCTTTCTTTTATGCATTTTATACCGCAAAGTTTCTTTCTACTAGAATGCATAGATAGTCGCGTAGGGAATTGGGCTTTAGAAATTAAGTTTCATTGCTTAGAATTTTTCGAAGAAAGCCCAATTCACCCCCCCCTCTTGGGCATTCGGTCCTTACAATTGGTATCAGAGCAAGGTTGCTCATAGGATCATTCTAGCTTCACCGCTAGAGAGCTAAAATGGCCAAGGTTGGGGGTTCGGTTCCTATCTTCGAGGGCAAGAATTTTGCCTATTGGAAAGCACGCATGCGCGCTTACCTTGAGGCTATTGCCCCCGAAGTATGGGAAGCGACCCACGCGGGGTTTGGAGAACATAATTATGTTGGTGATCATCTTAAATGGGATGCTAAAGCTAGGAATGCAATCTATGAATGTATTAGTCAAGATGTGTTTTCTAGGATTCCTAGCAAGGAAAAGGCTTGTGAAATTTGGGCTTGCTTGATAGAAATTCATGAGGGCTCTTCTCGTGTCAAGGAATTAAAATATCACATGCTTAAAGCCAAATATGATGAATTTAAAATGCTTCCTCATGAAAATGTCAATGAAATGTTCTCTCGCTTGAATGTGCTTATTGAAGAAATCAATGCTCTTGACATTGCTTCTCTTGGCAAGGGACTCATCAACCGCAAGATCCTCATGCTCATCCCCAAGCCAAAGTACAACATCATCAACTCCATGCTCCAAAAAGAGTCACTTGACCACATTGAAGTTTCGGAGCTCATTGGAGAAATACATGCTCATGAGATGAGTGTACTTGGGATGATGGAGCAATCATCTTCAAAGAAAATTGCTCTAAAGGCCTCCACCAAGAAAACAAGTCTCAAGAAGAAGAAGGTGGTTGAGCCTAGCTCAAGTGAAGAAGAACAAGCATCAAGTGAAGAATATGATGATGAGCTTGCATTAATGATGAGAAAGTTCTCACGCTTGAACTCCAAGATTACCAAGAAGGGGTACACCTTCGATCCCAAGAAGAAAGCGTTTCTACCAAGGAGAGATGATCGCAAGACTTGCTACAATTGTGGTGATCAAGGCCACATCTCCTATGATTGTCCAAAACCAGACAAAAGAAGAGAGAACTACAAAGGCAAGCATCGCAAGCTTGAAGGAAGTGATGATGATGAAGAAGAAGCCAAACCAAAGCCAAGGTCTTTTGGGAACAAGAAACATGACAAGGGCAAGAAGGCAAGGCTCTTCCCAAAGAAGAGAAATGGCCCACAAAAGGTGTTCATGTGTGAGGCAAATGAATGGGTCACCGATGAAGAAACAAGTGATGAAGAGAGTGAAGAGGAAGAAGAAAGCTTGGCCGGCCTCGCCATCGCCAACAATGATGATGCACCTCTTCATCCACCGCCCATGTGCCTCATGGCTAAAGGTAACACCAAGGTATGTGATGACTCTAGAGATGATGAGCTTTCCCCCGATGACTTAACGTCTTTGATAAATGAATATCATGCTATCAATAAGAGGGAAAAGAGTAAGGTTAAAATGCTTGAAGAAACTCGTGCTAAACTTGAGAGTGCTAACCTTGATTTGCTTGATAAGTATGAAATCATACTCAAAGAGCATGACACGCTCAAATCCCATGTCAAGCAAATTGAGGAAGAAAAGGCTAAGATCAAGATAGATAATCATGAACTTGACTTAGCACACCAAACACTCTTGGAAGAGCACAACAAGTTAATACAAGAACATCAAACACTTAACCTTGCTCATGAAAAATATGAAGAAGCAAACTCTTAATGATAAGATATCTATTACTTCTCATGCCACTAATGCTTTGCACAAGTCTTTTCCTTTGAAAGCTAATGCTAGGGAGGACTTGTTGGAAGAAATTAAGAGTCCCGCACTAGTGTGGCTAGACTTTCAAAAGGGGAGGTCAAGCACAAGGAAATTCTCTTCCAACAAGCAAAGGCCTTCAACAAGAGAGGACTTGGATCCTTCCCGGTGCCTAACAAAGGAATGGTGCCCTCACCGGAGCTAAGAACAAGCTTCATCAAGGAAGTTGGTTCTTATTGCCAACATTGTGAGGTCACCGGTCACCACACAAGGGAGTGTCCTCTTCCTAACCGACCTTCTCCAAAATTGCCTACTAACTATAAATCTACTTTCAATGATCATTATTATCTCTTGAGTAAAGTACATGGCAAGGTGAAGGCAAGGTTCATTGGCAAAGACATGAAGGGCATGAAGGGGAAGCTCCCCAAGCAACTTTGGGTCCCAAAAACACTTGTATCACACATACAAGGACCTAAGTTGTCTTGGGTGCCTAAAGTCAAAAATTGAATTCATGTGTGTAGGTGAACTACAAAGCCGGAGGAAAGCATTAGGTACTCAATAGCGGGTGCACTCAACATATGACCAGCAATGATGGTATGTTCACCACCATAGAAAACCACGGCAATCATGAACAAGTGACCTTTGGTGATAACTCTAAGGGAAAGGTAATTGGGTTAGGTAAAATTGCTATTTCAAATGATTTGTCCATTTCTAATGTCCTGTACATTAAGTCACTTAGCTTTAATTTACTTTCTATTGCACAACTATGTGATCTTGGACTAACGTGCACATTTAACAAAAATGATGTTGTTGTGAGTAGTGAAACTAGCCAAGACATAGTCTTCAAAGAATTTCGGAATGGACATCTCTACCTAGTGGACTTCGCCAACAAGAATTCTAGCTTGACCGCTTGTCTTTTCACTAAGACAAGCTTGGGATGGCTATGGCACAGACGCATAGCGCACATTGGAATGAGCAAACTCAAGAAGTCGTTCAAGCTTGGGATGGTGACCGGCGTGAAGGATGTCACATTTGAGAAGAACAAGCTTTGTAGCGCTTGTCAAGCCGGGAAGCAAGTTGCTTCACACCATCCAATGAAGACAATGGTGTCAACCTCCAAGCCACTTGAACTACTCCACATGGACCTCTTTGGACCGTCCACATATCAAAGCCTTGGTGGTAATCTCTATTGTCTCGTTATTGTTGATGACTATTCTCGCTATGCTTGGACTTTGTTTCTAGGTGACAAGAGTGAGACTCCGGAAGTGTTCAAGACCTTCGCCAACCGCGCTCAAAGGGAATTTCAACTTCCCATCATCAAGGTCCGGAGTGACAACGGCACCGAATTCAATAACTACAACATTGGGGAGTGGTGTGACCGTGAAGGAGTGAAACATGAGTTTTCGGCCACATACACTCCTCAACAAAACGGTGTCGTTGAAAGGAAGAACAAGACACTCATCACTCTTGCAAGAGCAATGCTTGATGACTACGACACGTCGGAGAAGTTTTGGGCCAAAGCGATCAACACGGCGTGCCATGCCGCAAATAGGGTCTACCTACATCGCCTACTTCAAAAGACCCCGTACGAGCTTCTCATTGGGAGAAAGCCCAACATCTCCTACTTTCGTGTCTTTGGATGCAAGTGCTACATCTACCGCAAGAAAAGGCTCGGTAAGTTTGAAAGAAGATGTGATGTTGGTATATTCCTTGGTTAAGCATCAAACTCAAAAGCATATCGAGTATTCAACCAAACCTCCGGTTTAGTTGAGGAAAGTTGTGATGTTGAGTTTGATGAGACTAATGGCTCCCAAGAGGAGAGTTTTGGTCATGATGAAATAGATGATGAGCCTCTACGAGAAGCCATGAAGAACATGACCATTGGAGACATCAAGCCCGAAGTTGAGGAGAGCCATGATCAAGGGGGAGCTTAAAGTTCCAACAACAACACCTCTATGGCGCCTCAAGTTGACGGAGAAGAGAAGGATGATCCATTGCCGACTCAAGACTCACAAGCACAACAACATCAAGAAGAAGAAGAATTCCATGATCAAGTCCAACCACAAGAGTAGCAACATGCATCACCTTCGCCAAGTGCTTCACAACCACTTATGATGCATGGACGCATCTCCAAGGCGCATCCAATGGACCAAATCATTGGATGTCCGTCAAGGGGTGTAAGTACACGTTCTCGCCACTTTGCTTCATTTTGTGAGCACTACTCGTTTGTTTCGTGTGTAGAACCCACTCACATTGAGAAAGCACTCCAAGACCCAAATTGGGTGATGGCCATGCAAGAAGAACTCAACAACTTCATCCGCAATGAAGATTGGGTGTTGGAGGAGCGACCCAAGGACAAGAACGTCATCAGAACAAAGTGGGTGTACTGCAACAAACAAGATGAGAATGGCGTTGTGGTCCGCAACAAGGCAAGACTTGTGGCCAAAGGGTTCTCGCAAGTTGAAGGACTAGATTTTGGGGAGACATTTGCCCCGGTCGCCCGGCTAGAAGCCATCCGTATACTTCTTGCCTTTGGATCACATCATAGTATTAGACTTTATCAAATGGATGTGAAAAGTGCCTTTCTTAATGGTTACATTAACGAGTCTGTTTATGTTGAACAACCTCCCAGTTTTGAAGATCCGAGGAATCCTAATCATGTGTATAGGTTGCACAAGGCGCTCTACGGGCTCAAGCAAGCACCTAGGGCGTGGTACGAATGGCTACGGGACTTCCTCATCATGCAAGGATTCAAGATCGGGAGGGTGGACACCACACTCTTCACCAAGGACATCAACGGAGATTTGTTCATTTGTCAAATTTATGTTGATGTTATTATTTTTGGTTCAACTAACGAAGCTTTTAGCCATGAGTTTGGCAAAATGATGTCTAGGGAATTCGAGATGTCAATGATTGGAGAGCTCAACTTCTCCCTTGGATTTCAAATCAAGCAACTTCAAGAGGGGACCTTCGTCTATCAAGAGAAGTACACCAAGGACCTCTTGAAGAAATTTGAGATGGGAGATTGTAGCTCAAGAAGCACTCCAATGGCAACCAATTGTCATCTCGACGCGGATAAGGACGGTAAACCTATTGATCAATCTAACTACCGTTCTATGATTGGTTCATTGCTTTACCTTACCGCATCTAGGCCCGATATCATGTTTAGTGTATGCTTGTGTGCTCGCTTTCAAGCGGCACCTAAAGAATCGCATAGGAAGGCGGTCTTTAGGATACTTAGGTATCTTAAGCATATCCCTAGTGTGGGCTTGTGGTACCCCAAAGGTGTAAAACTCCATCTTGTGGGATACTCGGATTCGGACTTTGCCGGATGCCGCGTGGATCGAAAGAGTACCTCCGGTGGGTGCCACTTGCTTGGGCGTTCCCTAGTTTCTTGGTCAAGCAAGAAGCAAAATTCCGTCGCCTTGTCCACGGCGGAAGCGGAATACATTGCGGTCGGTGCATGTTGTGCCCAAATTCTTTATATGAAGCAAACCCTTTTGGACTTTGGTATTAAACTTGGTTGTGTGCCTCTCCTTTGTGACAATGAAAGTGCGGTTAAGATAGCTAAAAACCCCGTTCAACACTCCCGCACTAAGCACATTGATATTCGCCATCATTTCTTAAGGGACCATGAAGCTAAGGGAGACATCTCTTTGAGAGGTGTTAGGTCCGAAGAACAATTGGCAGATATCTTCACTAAACCACTTGATGAGAAAACTTTTTCTAGGCTAAGAAGTGAATTAAATGTGCTAGATGCAACGAACGTCATATAAGAATGCACTTCATATAGGTCTTGCCTAACTTTCAAAGGATAGAGGTGAGCAAGGGTTAGCCTGAGATGGAGGTTCCGTTGGGTTTCCCAAGGTTTGGAGAGTGGCTCTCCCTGAAGAAGCCTTTGAAAGGTTCAAACTTGGCAAGATAGATTTATTTTATGCCTTGCATGATGCCTGCCATATAGATCTACAATTTCTTGCATTTTAAAATGTTTGGCATTGCATACGGTAGATTGTCACAAAGGGGAACCCACCTCATGAGAAAGAGACTTGTTTGAAATGCAATATCTCAACTAATATAAGGTGGAAAGAACAAAATGTTAGGTGCATTAATGCCTAGAGGAACATGCTCTAAAGAGATAGAAGTCTTCATACTCTAGCTCACAAAGCATGGGCCTCACATTTTATTTGGATAATTTCCTCCAATTTTTCTCGGTGCTCCATTTGCTTTAAGGTTTAGCCAAGTTATTGGCATATTAGCCTTTTTGAGAGGTAAGGGGTTGCCCAAAAAGTCCTAAGACATGTGTTTTTTCGTTGCTTGTTTGTTTGGTCAAAGGACATATATGGGATGTTATTGTTCTGTAGTCATCGGATTATCCGATGCCTAGGTCAATCCCTCATCGGATCAATAGGTGTTCAATCATCAAGGGCCAGTTCAGTCAGTTTCTCAATTCAACCGACGCGTTCAATCTGAAAAACATCGGTCGATCCGGTGTTCACTCTTCTGGAACTGTGCCAAATTCCACCGATGCTACCTCCTCCATCATCGGACCATCCGGTGTCAACATTCCTTTTTGAATACCCTTACTGTGCCATTCGACCGATGATCAAAACCCTCAACGTCGGTCCATCCGATGTCAACAATAACATTTTGAATATCCTTACTGTGGCGATCGACCGATGTATATCCCATCCATCATCAGTCCATCCGGTGTTAAAAGTATGGCTAGGGTATGGGACCCACTATTTAAACACCATTTCGTCTTCATCGGTTCTCTCCCCGATCCCGCACCTCCGCCGCCAACTCTCACGCGCCGCGCCACCACCACCTCACGCGCCACCGCCGCCGGATGCCGCCGCTGTCTCCGGCTGCCGCTGCCGTGCTCCCGCCGCGCCGCCGCCTCCATCCACGCGCCGCCCACTCCACCGCGCCTCCATCGCCTCCAAGCGCTGCCGCCTCCACAAGCCGCCGCCTCACCGCCGCCGCTTCACCCAGCCGTCGCCGCGCCTCCACTCAAGCGCCGTCGCCGCCTCCTCCCGTGCATCACCACAGCGCCGTTGCCGCCCCACGCGCACATCTTGCCATCGTGGTGCATCCATCGCCGTTAGGGTTTTGCAACCCCGTTGATCTCCACATCACCGTCGTCGACTCCATTCAATCGAGCAATCGCAATGGCTCGCGACAAGAAGAACAAGGGGAAGGCTATCGCGGAGCCTGCCGCAATGAAGCAAAAGTTGTCGAAGGAGGTGAAGAAGGCCTTGATGGTCGCTCGCGCCGCCGAAGAGCGTGAGCGTGACCGAGGAGGGTCGCTGAGGATCCGTGAGGCTCGTCCGAGGCAGCCTCCGGTGATTGACGACTCCGAGGCCGAGGAAGAGCCGGTTGAGCCTCTCGTCTGCTGGCGCTCAGCCCAGACCCATAGGGGTCACACCGCGGCAGCACCACGTCCGAGACCGACGGCTGCCGACCGTTGTGAGGACAGAGAGGCCCAGCGAGCGATCTACGAGATGGACACCACTGTCCATGTCGCTGAAGGAGTCCGGTTGACCGACTACCGGAAGATGAAGGCCAAGCAGCTTCGCAAGCTCAGGTGGAATGTGCTGTTTGAGGAGTGGTACCCGCAGCCCAGAGAGGCTCTGGTGGATAGTCGCTTCTGGACTGTCACCCAGGCATCACTCTATGAGACCTACAGGCGTCGAGGTCACAAGCTGTTTCAACACAACTATCTGGATTGGGGTCAGCTAGCCTTGGCAGCAGAGACGGAGATCTGTCCTTATTTTGAGAGGTACCGTGGTTTGGTGCAGCTAATGGCATATGAGCGGAGTGCCTATGTGGAAGATTGGGTCTGCGTCTTCTACGCCACCCTCTATGTCTCTGAGGGCAGAAGATCAATTGACTTCATGTTCATGGGTCAGCACTACCACTTGACGAGGCAGACGCTGGGACAGTTGCTTGGAGTGGACTTGCACGACACCTGCGTGCATGAGAGGGTCTACGGCCAGGCAGATCCACCGAGGAGGCCGCTCACTGGAGGAGTGGCACCACCGCTGGAGGAGATTCGTTCTTTGTTTGGTCCTACCTTCTCTCCTGACCAGCTTAGAGTACCAGCTTTGTTGACTCCTGCTGCGCGCACAGTGCACCTCGCCTTGCGCTGCACGCTCCTGCCGAGGTCTGGTTACTTGGAGGGGTTCACCAGCTTATAGCAGACTCTCCTGTTCTACATCATGAACGGGATGGAGTTCGACATCGTGGATGTCCTCATATGCGAGATGGAGGATGTGATCACAGACGGGGTGGGCATGATGAGGCAGCTCGTATATGGACACTGGATCAGCTACCTGCTCACTATGATGGTTCCCGAGGGGTCCGCCGTGCACGACCGTCTCTCTGACGAGAGTGTGACACGGTTCGGTCACTACCGTGCCCCAGCTCCTGGAGACCGCCGCCTTGGCCGTCCAGTCGAGCATCAGGTCAGGGCTCGCCTTTTTGAGGAGGACTGGTCTGACTTAGAGAAGGAGGATGAGAGGCTTGTCAAGGCTGAGGCACAGGTGGAGGACTTGCAGCATATCTGGTCAGAGAGCGACACCGACGACAGTGTCGAGGAGTACTTCCCTCCTCCGCCCTCACCCAGGAAGCACGATGCGGAGGCTGGAGGCTCTACAGTGCCACCACCTACTCCACCTCCCGTCACTGAGGCGCAGGTCACGCAGCCGTCAGAGCTGACATCGCTCCTCTAGCAGATGGTTGAGCAGCAGCGTCTGGACAGGCTGGCAGCCGAGGAGGCCCGAGCGGAGCAGGCTGCCTGTCTCCTTGAGCTCCAGCAGCAGCAGCAGGAGATGCAGCGTCAGATCGCCCGTGAGAGGCGTGAAGACACTGACAGGCTGACGGGGCTCATCGACCAGATGCACCAGATGCACCAGGAGTCGTTCCACCACCTCCAGTCCTGGCTCCAGCTGCCGCTCCAGTGGCCCCAGTACCTTCTACGCCGATTCCCTCCTTCAGCATGTCTCCTCTTCTGGCTCCTAGTGCTCTGCTTCACTCCCCGCTACCGGCCACGAGCCTGTTCCAGCAGTCGCCGGCCTCCGTCGTCAGTGCCCCTGCTCCAGCAGCTCCTCCACAGCAGGCACCGACGGTGGCCTCTACGGCTCCGGCAGCTCCCTCCACCGCTACTCCAGCCAGCAGTTCCGACGACAGCGACAGTGACCAGTTCGTCATCGCGCCCAGCACTCAGGGTCCTTAGGCGCCTGGATCCCTTTTTGGTGTCTTGATGCCAAAGGGGGAGAAGAGTTAGAGGAGTCAGGGGGAGCGTCTTAGAGTCCCCTGGGGAGTCTCTTTTATCATTTATCGTTTATCATTCTTGTAATTCAGTGTGTTTGCTACATTTGGTGTGTTTGCTACTCATTTTCTATTTATTGAGCTCTAATGAAATTATTTCCATGAGTTATTAATCGATTGAGCTCATTTGGTGTTTATCTATGTTTATGATCACTTATTATTCACACTTGAGTTATTAATTGATGCTTAAGCTTCAAGTGTGACATCCTGTATTCATTGCATATTCTTTTAAGTTTCATTCTATCAAATTCATTATTATTGCGCCTTGATTATTGTGTTGTCAACAATCACCAAAAAGGGGGAGATTGAAAGCATCTAGGCCTCCCATGAAGTACGGTTTCGGTGATTAATGACAACCATTGAACTTCACTAATGAATTTGTGAATGCAAGGTCCCCATAATCACTCAATAAAATGAAATGAATATGTCATTGGAGACCCATATACAATCAACTTTTGAGATCAAATCAATGAGATAAAGACAAGAAGTGAAAGCTCTTATGTCTAAGTCACTCAACCATAAGTTGACAACATACAATGCTTGAAGATCATCAGAGAGTCTTATGAAACAAATGTCTAAGAGGTCATCTGAGCAAGACACAAAAGATTCACTCAAAACAAATCGAAGCAAACAAAATCAACTCACCGGATCAACCGATGATTTAAGAAATGTACACATCGGTCGAGTTGGTTCAACTGAAGAAGAAGACCTCAGAACAATGTACTCACTGGATCATCTGATGTGAATGGCTCAGTGACATCGGTCCATCAGTACAGTTTGCAATACCATTGGACCAAGTGAAGCACCGGATCATCCGATGTGCAGACTTACACACATCGGTCAATCACTCCAGTAAGCATCAAGATTAAGCAAATTCTGGAGGAAGAGCCACCGGATCATCCGATGAGAAGACAGGAGCAACATCGGTCTAACAACGGTCATATCTGACACGATGATGTCAGCCAAAGTAATTAGACCGATGATAACTAAAGGGGAGACATCGGATCATCCAATGTTCACAGTAAAGTTCTGTCAGTTTACTTTTCCAAAGGCTATTTCGGGAAGGCTGGCTATAAATACCCCCTAACCCTGTCATTTCGAAAAGATTTGATCACCAGAAGCTACCAACACATCCACAAGTGTTCAAGGCCAAGAGCAATCACTTCCACACCATTTTGATCATCTCTACACCCAGGTTTAGGCTAGAACTAGCTAGAGAGAGAGCTTGTGTGCCACCATTCTGGGTGAGTGGACTCTCTAGGATAGTGTGAGATCCTCAAGGGTGTGCCCTTGGTGTTGTAATCGTGAAGAGACTTCCGGAGCTTGCCAAGGCGTTTGTGGAAGCCCGGAAGGTCGAAGTTGTACAAGGCTTGAGCTCCACCTTGCCAAGGAGGCAAACGGAGAGGAATAGTGAAGACCCCTCGTCTCGGTGACTTGGGTGTGGCAAAACCCTTTGGTGGGTGCCACAACGTGGATGTAGGAAGATCTTAACGATCTTGCCGAACCACGGGATAAATCCTTGTCTCCTCGGGAGTTTGCATCCTTCTCCTTCCCTTTCTTTTATGCATTTTATATTCCGCAAAGTTTCTTTCTACTAGAATGCATAGATAGTCGCGTAGGGAATTGGGCTTTAGAAATTAAGTTTCATTGCTTAGAATTTTTCGAAGAAAGCCCAATTCACCCCCCCCCCTCTTGGGCATTCGGTCCTTACAACCACCCATGCCCCTGGCTTGATCTTTCTTCACCTTGATGTCTCCAGCACCATTTTCACTTCTCTCCCGATTCCTTCTCTGTCCAGCTGATTTGCAGCAAAGGTACTCCGTGTTAAGCACTTTTATTTGCCTCTATTCGCTCCCCAAGCTCTTGTGCAGCTTTGTGATCAAGTTCTTGCACAGCTAGGCCATCCCTGAAGCTGATAACTTCGAAACCGAGGCCGCCGGAAATCTCCCCTGTTTTGCAGCGCCTCTGCACATCGTCGACCTGACGATACGGCAATCATCTCGCCTCGGTCCTAGAAGGAAAAGGTTTCGCCTACTCATTTTCTAGCTGCACATAAAGTTTCAGCCCATGCCATGCCTCCTAGCCCCCGTATTTGCTTTTCTTCCGACGATCTTCGAGTATGAGTATAGTCTGTTCGCGCGCAAAATTCTTTTTGCACGGTGGTTTATTCCTTGTGAATCTGTGCTACGTTGTGCTATATGGCCAGGTGCATGACCTCGAACAAGAGTTATCGAGTTTCATCGGGTATTCACACCGGAATCCCATTTTTCCCTAACCGCAGATTTTTCCCTCCTCGGGCCGTAGTCGCAACCAGTTTCCAAGCCTTTGCTCTCCCTCTTATGGTCAGATTCTTGTTCCCCATGCTTCCATGAATTTCCCTGAGGTCTTCCCGATCAGTTTCACCCACCGTAGGGCTCGGCCGACATGGCCGAAACCCTAATCGCCGCCGCCGCCGTTGCGCAAGTCTTTCCGGCAATCGCCGGCGTGCGCTGACCCCCCCCCCCCCCCGGCGTGCTCAGCACCTCGAAATAGGGTTAGGCGGCAAGTTTGGCAAGGAGACGTGCAGTGGATCGATGGGCGGCGAGAGCTCCGGCGAGGCGCCGCCGCGGTCGCGCACCTGGCGGGAGGTAGACGACGACGCCGTGGGGCCCTGTCGTCAGTGGAAGCGCAGTGCGTGCCCCGGATCAGCTGCGGCCAAGGATTCCATGTGGCTACGTACGTTTTCTCTGTGGCCCGGTGTTGCTTAATCCCGATTGGTCCATTTTAAACCCATGGGCCCCCCTTGATTATTCAAACATTTCCCATTTGAAATTTATTTCAGATTTTTGCCCCAACTTGGAAAATCTATAACTCTAAGGATACTTGTCCAAAAATTCCAAACTAAATTTTGTTAGAACCACCATGAAGATTACTTTCCAGTGGCGCACTTGGATTTGTATGAAAGTCCATATGAATGTCTCCATAATTCAAATAATCCAAATTCTTCTGGAATTAATTCCTATAGTTATGCTCTTTGGAAAAATATCAAATTTTTCCAGAACCTTCATTTGAACATACTTGAACTCCAGTAAAAATTTCAGGGTCATTAGACTTCAGTTACATGGTCTTATCTCCTGTGTATTCTCTATGCACATAAAAATAGTCAAATTCATTTAGAGTTTGGACAGAAACTTGTGCAAACTTATAAATTGAATAACTCTTAGTATAAAGATTCAAAATTTGTCAAACCAAATCTGTTGGTTCGCTCTTTGTCCACACTCACCAGAACTACAACCCAATCTTCATGAAAATCCCTAGATTTTCCTGTAGAGCCCTTTAAACCAAAATCATGTTTGATTTTTATCAGATAATTAACTTCATAGAAATCTATGAAATTTTGACAAAATGTTATTGAGTAAGTTTATGAATTCCTGTAAAAATATCGGCTTCATTGGACTTTAATAAACTAGTTCAATCTGGAGATTTTCCTAACAGGTCATAGAATGCCCAAAAACATCAAAACTATTTCAGAAATTTTCCAAATTTCTAAATTCAATATCTCCCAATAGGAAGCTTAGAAACTATGAAAAACAATTCCTAGAACCAGTTAGAACCCCTCTGTATGTTACAACCACTGGTAGCCATGATAGACCTCCAGATTTACAACCAAAATTCAGAGAAGGCTTTTACTTGTTGGAAATTTATAGGCAACAAGCTTCCTTAAACATCTCCAATTTTTGGTCCAGATCTTCCACCTAGCACCTAATGTCGACTGTAAAATTTTCAGAACCATTAAGCTTAAATTCATATACTTAACTGTCTTTCCATTGAACTATAATATAATACTGGTATTGATTAACTTGCGTAATTCTTTGCATATCGATTAGTCGCCGAGCTCAAGAGGACCCTGGAGCTACTTGAATTCATCCCTCTGGAGATAAACTTTGATACCGTCTTGCAACCAGGCAAGCCCCGGTTTGCATTTAAGCGCTATTACAAAATTTTGATTTGTATCACCTATGTCTAGGGTGAGTATTGTGCATTAGGGCTAAGGTGATTGAAAACCCACTTGCATGACCAGATCAACCTATGGAGTATTTGGTTAGTTGTCAAGTCATCGTGTAGACTATGCTATGCTAAATGTTGTATAGGATTCGGTAGAAGTCGAGTAGTTGAAATCTACTAGCATCACTAGGACTTTTTCACACGAGATTGGTTCAAAGAGAATGAAGTAGTAATCTGAATAATGAGACCGGGCAGGGCGTAGGATGCAGCAAAACGTGGTCTTGGGTGTGTAGCCTTGCCTGTGTCGGTTAAGCGCCGATCCGTATGCCTCCCTGCAAGTTTGAACTGTACCAAAGTCATACTGGATATATGGGGTCCAGGAAACCGATGTACCTTGGGAAGCTTTTGTTGAGACTTTTTCGATCGCCTCAGGCTTTCGGCCGCAGCGCAGTAGACGGAAACTCGCTCACGACATTTTCACAGCAGAAGGGTGCACCGTGAGTGGGGATACTGTCCTAGACGATTGAATCGATTCAACTTTAGCGGAACTTGAGAAAGGTGGCTGCATACGACGTCCGTGGAGTGCACCGATGTGACTTCCAGTATGGGCATACGTTTCATGTTTTCCGGGTATCATTGATTCGAATCACCGTCCCTCGCGATTATGAGTACCACTTGTTCACTGAGTTGTGACATAGCTAAATACTTGCACTTGAGATGAGAATTAATTGCTGCTGTTATAAACATGATATTATCATGGTATTGCTATGCTGTATGTATTAGTATAGTGCTCACTAAATTTAATTCCCACCTTGGGCATGCAGCATCGCGATGAAGCATTTCTTGTTTGATTGTGGAGTTACGATGTTGTCACACACAAGGTTTAAGCTGCTTCTATAAAACTGAAAAATAAGGACCCACAATTAGGCGAGTTCGTTACGCAAATCTGCCGTCCTATGTTATGTTTTTACCCTCATGTAGAGTTTCATGTTTAGGTGAGACGGTTAAGTCTTGTTCAGCCTTCGTGCTCACGGTTGCTATATAAGTTGTTTTGCAGGTACTAACCTCTATGCTTATGATTATGTTTGTCCGATGAGACTCGGGACTCTCCGAGTAATATACTCATGTGGGAACCATGCCGCTGCTGTTTGTTTTTTCGTGGCTAGTGAGGAGCGTCCATGGGCTGGACGGCTTTTCTTTTCCTTATTAGACTGGAGTACGAGTGTTGTAATCTTATCCTACACTTTAGTTTATTTTATAAACTATTTGTAAACTGAATATCTTTGTAAATTTCAGCACGTGATTTATGTAATACGCGTTCCTTTACATGTGTGCTGTTGGGTGTCGCATCGCACGGTACCACCCAATGCAATTCCTGGAAAGTGTGGACTCCGGTCCCCACAGACGTGGTATCAGAGCCGCATTTGTAATAGCACGCTTATAAAAGGATTGTATTACAAGAAAAACATAGGATACAGTGAGAATACGATACTAGGCCCACATAAGGACTATATAAGCATAAGTTATTAAGGTGGCAACACTAACTTATGTTTTATTATATTCTGTAATGATGCTCCGACGTCAGGTAAGAGGTAAGGTACACCATCGCAAGTGGATCAATTGCGGTAAGCTCACCATGCGAGAGGTAGCATGGAAATCTTTCTGTGGCTTTGCACGGAAGAGTCAATATGAGTCTCTGAAACTTTCCATGTTTCTGAGAACATATGACACGTGGTACCCCGGCGTGCTTCAAAGTTAGTGGGAGCCCCCGTCGGGTGGGACATAACCCGATGCACCTCCTACTGGTGCAGCACTATGCAAAGACGTGGGACCCCGTTGGGTGGTAGAAAACCCGGTCATGTACCTCGAGACGTGGATTAGCTAGGGGCGGCCCGTATGGAATGATACAGGATGGATGCTTTTACTTTCATATATATTATTGTGAAATGTACGCCCGTGCGGGCTGTGTCGTACGACACCATATGACTGATCACTAGTTTGTGTGTAGTGACAGGTACACTGACCACGTGATCGTATTGTGTTTATAAATAGTTTGCGAGTGAACGTCCTTAAGGCTACCATTGAGACGTATGCCGGAATACCGGCTTAGAATTTTTGCTTTGAGAGGCACGTAGTACCGACATATATTCCATTGATGCATTAACCACTTTTTTTTGTAAAAATGAAACTGAGAAGATGTAAAAATACTTATATTAGCTATCGATCTCTGAGTTTGAACTAAGTTTTCAAATCTGGAGTAGGTTTTGATGTCACCAATTCAAAAACAGAGTGTTCTGTTTTCTACCGTAAAAAAGACCTGATTTTGAGAAAACATATCTCCCAGTAGAAAAATCCAATGAATGTGTAACATACATGGTGGAAAGTGTAGGAAGTCCTCTAAAACTGTTATGTTCAACTTCAGAACTGAATTCCCCTTTAACCTGCTCAAAATCTCAAAGTTCCAAAATCTGCCAAACTAGACAGAAACTGGAAACCCTCTCTGGGCTCCTGATTGTTTTCACCATATCTCACTCCAGAAATTTTGAACCGGGTCGTGCAAGACATTTCTGGAATCCTTGTAATATTTATTACAAATTTTTAGTTTCTGGCTTTTGTAAATTCTTCTGTTTTATATCTGGAAATTGCGGCCCAAATTCAGCATAAACAAGGGAGATGCTGTCAAAATTTTCCAGAAAAACTGTCAGGTTTACAATACCATGTCTTCTCAACCAGAAACTATCTGGAGGAAAACCAATACTTTCTGGAAAGGTATTGAAGTGTACTTCAACATTGTAGTTCACCTCAAGATCTGATTCTGCAATTTACTTGGTTACATTTATGGTTGAGTACAAACTGGTCTGGTTTCACAGAAACATTATCGGTTTGACATAATTTGATCTTGTTATGAATCTGGTCCTCGAATTCACTTCGAGAAGTGTCGTAACGGACCAGTTGTCGATAATCAACTATTTACCAGTGGAATTGATGGTTTGACTCACTCGAACCTCTTTTCTTTTATGGCCATGTTTGTGTCATATTAAGGATAAAAGTGTGTTTCCGCACGATAACGCGCATTACATCCCGTCGCGACCAACAATAGTCGAAATGAACTTTGATCCATGGAGTTCATTATTTCGTAAATCGCTATTGTAACATGGGTCCAGGTATGATGTATTGTGTATAAAGTTTATATTTTATCAATATATGACCATTATGCAAATTTGGTTATCAATAAACACACTATTGTTTTCATCCTACTGTGATATTGCAATATCACGTCTCATGTTGCATTAATGACTGTAACTACAGAATGGTGCGCACTCGCACAACTTGCGAGGTCGGTGGTTCAGGTCAGGGAGGGGATGACTCCCGAGTGCCGGAACAACCGGCGCAACAGCCACCTCCATCTCTGCTTACATTGGCGGATGATATCACAGCCATGCTGGGTTCGCGCGACGAGCGGACCGAACTGCTGCGAACCCTCGTGCAGATTACGTCCAATCAAGGGGGACGTCAAGCCGAAGGCAATCGTCAACCTCAGCAAGTAACCTATCAAGAATTCTTGGCGACTGCACCCCCCATGTTCAGTGGTGATGGTGAACCTCTAGATGCGGTCCATTGGCTCCACACCTTTGAAGCTAAGTTCGGACTGCGACAGTGCAGTGATCATATGAAGGTTTTATATGCGGCACAACAACTACATGGCATCGCTGGTTCTTGGGAGGTGAACCACATCACCTCCTTGGCGCCGGACAGCAAGTTACTTGGACAGAGTTCTGGAAGGCATTTCATGCCTATCATGTTCCTCCTGCCATTGTGAGGAGGAAGCTTCATGAATTTCTTGATTTGAAACAAGGAGAAAGGAGTGCTC
This sequence comes from Tuctoria greenei, assembly GCA_036927565.1. NCBI lineage: Eukaryota > Viridiplantae > Streptophyta > Magnoliopsida > Poales > Poaceae > Tuctoria > Tuctoria greenei. Next base: position 53,923,589 of record JAYESD010000012.1, read on the forward strand.
AAGAATACTCCAAAGTCTTCGTTAATCTAGCGCAATATGCTTCGGAGTATGTGAGTATGGAGATCAGAAGCGATAGTACTTCTATCGGGGTCCAAGCCCCATGTCGAAAGACAAGCTTGCATTGTTCAATCACAGCTATTTCAACACTATGCTTAATGCCGCGACTACGCAAGAGGATGCCACACGTGAGCGGATCGCGGAGGAGTCAAAGAAGAGACTTGCTATGCAGGACAACACACATAATGTTCCTCAGAAATACCGTATGGTGTACCAATCACCGTCCGGTCAGATATGGCAATCGGCTGCACAACCGAGTTTGAATAGGAGTCGGCCGTTTGAAGTATCAGAATTACAACCAGCAGTACATCAACAGCAAGAACCGTCCCAAATGGTTCCAGGGGCATCTATCTCACACAGAGATGCAGGAAAAATCAGGCCTCAAGTCAGCGGGCCGTTGAATTAGTACAGGTGCTCCACATGTGATCGTGTTGGGCACTATACCAAGGATTGCCCAGAGAAGATCTTGAGCAGCAGGCAAGTACCAGTACAACGGTGTATTCAGTCCCGTATTCAACCAGAGAAGACAACACGGCAAACCAGAAGTGTTCAACATATAGCGATCGAGAGTGTTCCGGAGGGAGCACAGGTTTTAGCGGGCATGTTTGCTATCAAAGACATACCCATCCTCATACTCTTTGATTCCGGTGCTACCCACAATTTTATCAGTAAATCATGTGTGGATCTGCACCAATTGTCCACCAATACTCCCAAGAAAAGTTATCTTATAAGCTCACCGGGTGGAAGTATCTCGGCAAGTCAGATTGTTCCCCGAGCAGCTTCAAGTTTGGGGGGCAAAATATATCCAACGCCGCTGATTATATTGGTTGGACAGAAGATTGACATAATATTGGGGACATCATGGTGCCGTTCTTAATATCGGTACCCGGACTATCCAAATTGACTCTCCGATGCACAGACAACACGAGCTGTTTTTGGGCAGTTTGGAGAAGGACAGTGCAGCTGCATATAACACGGAAGCAACTAAACTTGAAGATAGTCCGGTGGTCCATGAGTATCCCGATGTGTTTCCTGATGATTTACCGGGCATGCCGCCCGAACGTGACATTGAGTTCAAGATTGAACTTGTACCGGGAACCAAACCGATTTCTCGAAGACCATATCGAATGGCGCCTAATGAGCTAGCTGAATTAAAGGAGCATTTGAAAGACCTTTTAGACAAGGGTTTTATTTGCCCAAGCTCATCACCTTGGGGCTGCTCGGCGCTGTTTGTTAAGAAGAAGGATGAAACATTGCGGTTATGCGTGGATTATCGACCGCTCAACGCCGTGACTATAAAGAACAAGTACCCGCTGCCCCGCATCGACATTTTATTAAATCAACTTGTTGGTGCGAGGGTGTTCTCAAAGATGGATCTTCGGTCCGGATATCATCAAATCAAAAATCCGACCGGAGGATATACCGAAGACAGCATTCTCGACGCGATATGGATTATACGAGTATCTTGTCATGTATTTTGGTCTCACCAATGGTCCAGCTCACTTTATGTATCTCATGAATTCGGTATTCATGCCGGAGTTGGACAAAGTTGCCGTGGTCTTCATCGATGACATATTGGTTTATTCCAAGTCAGAGGAAGAACATGCTGAACATTTGCAAATTGTGTTACAACAGTTGAGGGATCACATGTTATACGCAAAATTCAGCAAGTGAGAATTTTGGATCAGCCAAGTGCCATTCTTGGGGCACATTATTTCATCTGAGGGCATCGCTGTGGATCCAAGTAAAATTGTTCAAGTGCTGAAATGGAAATCTCCAAAGTAAGTACATGAAGTCCGAAGCTTTGTCGGTTTAGCGGGATATTATCGGAGGTTCATCCCGAGCTTCTCAAGGATCGCGAAACCGATGACGGAGCTTCTGAAAAGGGGAACCAAATATATTTGGAGTTCAGCTTGTGAAGAAGCGTTCAAGACATTAGTACATCACCTTAAAACAGCCCCAGTTCTTTCTCAGCCGGACACGACAAAACCGTTTGACGTTTATTGTGATGCATCTGGCATCGGACTTGGCTGTGTTCTTATGCAAGAAGGTCGTGTGGTCACATATGGATCTCGCCAACTATGAAACCATGAGCAGCACTATCTGACTCATGACCTTGAGCTCGCTGCTGTGGTATTGGCATTAAAAATGTGGAGGCATTACTTGCTTGGAAATCTTGTACACCTCTACACCGACCACAAAAGTTTGTAGTATATCTTCACTCAGAAGAAACTGAACATGAGGCAATGAAGGTGGCTTGAGTTGATAAAGGATTATGAGATTGAGATTCATTATCATCCCGACAAAGCTAATGTGGTTGCTGATGCGCTTAGTCGCAAATCTCATGTCAATAACTTAACCCACACGCCTATGGAAGAGGATGAACCAAGTCTATACTTGGTTCCATATGGATCTTTATACAATCTTGCTCTCATTTCGACAATGCGAGATGATATTATTGAAGCTCAAAAGAAGGACAAGGGCATGTCACACATACGAGAAAGAGTGGACAGCGGGGAAGTAAAATGTTTCTGGGAAGATGATCACGGTACATTATGGTTCAAGGAACGGATAGTTGTACCCCAAGATGTTAAGCTCCGGAAGAAAATATTGGATGGAGCTCACATGTCAAAATTTTATATTCATCCGGGCAGCAATAAAATGTATCAAGATTTAAAGACCATGTTTTGGTGGACACGGATGAAGCGGGAAATAGCGAAGTACGTATCCAAGTGATACGTGTCGGCGAGTGAAGGCCGACCATATGAAGAAAGCGGGACAGCTGCAACCGCTGAATATTCCGGCATGGAAATGGGAGGATGTGAGTATGGATTTCATAGTCGGATTGCCACTCACATTACGGAAGCATGATTCGATTTGGGTGATAGTCGACCGACTAACCAAATCAGCACACTTCATTCCGGTAAATGTTAGATTCAATGCCAAGAAATATGCGGAGTTGTACATATCAAGAATTGTGTGCCTACACAGCATTCCTTGCACGATTATTTCCGATCGAGGCTCGCTGTTTGTTGCTCGTTTCTGGGAGCAACTGCAGGCCTCGTTGGGTACTAAACTGATTAGAAGCTCCGCATATCACCCCCAGACGATGGACAGACCGAGAGCGTGAACCAGGTCCTTGAAGACATGTTGCATGCATGCGCCATCCACCACGTTAACAATTGGGATGATCATTTGCCGTTGGCAGAATTCTCGTACAACAAAGGTTATCAAGTGAGTATTAAGATGGCACCTTATGAAGCTCTCTGTGGCCAAAAATGTCGCACCCCACTGAATTGGTGCGAGTCCGGTGAAAGAGTGACATTCGGGATTGATTTAGTCAACGAAGCCAATAACAAGTTAGGATCATTCAAGCAAATCTAAGAGCGGCTCAATCTCGGCAGAAGGATTATCCGGACAAGCGGCATCGCCCGCTGCACTTTGATGTCGGGGATCACGTGTACCTCCGCGTGTCACTGATGAAAGGAATTCACCAGTTCGAAGTAAAAGGAAAGCTAGCTCCCTGATTTATTGGCCCGTTTGCTATCACAGAGAAGTGCGGACCTGTGGCTTATCGATTGGAATTACCAGCATCTCTCATGGTTATACACGACATTTTCCACGTATCTCAGCTCCGGATATGTCTCAAGTTCATAGCTGCAGTCCACACCGACGACATCGGCAAATTGCAACCGGATTTGACATACTCCGAACATCCGATTCAGATTCTCGACGAGAAGACTCGAACAATGCGGAACTGCACACTGTGGTTCTATAATGTGTTATGGAACAACTATACTGTTGAAGAAGCGACTTGGGAATCTGAAGAATATCTCCGCTCCAACTATCCGGATTTCTTATCGTCTCATATCCGGTAATTTCTCTCCTACTTTTGTCTCTTCATTGTAATCTCGGAATGAGATTCTTTTAAGGGGGCGGGGGAATGTAAAAGCCCTAATTTCCATAATTCAAAGTTCAGTTAGGACAAAATTTTTGAATGACAAAAAGCATTAAAATGGAATTGAGAAAAAAATTAATTCAAACTCCAAATGAGGAAATTCAAAATAATAAACATAGCTACTGTTTAAATAAATTTAACATGAAGATTTGAGTTGACCAATGGATTCCAAATATTCCAGATAGCATCCCTGCAAATTTTCATAATTTTTGAAGCAAGTTTGCTATTTAATTCAATAGCTTCATTGAATTCAACTCATATTCAAATTCATATTTGAATTTAAATGAAACTTTGTGAAATCAACTATGGGAATTCGAAATCAAATTCTATATGATTAATACAGCCATACCACAAATATAGAGCGAATTTTGGAATGAATTAGGTGGCAGAATTGATGGGGCAAGGATGAGGATGAGGTGGGACCCACTTGTCATCAAAAGCAAAGTGCTGTTTTGGCTCTCCAAGTGACACCACATTGCATGCAATGTCCAGGCAGCTGCTTGCACTGTGGAGGTCGCCTCCAGCTGCCCCCAGCTCACCCTGGCCTCCTCCTTATATACCCCCCATGCCCCTGGCTTGATCTTTCTTCACCTTGAAGTCTCCAGCACCATTTTCACTTCTCTCACGATTCCTTCTCTGTCCAGCCGATTTGCAGCAAAGGTACTCTGTGTTAAGCACTTTTCTTTGCCTCTATTCACTCCCCAAGCTCTTGTGCAGCTTTGTGATCAAGTTCTTGCACAGCTAGGCCATCCCCGAAGCTGCTAACTTCGAAACCGAGGCGGCCGCAAATCTCCCCTGTTTTGCCGCGGCTCTGCTCATCGTCAACCCGACGATACGGCCATCATCTCGTCTCGGTCCTAGAAGGAAAAAGGTTTGCCTACTCTTGTTCTAGCTGCTCATAAAGTTTCAGCCCATGCCATGCCTCCTAGCCCCCGTATTTGCTTTTCTTCTGGCGATCTTCGAGTATGAGTATAGTCTGTTCGCACGCAAAATTCTTTTTGCACGGTGGTTTATTCCTTGTGCACCTGTGCTACATTGTGCTATATGGCCAGGCGCATGACCTCGAACAAGAGTCATCGAGTTTCATCAGGAATTCACACCGGAATCCCATTTTTCCCCAACCGCGGATTTTTTCCTCCTCGGGCCGTAGTCGCCACCAGTTTCCAAGCCTTTGCTCTCCCTCTTATGGCCAGATTCTTATTCCCCATGCTTCCATGAATCTTCCCGAGGTCTTCCCGATCAGTTTCACCCACCGTAGGGCTCGCCGACATGGCCGAAACCCTAATCACCGCTGCCGCCGTCGCGCAAGCCTTTCTGGCCATCGCCGGCGTGCGCTGACCCTACCGGCGTCCTCAGCACCTCAAAATCGGGTTAGGCGGTGAGTTTGGCGAGGAGACGTGCCGTGGATTGACGGGCGGAGAGAGCTCCGGCGAGGCGCCGCCGCGGTCGCGTGCCTGGCGGGAGGTAGACGACGACCCCGTGGGGCCCCGTCGTTAGTGGAAGCGCAGCACGCGCCCCGGATCAGCTGTGGCCAAGGATTCCATGAGGCTACGTACGTTTTCTCTGTGGCCTGGTGTTGCTTAATCCCGATTGGTCCATTTTAAACCCGTGCCCCCCCCCCCCCCCGGATTATTCAGACATTTCCCATTTGAAATTTATTTCAGATTTTGCCCCAACTTGGAAAATCTATAACTCCTAGGATACTTGTCCAAAAATTCGGAAATAAATTTTGTTAGAACCAGCATGAGGAGTACTTTCCAGTGGCGCACTTGGATTTGTATGGAAGTCCATATGAATTTCTCCATAATTCAAGTAAGCAAAATGCTTATAGAATTAATTCCTATAGTTCTGCTCTTTGGAAAAATACCATATTTTCCAGAACCTTCACTTGAATATCCTTGAACTCCAGGAAAAATTTCAGGGTCATTAGACTTCAGTTACAAGGTCTTATCAACTGTGTATTCTCTATGCACATAAAAATAGTCAAATTCACTTAGAGTTTGGACAGAAACTTGTGCAAACTTCTAAATTGAATAAATCTCAGTATAAAGCTTCAAAATTTGTCAAACCAATTTTGTTGGTTTGATCTTTGTCCACACTCACCAGAACTACAACCCAATCTTGATGAAAATCCCTACATTTTCCTGTAGAGCCCTTTAAAGCAAAATCATGTTTGATTTTCATCTGATAATTAACTTCATAGAAAACTATAAAATTTCGACATAATGTTCTGTTATACGTTTCTGAATTCCTGTAAAATTTCAGCTTCATTTGACTTTAATAACCTAGTTCAATCTGGAGATTTTCTTAACAGGTCATAGAATGCCCAAAAACATCAGAACTATTTTAGAAATTTTTCCAAACTTCTAAATTCAATATCTCATAATAGGGAGCTTAGAAATTTATAAAACAAATTTTCCTAGAACCAGTTAGAACTCCTCTGTATGGTACAACCACTGGTAGCCATGATAGACCTCCAGAATTACAACCAAAATTTAGAGAATGCTTTTATTGTTGGAATTTTATAGGCAACAAGCTTCCTTAAACATCTCCAATTTTTGGTCCAAATCTTCCACCTAGCACCTAATGTCCCCTGTAAAATTTCCAGAACCATTAATCTTAAATTCATATACTTAACTGTCTTTCATTTGAACTATAATATAATACTGATATTGATTAACTTGCATAATTCTTTGCGTATCGATTAGTCGCCGAGCTCAAGGGGACCCTGGAGCTACTTGAAGTCATCCCTCTGGGATTAACTCTGATACTGTCTCGCAACCAGGCAAGCCCCGGTTTGAATTTAAGCGCTATTATAAAATTTTGATTTGTATCACCTATGTCAACGGTGAGTATTGTGCATTAGGGCTAAGGTGATTGAAAACCCACTTGCATGACCAGATCAACCTATGGAGTATTTGGTTAGTTGTCAAGTCATCGTGTAGACTATGCTATGCTAAATGTTGTATAAGATTGGGTAGAAGTCGAGTAGTTGGAATCTACTCGCACGACTAGGACTTTTTCACACGGGATTGGTTCAAAGAGAATGAAGTAGTAATCTGAAAAATGAGACCGGGCAGGGGCGTAAAGATGCAGCAAGACGTGGTCTTGGGTGCGTAGCACTGCCTGTGTCGGTTAAGGACCAATCCGTATGCCACCCTGTTGAGCAAGTTTGAACTATACCGGAGTCATACTGGATATATGGGGTCCAAGAAACCGATGTACCTTGGGAAGCTTTTGTTGAGACTTTTTTGATCGCCTCAGGCTTTCGGCCGCAGCACAGTAGACGGAAACTCGCTCACGACATCTTCACAGCGGAAGGGTGCACCGTGAGTGGGGATACTGTCATAGACGATTGAATTGATTCAACTTGAGTGGAACTTGACAAAGGTGGCTGTGTACAACATCCGTGGAGTGCACCGATGTGACTTTAAGTACGGGCGTACGTGTCGTGTTTTCCTGGTATCATTGATTCGAATCACCGTCCCTCGCGGTTATGAGTACCACTTGTTCATTGAGTTGTGACATAGCTAACTACTTGCACTTGAGATGAGAATTATTTGCTGCTGTTATAAACATTATATTATCATTGTATTGTTATGTTGTATGTATTAGTATAGTGCTCACTAAATTTAATTTACACCTTAGGCATGCAGCATCACGATGAAGCGTTTCTTGTTTGATTGTGGAGTTACGTTGTTGCCCCGCACAAGGTTTAAGCTGCTGCTATAAATCTGAAAATCTGTTACGCACAATTAGGCGAGTCCGTTATGCAAATCTGCCATCCTATGTTATGTCTTTACCCTCATGTAGAGTTTCATGTTTAGGTGAGATGGTTAAGTCTTGCTGAGCCTTCGTGCTCACGGTTGCTATATAGGTTGTTTTGCAGGTACTAACCTCTATGCTTATGATTATGGTTGTCCGACGAGACTCGGGACTCTCCGAGTTATATACTCATGTGGGAACCATGCCGCTGCTGTTTGGTTTTCGTGGCTAGTGAGGAGCGTCCGTGGGCTGGAGTACGAGAGTTGTAATCTTATCTTCCGCTGTAGTTTCTTTTTATAAACTATTTGTAAACTGAATATATTTGTAAATTTCAGCAAGTGATTTATGTAATACGTGTTCCTTTACATGTATGCTGTTGGGTGTCGCATCGCACGACTCCACCCAATGCGATTCCTGGAAAGTCTGGACTCCGATCCCCACAAAGTTGGGACAAGAGCTTGCCATATGCGGAGTTCTCATATAACAATAGTTACCAAGCAAGTTTGAAGATGTCACCTTATGAAGCACTATATGGAAGGAAGTGCAGGACACCTTTATTTTGGAATGAGACCGGTAAGAGTCAAGTGTTTGGACCTGACATGCTGCAAGAAGCTGAGAAACAAGTTCAGAATATTCGTGAAAACATGAGGGCTGCTCGATCAAGGCAAAAAGGCTATGCAGACAATAGGAGAAGGAAACTAGCCTTCGAAGTCGGAGACTTCGTATATCTCAAAGTGTCACCAATGAGAAGTCATAAGAGGTTTAACACAAGAGGCAAGCTAGCACCTCGATACATTTGAACATTCAAGATTTTAGACAAAAGAGGAGAAGTGGCATACAAGTTAGAGATGCCAGCTCATCTTTCCCATGTACATGATGTCTTTCATGTTTCCCAGCTCAAGAAGTGTTTAAGGGTACCGCAAGAATAGGTGCCAATGGAAGAATTGGACCTAGAGGCAGATTTGACTTACGTCGAGCAACTGGTCAAAATCATGGAAACCATTGAGAGGATCACAAGGATCAAGGTGATTCGATGGTGGAAAGTGCAATGGAAACATCACACAGAATCAGAGGCAACTTGGGAGCTGGAATATGATCTCAAGAAGGATTTTCCATCTCTTTTCCTTCTACATGTTTAAAATTAAGCAACATAAAAAGGAATGAGTTTAAAATGAATCTAGAGTAAAACCACACTAAAAAATTCTGAGAAGTGCGGGCTACTCTGCTTGTTTTGGTGCGGACTAGTCCGATTTCTCTCTCACCTCCATCGGACATGCCCGTTTTAGTGCAGACTATTCTGGTTTTTCCTCTGGACACTTTCGGCCTTGTCCGGTCTATTGCGGACTAGTCCGGTATTCCAATTCCTTGGAAATTTTGTTAAGTCACTGGACTTGTCCAAACTTCTCCGTTATTCCAGTGGACTTGTCCTTTTTCCCTCTGACTAAAATCGGACTTGTCTGGTTTTGGCCAGACTTGCCTGATTTTCCTCTAATCAAGTTCGGACTTGTCCGGTATAGTCCGAACTTGTCCGTTTTCGCCTCTGTCAATCTTCGGACTAGTCCGGCCCCTTTGCGTACTTGTCCGGTAAATCGCGATTCCGAATTGATCTTTAATTCCACATCATGTTTTTGGGTTCTACCTTAAGTGGGCCTAAGGACGTCGTGTCTAACTCTTTTTGGAGCCCATGTGGGACCCCACACCGACCTCCACCCACCCCAAACATGAAATTCATTAAAACCCTAGCCTCCACCTCTATGTAAACAACCCCACCGCTCCACCTTGCATCCTTTTGCCTCAATTGAAGACCACCAAACCCTAGTTCGTGGATAGCCGCTACCAAGGAAGGATAAGGAGATCCCTAGCAAGAAGAAGAAGAGGAGGAAACAAAGAGAATCAAGATCACCATCAAGTTTCGTTCTTCATCACCAGTTCACCATCAAGTTCCTGATCAACCATAGATCGTCAAGATCCAAGTGTTGCATCCAAAACCTTTGATCCATTGGAGTTCTAAACACCTGGTATACCATCTACTCTCTATTTATCACATGAATTCAATCCCGTTCCTCCAAATTCATGTCGATCTAGAAAACCCTAGTTCGATGTTCCTGGGAAGGGCGGACTAGTCCGGCCCTGCAGCGGACTAGTCCGATTTTGCAATCTATTTTCTGATGAATTAATTCTAAACTAATTTGAGTCGATTGCAAACCTGTCCAAACTTGTTAAAAACTAATAGAACTAGTTAGTAAACATTATTAACAACTCATTAACTAGTTTTGCTTCGCATTTGCATTAATCATGCATGTCATGACATATTGAGTAATATATGTGCACTTATTGATTCTAATTCTTGTCTTGTATGTTTATTGTGGGGTTTAGACAGATTTGCCCTAGAGAGTGCTGCGATATCATCCGCCAATGTAAGCGGAGATGGGGGTGGCTGTTGCGCCGGCTCTTCCGGTTCTCGGGAGTCATCCCCTCCGTGACTTGAACCACGGACCTCAAATGTTGTGCGAGTGCACAACTTTCTGCAGCCACGGTCATGAATCCAACAAGAGACGTGATGTTGTAAGATCACTCTAGGATAAAAACAAAAGTGTGCGTATTAACAACCAACTTGTATAACGGTAACATATATTGATAATGTATAAACATTATACAAAATACATCATCTCTGGACCAATGTTTCAATAGCGAGTTCCAAAATAATGAACCCCATGGATCAAAGTTCATTTCTACTATCGTTTATCGTGACGGGACATTATGCGCGTTACCGTGCGAATACACTCTCTTATTTTCAATATGATACAAACATGGCCATAAAAAGAAAAGAGGTTCAAGTGGGTCAAACCATCAATTCCACTGGTAAATAGTTGAGTATCGACAACTGGTCCGTTACGACACTTCTCGAAGTGAATTCGAGGACCACATTCATAACAAGACCAAATTATGTCAAACTGATAAAGTTTCTGTTGAAACCTGACCAGTTTGTACTCAACCACAAATTTAGCCAGGTAAATGGTAGAATCATATCTTGAGGTGAACTACAAAGTTGAAGTACACTTCATTACCTTTCCAAAAAATATTGGTTTGCCTCCAGATAGTTTCTGGTTGAGAAGACATGGAATTGTAAACCTGACAGTTTTTCTGGAAAATTTTGACAGCATCTCCTTTGTTTATGCTGATTTTGGACCACAATTTGCAGATATAAAACAGCAGAATTTACAGAAACCACAATCTACAAATTTGTAATAAATATAACAAGGATTCCAGAAATGTCTAGTATGATCCGGTTCTAATTTTCTATAGTGAGATATGGTGACAAGCATCAGGAGTCCAAAGAAGGTTCCATTTTCTGTCCAGTTTGGCAGATTTTGGAATTTTGAACATGTTAAAGGGGAATTCAGTTCTGGAGTTGAACGTAAAAGTTTTAAAGGACTTCCTAAACTTTCCATACATGTATGATAAACCTTCATTGGTGTTTTCTATTGGGAGATATGGTTTCTCAAAGTAAGGTCCTTTTCTGGCAGGAATAGAATACACTGTTTTTAAATCGGTGACTTCAAAACCTACTCCAAATTTGAAAATTAGTTCAAACTCAGAGCTCGATAGCCATTATAAGTATTTTTATACCTTATCAGTTTCATTTTACATAAAAGTAGTTAATGCATCAATGGAATGCATGTCGGTACTACGTGCCTCACAATGTAAAAATTCTAAGCCGGTATTCCGGCATACGTCTCAACGGTGGCCTTTATGACATTCACTCGCAAACGATTTCTAAGCGCTGTACCATCACTTGTCAGTGTACCTGTACCAACACACAAATTATAGATCAATCATATGGTGCCATACGTCACAACCCGCACGGGCTATCATATCACAATAATATATATGAAAGTAAAAGCATTCGTCCCTTATCATTCCATACGGGTCGCCCCAAGTTAAGTCACATCTCGAGGTACATGACCGGGTTTTCTACCACCTGACATGGTCCCATGTCTTTGCATAGTGCTGCACCAGTAGGAGGCGCATCGGGCAATGTCCCATCCGACGGGGTCTCCGACTAATTTTGAAGCACGCTGGGGTACCGCGTGTCATATGATCTCAGAAACATGGACAGTTTCACAGACTCATATTGACATTTCCATGCCAAGCCATGAAAACAATCACATGCTACCTCTCGCATGGTGAGCTTACTGCAATTTATCTACTTGCGGCGGTGTACCTTGCCTCTTACCTGACGTCGGAGCGTCGTTACAGAATATAATAACACATAAGTTAGCTTTGCCACCTTAATAACTCATGCTAATATAGTCCTTACGTGGGCCTAGTACTGTATCCCCACCGTATCCTATGTTTTTATCGTAATACGACCTTATTTAGTGTGATATTCCCAATGCGGCTCAGATACCAGGCTGTGGTGACCGGAGTCCACATTTTCCAGAAATCGCATCAGGTGGTGCCGTGCGATGCGGCACCCAACAGCTCACATGTAAAGGAACACGTATTACATAAATCATTTGCTAAAATTTACAGAGATGTTCAGTTTACATATAGTTTATACAAAAATAAACTACAACTGAAAATAAGATTACAACTCTCGTACTCAAGTCTAATACGCAAGAAGAAGCCGTCCAGCCCACAGATGCTCCTCACTAGCCACAAATATCAAGCAGCAGCGGCAAGGTTCTCCATGAGTATACTGCTCGGAGAGTCCCGAGTCTCGGAGAACAAAAATCATAAGCATAGAGGTTAGTACCTGCAAAACAACTAATATAACAACCGTGAGCACGAAGGCTCAGCAAGACTTAACCGTCTCACCTAAACATGGAACTCTACATGGGGGTAAAGACATAAACATAGGAGGGCAGATTTGCATGACGGACTCCCCTAAATGTGCGTCCTTATTTTCAGATTTAGTAGCAGCAGCTTAAACCATGTGCCGGGCAACGTCGTAACTGCACAATCAAACAGGAAGTGCTTCATCACGATGCTGCATGCCCAAGGTGGAAATATAAATTTACTGAGCATTATACTAATACATACAACATAGCAATATAATAATATAATGTTCATAACAACAGTAAATAATTCTCATCTCAAGTGCAAGTATTAACTACGTCACAACTCAGTGAACAAAAGGTACTCATATCCGCGAGGGACGATGATTCGAATCAATGATACCCGGAATACATGACACGTACGCCCGTACTGGAAGCCACGTAGGTGCACTGCACGGACGTCATACGCAGCCATCATTCTCAAGTTCTGCCAATGTCGAATCAATTCAATCGTCTAGGTCAGTATTCCCACTCACGGTGCACCCTTCTGCTGTGAAGATGTCGTGAGCGAGTTTTCATCTACTGTGCTGCGGCTGAAAGCCTGAGGCAATCAAAAAAGTCTCAACAAAAGCTTCCCAAGGTACATCGGTTTCTTGGACCCCATATATCCAGTATGACTCCGGTACAGTTCAAACTTGCTCAGCAGGGCTGCATATGGATTGGTCCTTAACCAACACAGGCAGGGCTACAAACCTAAGACCATGTCTTGCTGCATCCTATGCCCCTGCCCGGTCTCATTTTCAGATTACTACTCCATTTTCTTTGAACCAATCCTGTGTGAGAAGTCCTAGCCATGAGAGTAGATTCCAACTACACGACTTCTACCGAATCCTATACAATATTTAGCATAGCATAATCTACATGACGACTTAACAACTACCCAAATACTCCATGGGTTGATCTGGTCATGCAAGTGGATTTTCAATCACCTTAGCCCTAATGCACATAACTCACCCTAGACATAGGTGATACAAATCAAAATTTTGTAATAGCGTTTGAATGCAAACTGGGGCTTGCCTGGTTGCGAGACAATATCAAAGTTAATCTCCAGAGGGATGACTTCAAGTAGCTCCGGGATCCTCTTGAGCTTGGCAACTAATCGATATGCAAGTTAATCAATACCGGTATTATGATATAGCTTAATGGAAAGACATTTAAGTATATGAATTTAAGCCTAATGGTTATGAAACTTTTATAGTGTACACTAGGTACTATGGGTGAGGTTCTGACCAAAATTGGGATCAATTCATAGAATTTATTGTTGTATAAAATTCAATGAACCTAAACAATTCCAAGAATTTTGAGAAAAAATCTGTCACTTTGACATGGCCAAAAGTTGGTGTTATATTTATAGGAGGTCAAGGGTGACTCAACACAATTTGTTTCAAAATTTTCTAAGCATCCTACTGTGAGATATTGAATTTACAAGTTTGGACAATTTACTGAAAGTTTATGGACATTTTGGAATTTTCAGGTACATAGAGATTGCAAACACAATTTGGCTATTCAAATGAACTCAAATGGACCTGAAACCTTTTACTGGAACTCAGTGGAATTATTTCGAATGATGTGGACAAATTTGAGAATTTTTGAATGAATGGAGCACCAGTAACTAATTCAAATAGCATTTTGCTATATGGAATTATTGAGAGTAATTTATAGATTTTCAAACAGATACAAGTACATCATTTCAAAGTATAGAACATACTGGTTCCAAAAAATATAATTTGGGAATTTTTGGACAAGTATTCTAGGAGCTATGGATTTTTAAAGTTGGGACCAAATCTGGAATTAAATTTAACTGGGAAAATTGGAATTAAATAGTGGGTCCACTAGTTTAAAATGGGCCAATCGGGAGCAAGACACATGGGGCTATAAAGTTAACGGGTGTAGCCACATTTGATCACCGGGCCACAGCTGATCCGAGGCGCGCACGTATTATGCTGACGGCTGGGCACCACGGGATCTTCTTCCACCTCGCGCCAGGGGCGCTCGGGCAGCGCCCGACGGCGGCCTCTCGCGGGCACCTCGCCACTGATTGACCTGGGGTAAGCCGGCCTCCCAGCCTCACCGGCCCCACCTAAAAATTGATAGGAAAGTCGATGGTGAGGCACCCTACTGCGATTGGCAGCCGGAGAAGTGGTCTCGACGGCAGCGGGCGGAGCTAGGGTTTAGGCGATGTCGGCAAGCCTCAAACAATTCCCGAACAAGCAGGAAAATGACTTCCTGGAAGCCTGGGGAGGATGATTATGGGATGCAAATTGAGTGGAAATGCCGGCAACATCGACTTCGCCGGTGAGCCGTCAGAATTTTTAAAAGGCGGCTACTAAAACTCGACTCCCGGCTAAATTACTCGATGGGTTGCTCATAATTTTGGTCTTCAGCTGCTTATGGAGGTCTAGTCCCTAACCCCTATCTGTATTGAAAAATGTTTGCACATACAAACTGAATTAAACGCAAAACCTAGCATCATCGCAAATACTTGGCCGAAACGAAAAATGGAATTTCTACTTCGAGGAGGAACGAAAATGAATGGGGGTTTTCACCTTGATCAGGAGGGTGTACAGGCGCTTCTTTTTGCTATTGGGAGCAGCTCGTGACTTGGTAGATATCGGCGGCGCCACGGTAATAGGGAGGCGGCAAAGCAGGGGAGTTCACAGGCGGCCCAACAATCGTCAAATCCGTCGATGGGGAGGCTCAAACCATGAAATAAATTGATCAAGGAGCTGCGCCAAAGGTTGAGGAGTAACCCAGTGCGAAGAAAATTGAGCCATACAGATGATCCCTTCTTGATTTCGAGGGGGGGGGGGAAGAACTCACCGGGAAACGTAGCTTTTGCGCCAGGGATGAAACAACAACGAAGTACTCGACTTGGGGGCTGGGAAGATGATAAGAAGGAGCCTTGGGTGGGCTGTTGGCAGCTGGAGGCGACTTAATAGAGCCTGGTTGCTCTGTGGCATTTGCATGCAGGGAGGTGGCGCCACAGTAAGAACAGCGGCGAAATTGACCCACTGACCAGTGGGTCCAACCTCTCCCTTCAACTCTATCTTCTCTGGACACTGAAATATACCACCAACTTTTGTCCAAAAATTCTAGATATTTTATGGTAGACTAAATTGAAGGTGTAGAAATTGATTCTGAAGTCAGATTGTTAATTTGAAAAATTTTCATTTTCATTTGAATTTGAGTTGAATTCAATGTAGTTATTGAATTAAATAGCAAAATTGCTTAAGAAATTATGAAAGATTGCAGGGAGAGTATTTGGATTATTTGTAAACTATTGGTGAACTCAAATCTTCATGTTAACTTCATTTGAACATTAGTTAAGTTTTTTTTTTTGAATTCCCTGATTTGGAGTTTGAATAAACTTGTTTTTCTCATTTCCTTTTTAGTTCATTTTACCATTTAAATTTTTTAGCCCTAACTGAATTTGCATTATGGAAATTTGGTCTTTTACAAGGACCGTTAACATACTCCGCCACACTTAGTCCTTCGCTCATCCTCGAGTGAAGGCAAGAAGAACAACTGAGGTTTTGTCATTAATTTGCTATAAGTTAGAAAATGAGAGTACTAGATATTTCAACTCATATCTCAATTCATGGATACCCTATTTGCAATGTGGCTATCATCAATATTGTGTGTTTGAAGAGTGGAATGGTTGGAATGTAGTTCCCTTGGATCTTCTCCTGCCGAAATGATTTGACAGTTCGCTATATTCGGAAAGTCAAAGAAACAATTGCCTTGATCTCTCATTTGAAATATCTCAAATCTCTCAAAGTGTTTTGATCCTCACCTTGGCATGTTTTGCAAATTTTGTACCTATACTAAATATGGCTATATCTAGATTTTGATAGGGATAAATGTGGCACACAGTGCAATCCATATATTACTAAGTCAAAAACTTCATCCTATGAGAGACTTATGCGACAAACAATGTGACAAAGAAAATCCTTGTGAACATGAATGGAATGGATAAATGTGTACTCCATGGTTTTCTCTCTTTAAGGATGAAACATGTCTACTTTTTCTCTCCTTTTTTGGCATACTTTCTCTTTTGAAGAGTAGATGCTTTTTTTTTCGTAGCCATGTCTTCTACTCTTTTTTAATTTTCTAGAAAAATTTTGATAATGATAATGTATGGAGTTTCATTATTGGACGGATGAGTGATGTATGCAAATTCTCAATGTGATATATTTTTCATGAATGGGCGCACAAGAATTTCTCAGTCAAAAGTTCATGCATATCACTCAATTGGGTCACGAGTTTGACGAAGTTCAATGAAAAGCAAAGTGGCATATGCATGTGGTTTTCAATAAGTGTATCATATGCCTTGGTGGGTATTTTAAATTTCCAATGAGGGAATCAGGCAAAGTTCAAGACTCCAAATTTTTTGCAAACATCAAAATCAATTTCGGAGCAAAGAGATATCTCCTCGAATAACTCATTTACTATATCACACTAGTCAAATACTTAGGTGATGTGTCTTTTCCTATTTTAATTCTGGGAATCAAAAACAAGGTAATTATTTGAATATAAAGTATTCAAATTTTCAGCTCAAGCAAATTTTGACTACCAAGTTTTAATTTCTAATTTTGAGTTGATTCATTTTAAATTTTTATTATTAAATAGGAAATCAACATAAATAGCAAGGTAGCACATATATTCGGAGATATGAGATCCAAACCAAACTTGTAGAGCGAAACGGGGCCATGTGGGGCCCACACTAGGTCAGTCGACCCCCTTCTGGCCTCTCTGTTTCGACATGGCGAGTCGTATGTTCGATTGCGACGTGTTTCGAGATGCAATGCTATTTTTGCACGTACCGATTTTGCAGTCTGGGGTGCCTCTCCCACACTTGTTCACTGGACTCTTCAATCAACAAAAATAAACTAAAAGGATGAACTTTACCGGGTTAGACAAACCGGAAAGTTCACTTTATTAAATTCAAAATATTGGGGATACTTCTATTATTCAATCTAAACTTGAGGAATAAAAATTGGAATAAAACTAAACTTAAACTAGTAAGCATCCTATGCCGTCGGGACATCTAAACTATGGTGTGTTGTAGATGTTAGGCTCCCCAACGGCATTGCATAAACGCCGCAACTTGGCGCTCATGCCACGACGAACACCGTCAATCTTCTCCATGAGAGAGATGAGTTCATCCTTCAGTTTCGCCTTCACGATGCGCCCTTCAGCCACTAAGTCGATAGCTTCTAGTTCTCCAAACGGAGAGAGCTAACTCCTTTAAAAGTTGTGCCACTTTAGGGGCACGAGGAGATTTGCAATCGCTGTCCTCAAATCTGTCAGGTGGCCCTCTGGTGGCAGGCGGCGAGAGGTGACGCCTAATCTTGTAGGGTGATGAGCCCGTCAACTCCTCGATAGCCAAATTATCCATGCACTTTAAATAAAAAACTTTTCATACCCTCCTTCAGGCTTGCGCACCACGTGGATAATGAGGCGGTCTCCCATATGCTCCGACGAGGTATGCGTAGGTGATTTGTAGTGGTGGCTCACCATGTCACCGTCCTTGGTCTTTAGAGTGTACATAAACTCCTCGCCAGGCTGCAGATTTGGGAGAGACTCGTCTTTTTCTAGAAAAAGACGGGCCTTGACTGACTTAAGGCCAGCCACAGTCGGAAGACGTGTAGGCGTCGTCGACTACATGGGCATCCTCCGAGGGGAGAGCGACCATGCATCACCACGAGTTGTGGTGCTACGCCCACGTGGAGTCATCATCGATGGAGGGATTATGGCGAGAGTTTTAGCACTTAGTGCCATGACAGACTCCAAAGCAAGGGTGGTGTTGTCATTGGTCGGCACGATGTCTCCGCTTTTGTTGAAGGTTGAGCTAGAGGAGGCATGAGGGACAATTTTCTTGTCGGCCATAACATGGATGGAAAGAACAGGAGATGAATATTTTTCTAGAAGGTGCAAGGTTCCCCTATCTTTTCTTGTCAATAAATAAGCAGGGCGAATACGATAGCAGCGAGAATCTTGTTTGGATACATTGGGAGAGTCTGCACAAGAAAACAAAGCGTCAGCGACACGAAGGGGACTTCGGCTGAACCTAGGGTTCGGCCAAACCCTTTTTGTCTCCACTCGGGCCATGTTTTTGTGGGTCGACTAAATGGGCCTCATAGATGATTATTTGGATGGACCCATCAGTTGGACGCGGAAAATTTAGACATAATTTAAAGAAACAACGTGAAAATCAGTAAGATTTATCATGTTGATTTCTAATTTTGCCTCCTACTCCTGGGATTCAATAAATAATTTGAGTTGGTGCCATTCACCTTGAATAGTTGACCATCATCACCTTGGAATGTGATTGCTCCATGGGATGAGGTTCCTATTACAGTGAAGGGTCCTTCCCATTTAATTCTAGGCTTCCCATGTCTGAAGAGTTTAACCCTAGAGTTAAAGAGCAAGACTTTATCTCCAAGTTTGAACTCTTTTGGCGTGATCCTCTTATCGTGCCATCTTTTGGTTCTTTCCTTGTAATTTTTGGCACTATGATATGCCTTATCTCTCCACTCTTCAAACATTGAAATTTATTTCAATTGTTTTTTTTGGGCTTGATGAAGGTCCATGTTCCACCGCTTGATGGCCCAATAAGCTCTATGTTCCAATTCTACACGAAGATGGCAAGTCTTCCCATAGACAAGTTGGAAGGGAGACATGCCGATGCGTGTTTTCTTAAGCAGTACGGTTCACCCACAATGTGTCGGGTAGCTAATGCTTCCATCCCGTTCCCATTTTCGAGATAGTCTTTTATAGAATATTTTTAATTTGCTTATTAGATATTTTTGCTTGACCACTTGTTTGTGGGTGGTATGGAGTAGCAATATTATGTTGGACACCAAGCTCCCTCAAAAAGTTCCAGAAGATCTTATCTAAGATATGAGACCATCCATCACTTATGACCATATGGGTAGTGCCAAAGCGTGGAAATATGATCTCATAGAAGATTTTCCGAGCTTGCTTGTAATCAGCATTCCAGCATGGCAAGGATTCTACCCATTTTTCACATAATCTATGGCCACCAGGATATACTTGCAATCATAGGACATAGGGAAAGGTCCCATGAAATCAATACCACACACATCAAATAATTCTACTTGAAGATTATATGTTAGGGGCATCACATTGCGAGCTGAGATTCCTCCATGCTTCTGGCATTTCCAAAATCTGCGAATGAATTCTTTTGTGTCTTCTTACATAGAAAGCCAATAGAATCCACTCTATCAGATCTTTGCCTGGATACGGTAAACACCGTAATGGCCACCATAGGGGCTAGCGTGGCATTTCTCAGTAATCTTGGTGCCTTCAATTGATGGGACACACCTTCTAAGAAGGCCATCGACACGGACTCGATAGAGGTATGGGTCATCCCAAAGGTGTCTACGACTCTCATAGATGAATTTCTTTTTGTTTTCCTCTGGTGGTACGTATCCCGTGACCATGAAGTTCACGAGATCCACATACTAAGGGTGAGAGTCAGTCACCTCGAGAAGCATATCATCTCGTAGGAAGTAATTGATAGGAATGTCCATGGTTTGCATGACTTCCATACATAAGAGATGATCTGCGACAGAATTCTCTACTCCTTCATTATCCTTAATTTCCTTGTCACATTCTTGGAGTAGAAGAATCCATCAGATTAGCCTAGGTTTAGCATCCTTTTTGTTGGGCAAGTACATCAAGGTAGCATGATCTATGTAGACTATTACCTTGGATCCAACCAAATAGGACCTAAACTTATCGATCGCAAAAACTATAGCTAAGAGCTCTTTCTCGATTGTGGCATAATTGAGTTGAGCTCTCGTTAGAGTTTTGCTAGCATAGGCTACTACATGATGCTTTTTATCTTTGGTTTGGCCTAGGACCGCACCAACAGCAAAATCACTAGCATCACACATGATTTCGAATGGCAGCGTCCATTCAGGAGGTTGGATGATTGGAGCTGAGATGAGTGCCTTTTGAGTGTATCAAATGATCTAAAGCATTCATCATCGAAATTAAATGGAGCTTCCTTAGCTAGTAGGTTGGTGCGGAGTCTAGCGACTTTTGAGAAATCTTTGATGAATCGTCGATATAACCCCAGATGACCTAAACAGCTGTGGATTCCCTTAACATTTATAGGAGGTGGAAGTTTCTCAACAACTTCAATATTTTCTATTTCCACCTCTATCCCTCTCTCAAACACTATGTGTCCAAGAACAATGCCTTCAAAGACCATGAAATAGCACTTTTCCCAATTAAGCACTAGGCCCTTCTCTTGGCATCTTTGTAAGACCTTGTCTAAGTTTTCCTGGCAATGATCAAAAGTTTTCCCATAGACGAAGAAATCATCGATGAAAACTTCCATGATCTCCTCAATCATGTTGGAAAAGATAGACATCATGCATTTTTGAAAAGAGGCTGGAGCACTACACGGCCCAAAGGACATAAGTCGATAGGCATAAGTACCATAAGGACATGTGAATGTGATATTACTTTGATTGTTGGGATGGACTAGATTTGATGATAACCCAAATACCAATCAAGGAAGCAAAAGTAGAAGTGTTTTTGCCAACCGGTCTAACATCTCATCGATGAAGGGCAGTGAAAAATTACACTTCCTTGTAGCCTTGTTAAGTTTTCAGTAATCAATGCACATCCTCCAACCTGTGACGGTTTGTTGAGGAATTAATTCATTCTTCTCATTCTAAACTACCATCATACCTCATTTCTTAGGTACTACTGTAACTGGGCTGACCCATTCACCAAGAGAGAGAGGGTAAATAATCCCAACATGCAAAGTTTCAAGACTTCTTTCTTGACAACTGCCTGCATCGCGTTATTCAATCTCCTTTGAGGTTCTTGTGAGGGGACTCTCTCAGGGTCAATAGGAATGCGATGAGTGCATAACGCTGGACTAATTCCCTTGAGATCCTCTAGCAAATAGCCAAAAACAGCTCTATGATTTTATAGCATGGCTATTACTCTGAGTGTCTCATCTTCTGAAAGCTTGTCACTTATGATGACAGGGTCTTCCAAATCGCCATTTAGAAAAGGCATAACATAGGCCCGGAGGTAGGATTTTTAGCTCAACAGGAGGTTTTGGGTGATTCAATTGCCTTCTTAAATTCATCCTCCTCTTGGACGAAATCTTCTTCTCCTTCAATTTCAGAGGGTGCTAAGAATTGAAGAGTCATAACCTCCTCTATTGGTTCATCTTGGATGGGAGATTCTATGGATGTGTTCTTGGAATGCAGAATAGGAATAGAGAACTTTCTCCCTCCAAGTTTGACATTGAGGTTTCATTCCAAAAGAATTTCCGTGAGAAATTTCTCAAAAGGAATCCCAATCATAATGTCGAAATCTTGAATTTCAAACACATGGAACTCTAGGATAGCCTAAATATCTTTGTGTCTTACAGACATCTATTGCGAAACCCCACATCCTTCAAGGATGTTTCCAAAAGAATATCGGAAGAATTTACATGTTGGTTCCAATGACACATCTCCTAGAATGGCGAGAGCACAAGAATTAGAAATGAGATTTGGTCTAACAGTGGGGTTGTATAGGACCCTCATTGGTGTCCCTCTAATGAAACATAGAATTTTTGTCAAAGGTGAGGTCATCCTGTATCATCGTAGAGCATTTGAAAAGCTTCCAGAGGGGGGGTGGTGAATGGTAGATTAAAAAATCTTACGCAGCGGAAACAATTAAATCCCAACCCCTTCGGCAGAAAAACAATCTATTAAAGAAATCGTGTGTGAGACTAATATAAACGTGTTTCACCGGGGAAAAAGTGATATATATCAGAGAGAATCAAGTCACGAATAAAACACAAGAAGAATCACTCAAATTCCTCGAGAGAAACTCAAGTTATGATCGAAAGATCGAACAAAGGTGAATCTGTCCTATCCGAGAAAAAACTGTTCTGGAATGCTGCAAAGAAACTCGCGTAGATAAGAAACCACAAATCCAATGACCGTAAAATTTTTACAGATGATAGATAATCAAGTTGTGAAGACAACCCAAAAAGAATAACGTCAATTGGATCTGTAAAACTCGAGTTATGATAAAATCACCGACGAAAGGTAGTGCTGTCCAGAAACTCGACGAGTAAAACTTGTCTCGAACAAGTCAGACGAACAAGGCATAAAAGTTCCTTCAAACTACAAATTTTGTTCAATAGAACACAAGAGTAACAGCCCCAAAGTCGTGCACCACGAGCTCTGTCCCCCCTTGCTTATATAACAAGCCCTTAGGCCAACCCAATCTCAACTAAGACTCTAATCCTACTCAGATCACGAACCGAAACTTTCCATAACTGCTTAGGACTCTTCTATATGCAGATAGAAGCAATCTTAAGACTTACAAACACCTTAGGAACATATCACACATTCCTAAAACAACTCAAATTCGTGACCCACACGAAATCCTAACATAACCAACTCCAATCTTTCCATATTTGAGTCAAACCTGACTCAGCCGTAGCCTAAGTCCATAACCTAGTCGGTTGGACCTTTCCGACCAATTCCTTACGTCCACATCTCTTCGTCACGTCTCGGAACCATGTAGCCACGTCCATGCACTCCTTGCAAACGTGCAAAAATCTTCCAATGATATAAACGATACCTTCATATGCATTGTTCTTGATTCAAACATGCTGCGCAACCTCCCGATCAACTCAACCACAATTCCTCCCGAACTTGGTTGTTGAACCTCATCTTCTCCCTAAAACGAGTTCAATGGATCCCGTCACCAGCCGTGTCTTGAACTCAAGTGACACCTGCACATAAATAAACAACCAATCCGTACGAGCACAAATCCGCGACATGACTCAAGTTAGTTCCAAACACAACACCTTACGTGAGCACCTCACATAAGCATGTTGCAAAGCATAGCAAAACGATATCATCCATATCAACCAAAATGCACCAAAAACTTAGCAAATGAATACTAAGCAATCTTTCCAAGAATATAAAGCATGTTTGAAACATTTTACATGAAAATTTGGAATATTACGATCAAGCTCTGAACCTTGCCAAAGCTAACCAGAGCTTGAGTCGGAGCTTACTAAAGCTAGTACAACCTAGCGCCAGAGCTTACCAAATCTAGTCGGACCTAGTGCCGGAGCTAAACAAAGCCAGTCGGACCTAGCGCCAGAGCTAACCAAAACTAGTCGGAACTAGTCAACCGAAACGCCGGAGCTAGCAAAGACATGCCGGAGCTAACCAACATAAGTCGGACCTAGCAAAACATATCGGACCTTACGTCGGACCTTGCAAAAGCTCGGAGCTAGAGTCGGACCTTGCTAAAAAAGATGTTTTAGTAGAATTTCAGAACTTTTATCATCAAAGCCAGTGTATTCAGTACAAGCCAATGTATTCAGCACACATAGGTCTCACAATCTCCCCCTTTATGAATGCATTGGCAACACCACTTAAGATCTGAACATTGGCTTATTCACATTAAAAGTTTTGAAAACAATATCTCCCCCTTTGTAAAAGAAATAAAATGAGAAAAAGAAATTCTCCCCCTGAGAAGAATCGTGCCAAAAACAATTTTGAATATGTGCAACGTGTAATAAATTTCTCCCCATTGCATACTTATCTTTAAAAATTCACATATTATCTCTCCCCCTTCGACAATGTATTCAGCGAGGTTGAAAAGAGAAATTTCAATTGTTATGAGCATATTATAACATATACATATAAAACAAAGCTCATCCAAGACATAGTATAAAGTAACTTACACTATCACAACAATGAGATACATAAAGTAGTGTAAGCCATGCTAGAGATCAAATGTAATTTTCAATTTAAGCAAGCCATGATCTCACAAACTTAACTATTTCAAAACCTGAAAGCATGACACTTGTTGCTGCATTTTATTATTTAAAGCACAAACTTTTAACATATGACATTTGCAAGATATTATATGCCGCATCTGCCTTATTCTAACCAACCAAGCCAAGCCTATGTCATTTGACAATCAGAAGCTTAAGGACATGATTTTAGTCATACACAACTTCTTCCAACTTCATATATAAGTGCAATGATAAGCCATCTCAAAAGAAGAAGTGTGATGCATGCATATTTTCTTGATCTTTTCTCATCTTATATTTGTTCACAAAAACTCAACATGGGAGTTGATTACTTGATTAATTCTTTATGACTAAAAACACTTGCGAGCATGCAACAAGTTCAAAACAGCAAGAAAGTTCGATCATGACCCGATTTAGTGTAAGTAATTATTCCAATTACTAGTCATGGCAAAAACTACAAAATGTATAACATGAGTAATGTAGTAAGAACTTTCACCATGTAAAAGGAATCACAAGTCATATATGTATGAAATACTATGCTCATATTATTTTAGTTCAGATTCATACATAGACTTCCCAAGTTTCAAAACTCTCCCTCAATTTAAGCCATGAGGATGCATAACCCCTATTTCATTACGAATGTAAAAAAAACGAGTGAAATCCAAAGGTTTTGTAAAAATGTCAGCCAATTGTTGTTCGGTATCTACATGGTGAAGGACAATGTTTCCTTTTTCAACATTATCACGGAGAAAGTGATACCTAATGTCAATGTGCTTAGTTCTAGAATGTTGCACGGGGTTTTCAGCAATGCAAATGGCACTAGTGTTATCACAAAACAGTGGAACACTATCTAGATCAACCCCATAGTCCTTATGTGTTTGAACAATCCAAGGAATTTGTGAACAAGCACTAGCAGCAGCTACATATTCAGATTCGGCTGTGTATTGTGCAACTGATTTTTATTTTCTAGAGGACCAATCAACAAGTGAATTACCAAGAAAATGACAAGCACCCGAAGTACTTTTCCTATCAATCCTACAACCCCCAAAATCAGCATCGGAATAAGCTTTCAAAGTAACGGTTGAGGAAGAAGAAAGAAAAATACCAAATTCTTGAGTTCCACGTAAGTACCAGAGAATCCTTTTGATGGTTTGATGATGTGAAGCACGTGGGGAGGCTTGAAAACGTGCACAAAGACATACGCTGAATTGTATGTCCGGTCTTGATGCCGTGAGGTACAAAAGTGATCTGATCATGCTTCTATATTCTTTTTTATCCACGAGTTCACCATCTTCATCAAGTTCAAGTGTTGTTGTTGTTGTTCCCATTGGTGTCCGAAGAGGCTTGCTTTTGTTCGTGTTGAAGCGCCTTAGGAGGTCTTTTGTATACTTCCTTTGATGCACAAAGGTACCCTCCTTTGTTTACTTGATTTGCAGCCCCAAAAAGTACGTGAGTTCTCCCATCATACTCATCTCAAATTCTGAACTCATCATAGCTGAAAACTCGGACACAAGATCATGAGAAGCACAATCAAAGATAATATCATCCACATACACTTGAACGAATAATGAGTCATTGCCATGCTTAAGCACAAAAAGAGTTTCATCAACCTTGCCCATGGTAAACCCCTTTTCAAGTAAGAATTTTTTTAACCTATCATACCATGCTCTAGGGGCTTGTTTGAGACCGTACAAGGCTTTGGACAGTTTGCAAACATGATTAGGAAAATCTGAATTTTCAAAACCCGGTGGTTGTTTAACATAAACCTCCTCATCTATGTAGCCATTAAGAAAAACACTTTTAACATCCATTTGATATAGCTTAGAACCTTTAGATGCAGCAAAAGCTAACAAACTTCTTATGGCTTGTAATCTAGCAACAGGAGCAAAAGTTTCATGAAAATCTAGACCTTCAATTTGAGTGAAAAATTGAGCAACCACCCTAGCCTTATTCCTAACCACAACCCCATCCTCACTTTGTTTATTTTTAAACAAACATTTAGTTTCAATTAAAGTGTGACCTTGAGGTGGAGGTACAAGTTTCCAAACATTATTTCTTTCAAAATTTTCTAACTCTTCTTGCATGGTAATAATCCAAGATTCATTAGTGAGTGCTTGTGATATATCTTTGGGTTCAAAAGAAGCAACAAAAGAAGAATGATCATGAGAGTTTGGATCGCAAAACCTAGACCATGTAACTCGTTCGTGCAAGCTTCCAATAATCTATTGTGGAGGATGAATTTTGAGAACTCAGAGGGGAGTGGACACTTCACAAGCTTCTTCTTCTTCATGTTCATCACAAATCGATGAGCTTGTGACTTGAGGAGGATCTGGACCAGCAGTGGTGGTCGCTAGTGCTTGCTGTGAATCAAAATCAGGAGCTCGAACAATGTCCTTAGCTGCTGAATTTTCGGGCAGCAGCTCCACCTCTTCCTCATCTTCAACGAAAATGCTCTCCCCCTGCGGATATGGATCTGGAACTGTAATGTTTGAGCTAGTACCTAGGCTAGCTTCATCAAAAGACACTTCACAAGTCTCCACAATTTTTTTAGTGTCAAGTAAAAGCACACGGTAGCCTCTAGTATGACATGGATAACCAAGAAACATGACATCAATGGATCTATGTTCAAATTTTTCAAGATTACCATGTTTCTTAACAAAGCATTTGCAAAAAAAGACCCGAAAGTGCGTAACACTAGGCCTATGTCCAGACCGGAGCTCATATGGTGTTTTATCTAGCTTAGCGTGCAAGAAAACACGATTGAAGACATAACAAGCGGTTGCAATCGCATCAGCCCAAAATTTCCTAGGAGTTTGATATTCATCAGGCATAGTCCTAGCCATCTCAACTAAGGTTCTGTTCTTTCTTTCTACAAGACATTTTGTTGAGGTACATATGGTGAAGAAAATTGGTGATCTATTCCATTTCCGGCACAAAAGTGATCAAAAGATTGATTTTTAAATTCAGTTCCGTTATCACTTCTAATTGCTTTTAAAGATCCTGGGTGATCATTTGATAATCTAAGAAATAAAGTTCTAACGTGACTAAAAGCTTCATTCTTAGATTCCATAATGTACACCCAAGAGTATCTATAATAATCATCAACAATCACAAGAACATACCATTTACCTCCGAAGGATTGAACACGTGAAGGTCCTACAGTGTCAAGGTGCAAAAGTTGACCCGATTCAGTTGTCATGATCATTGTGAGAGGAGTATGTGAACCTGCAACCATCTTAGCATGTCTACAAGAAGAGCACACAATTTTTTTGTCCCTTTTAAGCTTAGGCAGCCCACATATGCGATCAAGAGCACTAACACGCGTGATATGATCAAAGCCTACATGACCAAGTCTACGATACCAAAAATATAAATCTTTGGAATCATTAGAAACTAGACACCTATGCTTAGAGGAAGACATATCAAAATCAGCTTTAAAACTCTTCCAAATTGTGACATGTTAAAAATAAGCTCATTGTTTGAATTTACAACTTTGCAGCAATTTTTAGTGAAAATAATTTCAAGATTTTCATCTAGCAATTGTGAAACAGAAAGCAAGTTGTATTTCAAATTTTTGACAAGTGCCACATCCTTCAAAGCGTAGTGATCATTTACTCTAACCGAACACTTAGCAATTATAGGAGTTGAAGAATTATCGGCAAAAGTAACATTCTCTACTCGTGACACAAAAGAGAGGGAGGAGAACCAATCTTTGTCATCGGTCATGTGGCGTGAGCAACCTAAATCCAAAATCCAAATGTTCTCCTTCCTCAAGCATGTAACCTACAAAGAAGCACAATACGTTGATGACTCAATACTGGGGTTAGTCAAAAGGCATTTAGGTATCCAGTACTGAGTCACACGACGTGCAGCAGGAAATACACGCGAAAGATGAGATAAAACAGCAGGTTTATGAGTGAAAGTTTGAGATTTTTTATTCTTAACTACTGACCTATAAGGTTTTACTTGTGTAGCATAAAAATCAGTAGCTCTGGAGGCAAAAACAGAAGGTTCGGAGATAAACTTTGAATGTTTTTGACTCATAACAGCAGGTTGCATGTTCCGCGCATTCGGTTTAATATGTGCAGCAAATTTTGCATGAAAGTTATAAGATCTAGCAATCATTCTTTCCCTTTTCTGTTGTTTAGCTATTCTATAACAAAAAACTATGACATGTCCATCTCTACCACAGTACGTACAATGAAATTTAACTTTGTGTTCATGTCTAGATGAACAAGCAATATTTTTATTTGAAACTGAATGAGACAACACTCCTGCAGATTTGAAAACCACTTCTTTTTGTTTAGGAATTGTTTGACTCAAACCACTTCCTAATGACTTTATAATTTTAGGTGGATGTGCCTTAGCATGAGCATGAGAATCAAAACATAAACCAGTTTTATCATTGCAAGACTTGGAAGAATTCAGCAGCAAGTTTAGGTTCTTATTCCTATTACAAAACCGATCTAATGTCCTATGCATGTTATCAAGTTTATTGGACAGATCATGGCAATTTTCACATGAAGTTTCTCCTTTTAATTTTCAATTGGAACAATATTAAACTTCATGAGAACGTAAAGCATTATTCAATATTGAAATTTCATTCATAGCATCTTTTAGTTTCTTTTCAAGATCATCACAACTAGAACAATGCAAATCAATTGTAGAACAAGAAGCATCTTTTAAGTTTCCAATGTCAAGTGCAGCATGCTTTTTGTTCTTTCAGTTTCAAGTTCAAGTCTATCTACTGTAGAGGAATGTGCAGTTCTTAATGTGGACAATTGTCCATAGATTAAATCACACGAGGGACAAGAATCATCACTGGGAATCAAGGTTTTCAAATGGTTGATTTCAGATTCCAGTGATTCAATTTTAGCAGCATTATCCCTAAGATTTTTTTCCTTTTTCTTAACAATAATAGTTTGTCGGTGGTTTTGATCCGGCAGATCTTCCGACACTACTAAAGTGTTGAAGGAGTTTGAGGTTCGGTGTGGGCGCGCGGAGATTCAAGAAGGTGAAGTGTAAATGACACAGTAGACATGTAGTTTTACGTGGTTCGGGCCGCCTGAGCGTAATACCCTACTCCACGGGATGTGTTGGTGTTGTATTGGTTGTCTGAGCTCAAAGCGAGTTCAGGGTGTAGAGTGAGCGTGTCTTCTCTGAGTGTATGGAGCGTGTATCCAACGTGTCCTATGTATCGTCGGCCTATCCTTTTATAGTACAAGGGCAGGCCGTTACAAGATAGCCTGGCCCGACATGTGGCCCCAGCGGTTACTGGTATTGATACACATTCAACACATTTAATTACCCTTAATGACCGAGTTATGGGCTTTGATAGCACCGTTACTGATAATTAAGGTCGTCCAATCGTGTGTCATTAATATAATATTAATGACACTTGATCGGGTCTTGAAGTCCTTGATTCCCCTTTGAAGATCCGGAGCCGTTGTGGAGTCTTCCGGAGGTTAGAGGCTGAAGATCCGACGGTTGGACACGTGGCAGCTCCGGAGCATACTGTGGGAAACAGATAGGTCCGGAGCTGCCTGACACGTGTCAGTTCCGGAGCTTCCCTCGGTCTGGGGTTAGGTCCGGGGGTGCTATTTCGCCCGGAGCTTCCCCCTTGTGAGCGGTTATGTCTAACATGTGGTCCTCCGAAGGTCTTCAAATCAAGTAGATGACTTTCCCTAGAGATCTTTGTACTCTCAAGGGGTGTACGGTTCCCAAGGTACTGACGGTGGCCCCCTGGGCCCACCTCTGGGGAAGACCCCTTGGGTGAAGTCATTCCGGTGGAGGTGGGTCCATCCTCGCGACTTTTGAACTTAGTCTTCAAAGGTCTTCGGATGTGCCGTTGGCGATGGTTTGGAGTTAAATCCTCGCCGCGTGGCGTATCCCGTGTACGGCAGATGAGATCTTTGGCGTGCGGATCTCACGCAATTGAAGGTCGCCGGTTCCTGATACGAAAATCGTATCGGTTCCGCGCGCCTTGTCAGGCCGCCGCCTTCGGGCTTCCCGCCTCATGATGAAAACCGTTCGCCTGGGTAAGAACTTTGACTTGATTATCGGAGTGGTCTTGGGCCCCCTTGTCATCGGCAGGGTAGGATTTTTGAGTAGTAATTTCGACTTCCTTGCGGTTTCCATCCAAGCGTTGCGAGGGCTTACTTAAGAAGGAAGGCGGGCACCGTCTGGAGTTCTTTACGCCTCTCATCTGATCTTGCGCTCAAACTCCCAACTTGTGCTCGCTTTTCCTCTCTTGCCTTGTTATGCTGCGATGGAGTTGGGTCTTCGCGAGAGCCGTTTGAAGATCGACAGTGACCTGAAGAAGGTCCGGGCCCTCATGGGATGGTCCCCGGACTTCTTCAACCATCTGGTCCGCACTGGGGGAGAGCTCCCGTTTGAGAAGGAGCACGCCGGCGAAATGGTGTACTTCTCTTCGTACGCCATGGTGGGGTTGATCCCACCTTTTTCCTCCTTTTTCTTGATGCTGCTAGACTATTATGCTCTGCAGCTATACCACCTTGGCCCCCACTCCATTCTCCTTGTGTCTATCTTCGTCCACTTCTGTGAGATGTGGGTGGGCATCCCCCCTGCATTGAACTCTTCCGGACCTTCTTCACCGTCCATACCACCGGTAGGAGCAATGAGTACCTTGGCTTCTACTACTTCGTGAAGCGCAAGAAGTGCCCATTCAAGTACCTCCGGTCGTTTCCCTCTAGGAAGTGGGATGATTGGAAGAAGGAATGGATAGTCATCCGGGTGGAGGAGCACGAGAGGCTGGAGCTGCCCGAAGGCCTCCCCAACATTGACACAACAGTCTGGAGTGAAGCTCCGGTGCTAGCGGACGCCTTCAACCCTGCTCTGACCAGGATCCGCCAGTGCGTGGAGGGAGGATTAACCCCTCAGGCGGTGTTTTGTAACTTCCTGGTCAACAGGTGGGCACCGCTGAAGAGGAGAGAAAAACTCGCTTGGGCCCTCAACAGCGTGATGGACGACGACAGGGTCGAGACCGGGCTGAAGTCCAACATGGTGGGGACAACCTTGGAGTTTCATCACAAGAAGTTCCAGCACGACATCGACGTCGCGGGTGACGACTTGACTCCGCCATCAGCTTTTCTCCCTCTGAACGTGGAAGTAGAGTTCAGCAGGGAGCTCCGGCGGAAGATGCCTGTGCTTGACGACCTTGGTGTCGTTGAGAGAAGATCGATCTCCAGAATGGTGATCCCTGGGGTTTCCGAAGGTGGCTCCGACCCTGCCCCGAAGCCAATGGTCGAGGTCGTCGGCAAGGGCAAGGAGCCGGCGGACGAACCCTTGAGCCGGAAGAGGAAGCTGCAGCATGCCGATGGAAGGTCCGTCAGGCCTGCCACCTCTGCATCAGCTCCTTCTCCCTGGAGGGGGAGGTCTTCTACAACCGCCGCGACTGTACCCACAGCGGTGTCCTCCCGGGGTGCTAGCTCCGGGCATGCGACTCCAGCTCCAGGGCCGGTTGAGGCCTCTAGGTCTGGGAGTTCTTCCCGATCGAGGGGGGCCTCGACCAGGGAAACGCCCGTGGCTGCAACGAGTTCCGGGGGGCCTTCCGGAGCTTCCACGCCGGCGGCGGCTATGGTCAGCCCAGAACGCCCGGGAAAGAGGTTCCGCGCAAGCTGGTGCGGAAGCCTCCCAAGGTAATTTTTAATCTTTACCTCAGATAGTTGTTTAATTGTAGTAACTGCTTTTTAAGTTTCTTCATCCATCATCTGTAGCGTTCCCAAGAAGGGGAGTGAGGATCCACCCTCAGCCACAGCAACTGAAGCTGTGGGGGCGGAAGCTCCTGCTCCTGTTCCGGTGCCGCCCCAAGTGGTGGCTGAAGCTGCGACAGCTCCGGTGCCAGCTGTCATGGTCATGGACCTCGACTCATGCCCAGAGACTCCCGTGGTAGCGCCGGACTGCGGGAGAGAAGATGCGCCAGCGGCACCTGCCCCGGAGGTTGAAGCTCCGGGTCCTGGTGCAGAGATGATGGAAGCTCCGGCCGTTGAGCCGGAGGAAGCAGTAATTCCGGCCCCAGAGCCGGAAATTGTCGAAGCTCTGGCGGTTGAGCTGGCGGTAATTGAAGTCCCAGCGTGCGCGCCGCATGTCGAGGAAGTCCCAGCGGTTGGGCCGGCTACCTTTGAAGCACCGGCCGCAGAGCCGGTCGTTGTTGGAGCTCCGGCCGCAGGGCCGGTTGATGATGAAGATCTTCCGGCTCCCGAGCCGGTTGTTGCAGAGGCGTCAGTGCTCGAGCCCCCAGTAGAGGAGGTGCACAGGCCGGAGCCAAAAGCAGCTCCTGCTCCGAGAGTGACGACGCGGGAGGTACCCACAGCTGAGCCGGAGTGCTCAGAAGAGGTTGCTGGCCCCTTGCCTGAGGGGGCAAATGAAGACCTGGCGGCGGGGCCTTCGGAACCACTTCTGGAGGTCGGAACTTCATCAGCGGGACCTTCCTCGATGGCGACTGAGGCCATCTCGGAGGACAGCCCTAGTGCCATAGAGGCTCAGGGGACCACTCTTGTGGAGTGGGACCCAATTTTTGTAACTGAAAACCTGCTGGAACCAGCAGAGGAGACCCCAGCAGGTTCGGAACCTATCCCGTTGTTGTTATCTATTGACAACGCTTGCTTCAGTCTGCGTCAAGTTAAGCTGGCATTCTTCCACGACAGCAAGGCTCTTGAAGAGGAGCGCCAAACCCTTAGGCGGTGGCGTAACCGGCTCTACTTCGAGACCAAGCTGGCACAGTCGAGGCTAGCAGATGACAAAGAATGGATCAAGCGGGAGAAGGTCCGCCTAGAATACTGGGGCAAATTATTGGATGACAGGGAGAGCATGACTCACGCCCTCGACGCTGAATCCCGGGCCATTTATGAGCAGGCCAAAGCAGCTAATAGTGCGGCGGATGAACGCCAAGAAAGGCTGGAAGCCATTAACACTACTCTCATAAAGCGCCGGGAGGCACTTGAGGAGAGGATGAAAAGGCTCGAAGATGAAGAGCAGAAACTCCTTGAGCTGCGGGATGACGTTTTGAGGAGGGAGGAGGAGCTCACCGAAAAGGTGGCTCTGGCTGACAAGGGCCTCGAGGAGCGCGCCAAGAAATTGGAAGAGCGCTGCACTCAGGAGGAGGAGAAGGCCTGGGTGCGGGGGCAAGAACTCTACGAGCAAGAGTGTGCCATCGCAGCCAGGGAGAAGAAAGTGAGGGGCAGGGAGAAGGACCTGGTTGACCGCTGGAACAAGATCCACCTCCGGGAGGAGGAGCTTGGAAAACTCGAGAAGCGAGTTGCTGAAAAGATTCAGCAAAACGCCAAAGAAGTTGAGCGCCTCGCTCGCGAGAATTCTGAACTGGTGGCGGCCAGAAGATCCTTGGAAGAATTGAAGGGCTTGAGGACTGCGGACTCCCTACAGATTTGGGAGTTCCTGGGCAAGGCCAACGACGCGCTGACACCGATGGGTTTCAGTCCCATGCGTCCGGATGATCCGGAACCGGAGCCGGACCTAGCGTTGCAGGCGTTGAGCTCGGCAGGTAGCAAACTCTCCAAGGTAGGCGACGTCATTGCGGACCAATTGGGGGTTGAGGGGCAATCCCTGGCGAAGAACATCGCAGAGTATGTGCTGACATTCTACACCAGCCGAAATCCCCAATTTCCTCTGGACCCAGTGCTAGAAGGTCTCGTTGATGGAGAAGGTGAAGCTGCCCGAGCCAACGTGTCGGAGGTTGCCCAGAAGGTCGCCCAGTTCTTCCATAGGGTCTAGGATCATCTCCGCAGCTCCCACTTATATTCTCTCTTTTTCTTCCTCAATATTGTAATCCCTTGTCTCCAGATGAATGAAATCCCTAAATTTTTGTGAATTTCACTTTTTGTCTTCAACACTTTTGTCTTCACTTGGCCCCCTGGTAGATGTACACAATTTGATTGTGATCATGTACCAAGAGGATATTGTGTTTTGTTGAAGACTTATTTGCTTTGAACTTGTAGAGTGTAGATCCGAAGTCTTCGATAGTGAAGGCCCCCTGAGGTTGTCAAAGCTTAGAAGCTCCAGCATTGTCTATCGTCGAAGCTTAGTAGCTTCGCCAATAATCCCTATCAACGCGTTGAGCATCGATAGTTAGTCCTCCGGGGTGTCGGAGCTAGTAGCTCCGGCAGTGACCTTTGCCAACACGTAGTTTGTCGGCAGCAGACTCCGTTTGTGGGGTCTTGTCTCCATCTTTTATTTAGCGTTGATGGCTGGCCCCCCTAGCTCTACCGGAGCTTGGTTGCTCCGGTGATGCTCGTTTTCAATGCTTAACATCGATTACAAGCCACCTAGGGGAGTCGGAGCTTTGTTAGCTCCGGCTTTTCTCCATCAACATAGATTTTTTATTTTTCCTGCACACTGAAGCCAAGAAAAATAGTAAAATTCGTTTCTTGCCTATAACTTTGTCGCGGCTTACGATTTTCAAGAAAATTTTAGGTCAAACGTGATTTTAAATACAACTGAAGTTGTTGTCTTTTCTTCCAGATCCAATTGTACTTGGACCCGCCTTACTTCGACCTGCCGGGGTGTAGGTAGAGTGGCGTAATTAGGGCGCTTGACCAGGCTAAGTCGATAGCACACTCCGGCCCTAGGTTGGCTTGGCGGCATTCAGGCGAGTGGGCCATGAACAATATTTGAATCCAAAAGAATCGACAATACAAATAGAATCGTATATGAACCGGTCGAACTAAAATTTCTTAAGAATTGCACGTCATTGTTATAGACAAGAAAGAGAAAAATAAAAAATGTTGAGCCTGTACAAAATAAATGCACGTGGAGTCTGTTTCACATGAAGATGTCTTTAATTATAGGTCCGGGATACAGGGGAAACAAGTACACTCTTAGGGTACGGAACCAGGCTAAGCGTGTTTCATTTCTCGTTTAACCCAGGGTAGCTAGCCACACTTTTAGTCCTGAGACTGTGACAAGTGTTGCATGAACTTTGCGGACCTTCCGGGAAAGGTCCGGCTGTTCTCCCGGAGGAACTACCCGACTCTGTACAATGACTCTATAACATACACCTCAAGTTACTACAGACTCACCTCCGTGATGTTAAGTGTAGAACTTACGGAGGTGCTCAATGTTCCAAGGATTTGGGAGAGGTGTCCCATCCTCAGTAGCCAAGCGAACGCTTCTGGGACGGGACACTTTAATCACTCGGAAGGGTACCTCCCAGCTCGGGGAGAGTTTGTTTAACCCTTCTTTGGATTCTATTCTCCGTAGCACCAGATCGCCTTCCTCGAGCTGTCGGTTGTGTACATGCCGCTGATGATAGCGCCGAAGAGCTTGGCGGTATCGGGCATTCCGAATAGCTACTTGGCACCTTCCCTCCTCAAGGAGGTCCAGGTCTTCACGCCGGAGCTGGTCCTGCGTGGCTTCGTCGAAGGTCCGGACCCGAAGTGACCCCAAGGTGATTTCCGGAGGAAGGATTGCTTCAGCTCCATACACCAGGAAGAAGGGTGTCTCTCCAGTTGATCGGTTTGGAGTTGTCCTGTTGGCCCATAAAGTGGGCAGAAGCTCTTCAATCCAGTTGGCTCCATGTTTTTTCAAGTGCTCATAGGTGCGCGTTTTGAGTCCTTTAAGGATTTCAGCATTTGCTCTCTCGGCTTGGCCATTGCTTGCTGGGTGAGCTATGGAGGCGTAGCAAACTTGAATGTTGAGGTCTTCGCAATATCCTTGAAATGCAGAGCTTGTGAATTGGGTCCCATTATCAGTGATGATTTTGTTTGGTACTCCAAATCTGCATACAATGGACTGCAAAAAGTTGATAGCGGATTGCTTGTTGATTGTCACAACTGGAGTTGCTTCTGACCACTTGGTGAACTTGTCAATGGCGACGTACAAGAACTTGTAACCTCCGACGGCTCTTGGGATAGGTCCCAAGATGTCCATCCCCCACACAACGAAGGGCCATGTAGGAGGTATCATTTGTAGGGGCTGAGCCGGTGTGTGAATTTGCTTTGCATGAAATTGACATGCTTCGCATTTCTTCACCAGCTCAGTTGCATCTTCGAGTGCTGTAGGCCAATAGGAGCCATGCCGAAAGGCTTTACCAACCAGCGTGCGGGAAGATGCGTGGTTCCCACACTCGCCTCCATGGATTTCTGCGAGGAGATCGCAGCCTTCTTCCCTTGTGATGCATCGCATTAGGATGCCGTTGGCACCGCGCCGGTAGAGATCCCCTTCTACCAACGTGTATCTTTTAGCCAATCTGACTACCCGGTCAGCGGATACATCATCGTCAGGAAGGATGTTGTCTTTCAAGTAGTTCCGGATCTCCGAGATCCATGCATCAGAACTAACTTGAGCATTTGAGTCTTGCGTGCTGGGTTGCTCAAAGCTTCCGGCAGCACGTACGACCCTTGATGGCTGCCATGGTAACAGGGCCATTGGGACCGTCAGCTTCGGGATGCTGATCTCGCCCCCTTCGCTCAGTTCGGCAGGCTGAGCTGTGGGTTTTGACAACCTCCAGACAAAAGTTCCGTCAGGAGCCGGAGCTCCGGTCGACGCTTTCATCGAGAGATCGTCGGCTTCAGCGTTGTGGGCACGCTGGACATGGTGGAGATCTAGGACTTCGAAGTCCTTCTGAAGCCTCTGTACTTCAAGGACATAAGCAGCTAGCTGGAGATTGTTGCAGGAGCATTCACCCTTCACATGCTTAATAATGAGCTGCGAATCTCCCTTGACCAGCAGTTGCTTGACACCGTATGACAGTGCCACCTTTAGTCCGTAAATGAGTGCTTCATATTCCGCCGTGTTGTTTGTCGCCTTGAAGTCAAGGTGTACCATGTATTTTACCTTCTCTCCGGTTGGTGCGAGGAGAAGGATTCCAGCTCCGGCCCCCTGCTTTTGCATGGAGCCGTCGAAGTAGAGGGTCCAGTGAGGCTCGGTGAAGACCGAAGCTTTGTGTTCCGGCTTCTGCTCATTGGGGCCCCCAGAGTTTGATGGAGAGGGAGTCCATTCCGCCACGAAGTCTGCCAATGCTTGACTCTTGATTGCTTGCCTTGAAATGAATTTGAGGTCGAATTCGGCCAATTCCGCTGCCCACTTTGCAATATTCCCAGTTGAGTTGGGATTATGCAAGATTGCTCGAAGTGGGTAAGAGGTCACCACTGAGATTTTGTGAGCTTGGAAGTAATGGCGAAGCTTCCAGGAGGCAATAAGAACTACATAGAGCAGCTTATGCACCTCTAGGTATCAAGTCTTGGCATCATGTAGTACTTCACTGCTGAAGTACACTGGGCGCTGAATGGTCCGGACCCTCTCGGAGGTGCTCGGAGCTTCCTCTTCACTGACGAGGATCCTTTCGGAGGGATCCGGATTTTCTTCGGGGACCTCCGGGTCCTGGCTGGAGGATCCCGGAGCTTCTTCAGAAGCGACCTGGACCCTCTCGGAGGGGTCTAGGTCTTCCGAAGTGACTTCTTGTGGATTCAAGTCTGGGAGTTGGGACCCAGACTCGCTTTCAGGATCCTCCGGACCCTCCCGAAGGGGTCTGGATTCTTGAGTATGGGGTAGTTCTGGTCTCTCCGCGACTAGGACCATACTGACAACTTCGTCAGTGGCTAAAATGTAAAGCAGCAAAGGCTCACCAGGGTTCGGAGCTACCAGAATTGGTAGGGTGGTGAGGAACTGTTTTAGCTCCTGGAATGCCTTTTCTGCTTCTTCAGACCATTGGAATGGTCCGGACTTCCTCAATAACTTGAAGAAGGGGAGTGCCCGTTCCGCCAGTCTTGAAATGAACCGGCTTAGGGCTGCTAGACATCCAGTTAGCTTTTGGACATCTTTGATGCGGGCTTGTGGCCGCATGTCTTTGATGGCCTTGATCTTCGCCGGATTAGCTTTTATGCCCCGCTGACTTACCAGGAAACCAAGAAGTTTTCCGGAGCTAACCCCGAAGACACACTTGTCTGGGTTTAGCTTTGTGCAGGTGACCCGCAGCTTATCGAAGACAGCCTGCAAGGTGTCAAGGAGTGACTCCTTGTTCTTGACCTTGACCACGATGTCATCAACGTACACTTCCACTATGTCTCTAATGAGTTCTTCAAAGGTTTTGTACATAGCTCGTACAAAGGTTGAAGCTGCATTCTTGAGACCAAACGGCATGGCTGTATAACAGTACAATCCATCTACAGTGATGAAAGAGGTATGCTCTTCATCTTCCCTAGACATTCTGATTTGATGATACCTAGAATATGCATCTAGGAAACACAGTAAATCACACCCGCAGGTGGAATCCACTATCTGATCTATTCTAGGTAGTGGGAATGGATCTTTTGGACATGCCTTATTTAATGTTGTGTAGTCGATACA
This sequence comes from Tuctoria greenei, assembly GCA_036927565.1. Lineage (NCBI taxonomy): Eukaryota > Viridiplantae > Streptophyta > Magnoliopsida > Poales > Poaceae > Tuctoria > Tuctoria greenei. The sequence continues at coordinate 53,962,356 of JAYESD010000012.1, forward strand.
CATCCGAAGCTTCCCGCCGGCCTTGGGCACAACGACTGGGTTTGCCAGCCATTTTGGATGGAAGACTTCTCGGATGAATCCAGCTTCGAGCAACTTCTTCACTTCTTGTCGAATGAAGTTCTGTCGCTCTACAGATTGCTTCTGAGGCTTCTGATGCACCGGTCGGGCGTCGGGGTAGATCTTCAGATTATGCTCAATCACTTCCCTGGGTATCCCATGAATTTGTGACGGTTGCTAGGCAAACACGTCGACATTAGCCCAGGGGAAAGTGATGAGCGCGAGTTCCTATTTGTCGTTCAATCCCACCGATATACGGGTGGTCTGAGCGGCATCAGAACCGATTTGGACGACTTTGACGGGAATGTCGGTGTCGCTGCTTGGCTGCACACGAGGTGCAGAAGTCGAGCCTCACTGATGAATGCTCGGGGGTTTTGGAGCTTGCTCCTTCCTGGAGTCCTCCTCTTGCGCCGTAGTAAGCGCATGGAGTTCTTCCAGAGCAGTTACTCCGGCGGTACGATCTCCGCGGATCCAGAGAACGCCTACTGGTGTTGGCATCTTTAACACCAGGTAGCCATAATGAGCAGCTGCCATGAATTTGTACAAGGCAGGCCTATCCAAGATGGCATTGAAGGGTAAGTTGATCTGAGCAACATCAAAGACCAACTTCTCGGTGCGATACTTCTCCCAGGTCCCGAAGGCAACGGGGAGGGTAATAGCTCCGAGTGGGGTAATGGCTGCCGGACCTACTCCGGAGAAAGGTCGGGAGGGGTGGAGATCCGAAGGTCGGAGCTGAAGCTTGGTAAAAGCTTCGAAGCTTATGAGGTTGAGCCCCGAACCTCCGTCTACCATGACATGGTGGAGCTGGATGTTATTGATGGTAGGAGATACCATCAAAGGTAGCTGACCCGCCCCAACCATGCTTCGAGGGCAGTCCGAAGCATCAAAAGTGATGGTTGTGTCCATCCACTTCCAATGAGGCTCCACCCTGGCTGTAGGAGCTACAGCAGCCATGTCCCGACGCATAGTCTTGATGATGCGGCGGGAGGTGATGTCCCATGATCCACCAAAATGGTGTTCATGATATTCCGACGCTCGTTGTCAGAGACGTCGGAATCATCGTCGACGGAGGTGTAGACGGCCTTCAGGACCTTTTTGGGATCATGAAAACCTAACTCCTCTTCAGTCGGAGCTTCGTCAACTTTTTGTTTTCCTTCCATCAGTCGGAAAGGAGCTTCTTACCGGCGCTTGTTGTAGCGCTCGGCAAGGTTTCGGACCTCCCGGCAGTCTTCCAAACTGTGGCTGTACGTTTTGTGAATTGGACACCACACCTTGGGTTTTCCACCGTCTTCAGAAGATGGTCAAGGTCGCTTCTCGGGGCGTGGCCCCCGGCCACCCGGAGCTGCAGCAGCTGCAGCATTGGATGCACCGGCCGACGGCTTTTTCTTGCCGTTGGTCTTCTTCCTCTTCTTGCCACTCCCGGAGGTAGCGGCTTCTCCTTTGGAGGATTTCTTGTGATCCTCCGGAGTTGGTTTGGAGTGCATTTCACGGCCCTCCGCAGCTCTAGCACATTTGTCTGCCCAGCTGAAGAGTTCCGTGACACTGGTAATCTCCTTGATCGCCAGTTTCTCCAACATCTTCTTATCCCGTACACCCTGTCTGAATGTCACGATGACAGAAGCGCTAGAGATAGAAGGGATAGTGTTTCATACCTGAGAGAACCTCTGGATGAATGATCGCAGGGATTCTCCACCTTTTTGCACGACTGCAAAAAGGTCCAGTTCAGTTCCTGGTCGGGTGTATGACTCCCGAAGTTGGCGGTGAACTGCCGGCATAGCTCCTCCCAACTGCTGATGGAGTTGGATGGAAGGCTCATAAACCAGGACCTGGCGGTCCTAGTTAAAGCCACTGGGAAATAATTGGCCATTACGGCCTCATTTCCACCAGCTGCCAAGATAGCAGTGGAGTAAATCTGAAGAAATTCGACAGGATTGATGGTCCCGTCGAACTTCTTCGGCAGGTGAGGCCGGAACTTCTGTGGCCACCTGACCATACGCAGATGCATGACCAGGGCTGAACAGCCTCCTCCTACTCCTTCAGGAGTAGGAACGTCTTGAGCTTCTCGTCTTTCACGAGCACGCTCAATATGGACTCGGCCGTCTTGTTGACGATATCGGCGATCAAGCTCCGCCCGGAGGTCATGAGTTGAAAGCCTTGATACCGTGTGAGTGTGTCGTGCCCCGGAAGGCAATGACGTCACCTGCTGTGATGCAGCACGTCTCCTATTGTTGGAAACGTGCAGACCAAGTCTGCCAGACAAGGTCCGTCGATGCGATGGGGCCCGTCCAGAAGGAGGAGGACCCTGGTTGCTGATGCGGTCGGCTGCTGCTGCAACCAAATGTTCCACATCAGCCCTACACTGCTCCAGTGCATCCCGGATGCATCCGGAGGTGGTGTGCGTTGGAGAAGAGCACGTGCTGCATGGAGCGCGTGTTCCGGGTTGTCATGATTTTCCGACGCAGTGATGGACGCCGGTGCACCATCGTGTTGTCCAACTTGATTAGCTGGTGGAGGCGGCGGTGGTGGAAGTGTGACTCCTGCTGGCACTAAGGCTCCTGCTGGTGGCTGCATATTGGAGGGATTGCCCCCAACGGCTTGAACAGCAGGATGACCGTTGGATGATCCAGCAGCTGAGTTCACCATTCTTGAAATCTTAGGCGCCCCCTACCTGGCGCGCCAACTGTCGGTGGTTTTGATCCGGCAGATCTCCCGACACTACTAAATTGTTGAAGGAGTTTGAGGTTTGGTGTGGGCGCGCGGAGATTCAAGAAGGTGAAGTGTAAATGACATAGTAGACACGTAGTTTTATGTGGTTCGGGTCGCCTGAGCGTAATACCCTACTCCACGGGATGTGTTGGTGTTGTATTGGTTGTTTGAGCTCAAAGCGAGTTCAGGGTGTAGAGTGAGCTTGTCTTCTCTGAGTGTATGGAGCGTGTATCCAGCGTGTCCTATGTATCGTCGGCCTGTCCTTTTATAGTACAAGGGAAGGCCGTTACAAGTTAGCCTAGCCCGACATGTGGCCCCGGCGGTTACTGGTATTGATACACATTCAACACGTTTAATTACCCTTAATGATCGAGTTATGGGCTTTGACAGCATCGTTACTGGTAATTAAGGTCGTCCGATCGTGTGTCATTAATATAGTATTAATGACACTTGATCGGGTCTTGAAGTCCTTGATTCCCCTTTGAAGATCCGGAGCCGTTGTGGAGTCTTCAGGAGGTTAGAGGCTGAAGATCCGACTGTTGGACATGTGGCAGCTCTGGAGCATACTGTGGGAAATAGATAGGTCTGGAGCTGTCTGACATGTGTCAGTTCTGGAGCTTCCCTCGGTCTGGGGTTAGGTCCGGGGGTGCTATTTTGGTACATAGCCCGGAGCTTCCCCCTTGTGGGCGGTAGCTCCGGTTTGGTAGTGCACGTGGCGACCCTGGGACTAACCATGTTGGAGAAGCGGGTCCGGTTATGTCTGACATGTGGGCCTCCGAAGGTCTTCAAAGCAAGTAGATGACTTTCCCTAGAGATCTTTGTACTCTCATGGGGTGTACGGTTCCCAGGGTACCGACATAGTTGCACAAGAAATTGCATCACACATTTCATTACAGGTAGAACATACCTCATCGTCGTCACTGTTGTGTTCTCCATCCTCCTGACTTGATCTTGATCTTGTTTTGCCCACCATGAAGCATAAGTTGGCCAGATCGTCATCATCTTCATCACTTTCAAAGTCTACATCGCTTGAACCGAGCTCTTGAAGTGCAGTGATGAAGCTGTTAATCATCTTGCGTCCTATGGTACCCTTCTTTTTCTTGTTGGGGTTTCCGGAGGTGGTCTTGACCTTGTTCTGTTTTTCTTCACGGGTAGTAGGACCTGAAAGGGTAGGGCATTCTGTACTAAAGTGTCCTGTCTTACCACATTCAAAACAGCGTTGAGGTTCGCCGCTTCCTCTCCTTCTAGTTCCCACATTTTGCAATGCTTTTGAGGACCTAGTAGACATTAGTGCTAACTCCTCTTCTGGAAATTCCTCGTTCTGCTCGAGGGTTAGTGAGGACAACAAAGCAAGAGTATTGCAAGATGATGATTGGCCGGATCTAGGCATATCACGTTGTGAGACAAATGCAATAGACTTATTTGGATTTTTACGTGATAATATGTCAATTTCATGAGTCTTTAGTTTACAGTAAAGCACATCTAATGTAAGAGAACTCATGACAGTTGATTCACGAATAGATGTAACTTTCATCTCCCAGATTGACATGTCTAATGCACTAAGAAGTTGCCTAGCATTTTTAGCATCAGAAAATTTAACATTGACACTACGCAGATTGCTAAGAATTTTATGGAAGCGGGCAAAAAGGTCATCGATAGACTCACCAGGTTGCATCTCAAAACGCATATATTCCTTTTTGAACATATCTTGCCTCACCTCCTTGATCGTGTTGGATCCTTCGTGATACTCACAAAGCGCTCTACACACATCGTATGCCGATCGGAGGTGTGCAACGCGGTCAAAGTCGCTTTCAGTGAGTCCTTGGATGATCAAGTTTTGGGCTTTGTTATTGTTGTCAATGTCCTGTAGGTTCGTAGCCGTAACTTGATCATTTGACGGCACATCATAAGGCTTGTACACACTTCCCCATATGGCGAAGCCTTGGGCCTAGATGAAAGCCTCCATGCGTGCCTTCGAAACCTGAAAATCAACCAGCAAACACACAAGGTTTGGCGTAGTATTTCTCCATGATAATTAGTCAAAAACACGTGCAAATCACAAAGATTAGAGCACCGTGGCTCTGATACCAATTGTAGGATCGAAGAGCACGTGAAAAGCTACCAGAGGGGGTGGTGAATGGTAGATTTAAAAATCTTACGCGGCGGAAACAATTAAATCCCAACTTCTTCGGCAGAAAAACAATCTGTTAAAGAAATCATGTGTCAGACAAATCTAAAAGTGTTTCACCGGGACAAAAGTGATATATATCAAAGAGAATCAAGTCACAAAGAAAACACAAGAATAATCACTCAAATCCGTCGAGAGAAACTCAAGTTATGATCGAAAGATCGAACAAAGGTCAATCTGTCCTACCCGAGAAAAACAGTTTTGGAACGCTGCAAAGAAACTCATGTAGATCAGAAACCACAAATCCAATGACCGTGAAATTTTTACAGATGATATATTATCAAGTTGTGAAGATAACCCAAAATGAATCACGTCAATTGGATCTGTAAAACTCGTGTTATGATAAAACCACCAACGAAAGGTAGTGCTGTCCAGAAACTCGACGAGTAAAACTTTCTGGAACGAGTCGGACAAACAAGGCACAAAAGTTCCTTCAAACTACGAATTTTATTCAATAGAAAACAAGAGGAACAGTCTCAAAGTCGTGCACCGCGAGCTCTGGCCTCCCTTGCTTATATAACCAGCCCTTAGGCCAACCCAATCTCAACTAAGACTCTAATCCTACTCAGATCACGAATCTAAACTTTCCGTAACTGCTTAGGACTCTTCTATACGCAGATAGAAGCAATCTTAAGACTTCCAAACACCTTAGGAACGTATCCCACATTCCTAAAACAACTCAAATTCGTGACCCACATGAAATTCTAAAATAACCAACTCAAATCTTTCCATATTTGAGTCAAACCCGACTCTGCCGCAGCCTAAGTCAATAACCTAGTCGGTTGGACCTTTCCGACCAATTCTTTACGTCCACATCTTTCATCACGTCTTGGAACCATGTAGCCACGTCCAGACACTCCTTGCACACATGAAAACATCTTCCAATGACGTCCACGATACCTTCATATGCATTGTTCTTGATTCAAACATGCTGCGCAACCTCCCGATCAACTCGACCACAATTCCTCCCGAACTTGGTTGTTGATCCTCATCTTCTCCCTAAGACTAGTTCAATGGATCCCGTCACCAGCCATGTCTTGAACTCAAGAAACACCTGCACATGAATAAACAACCAATCCGTACGAGCCCAAGTCCGCAACTTGACTCAAGTTAGTTCCGAACACAACACCTTACGTGAGCACCTCACATAAGCATGTTGCAAAACATAGCAGAACGATATCATCCATATCAACCAAAACGCACCAAAAAAATATCAAATGAATACTAAGCAACCTTTCCAAGAATATAAAGCATGTTCGAAACAATTTACATGAAAAATTGGAACATTACAATCCAGCTTCGAACCAAGCCAAAGCAAACTGGAGCTTGAGCCGGAGCTTACTAAAGCTAGTACGACCTAGCGCCAGAGCTTACCAAAGCTAGTCGGACCTAGTGCCGGAGCTAACCAAAGCCAGTCGGACCTAGCGCCGGAGCTAACCAAAACTAGTCGGAGCTAGTCAACCCCAAAAGTCGGAGCTAGCAAAGACATGCCGAAGCTAACCAACATAAGTCGGACCTAGCAAAACATATCGGGCCTTATGTCAGACCTTGCAAAAGCTCGGAGCTAGAGCGGACCTTGCTAAAAAAGATTTTTTAGCAGAATTTTAGAACTTTTATCATCAAAGCCAATGTATTCAGTACAAGCCAATGTATTCAGCACACATAGGTCTCACACATCCGAAGGATTTCAGGTGACTACTAAACTTTTGCAATCCATTCTCTGCTTAGAATAGAGGTTAACTCCTTGACTGTCTGTTGGACGAACACTCCATCAGGTGGGTCAGGTTGAGTTAGTGGCAATGATGGTTTCCTATGGCAACAGTACTTCGAGGTATTTTCAAAATCTTCAAATATTTCTTCCTCGAAGTAAATGAGAAACTTCAAAGGATGAATTTCCTCTTCCTTCATAGTTTTGGGTTCGGGAGACGATTCTTCCACCAAGGTTTGGGATAAGCAAAAATTAGGTTCATCCCTGTCCATGGAATTATCCTCGGTTCTTGACACGGCTTCCTCTTGAGGAGCCCATAAAGACCCACAATGAAGAAAGAATTTTCTAGAATTCTATCCAGAATATCCTTGCCTTCTTTCGACGTCTTATGTAGGAAAGATCCTCCAACCTTAATGTCAAGATGTAAGGCTGACTCTTTGTTCAACCCCATGTAGAAGTGTTGCAAAAGCAATGGATCAGGGATGAACAAATCTGGGCCGGAATTTCATAAAGGAGAATATCTATCCCAGGCTGCACCTATAGACTCCTTCTTCATCTGCTGGAAGCATAGTACTTCCTTTCGTAAGGAAACAATTCGAGCAATTGAAATGAAACCAAGACAAAGTATGTCTCGTAATTCATTCCAATTTATGTTTGTTCTCCCAACGTTGTGGTCGTACCATTTTGTAACACCTCATTTTCATCCATCATGCACGACATACGTTCTAATACATGTTTAAAATTAAGAAACATAAAATTGAATGAGTTTAAAATGAATCTAGAGTAAAACTACAATCAACAATTCTGAGAAGTGCGGACTAGTCTGATTTCTCTCTGACCTCAATCGGACATGTCCAGTTTAGTGCGGACTATTCCGATTTTTCCTCTGACACTTTCGGACTTGCACGGTCCATTGCAGAATAGTTCGGTATTCCAACTCCTTAGAAATTTTGCTAAGTCTTTGGACTTGTGCGGACTTGTCCGGTATTCTAGCGGATTTGTCTGTTTTCCCTCTGATCAAAATTGGACTTGTCCGGTTTTAGCCAGACTTGTCTGATTTTCCTCTGACATGTTCGGACTTGTTCGATATAGTACGGACTTGTCCGTTTTTGCCTCTGTCAATCTTCGGACTAGTCCGACCCCTTTTTGGACTTGTTCGCTAAATCGCGATTCCAAGTTGATCTTTTTCTTCCATGATGTGTTTTTGGGTTCTACCTTATGTGGGCCTAAGGACGTCGTGTCTAACTCTTTTTGGAGCCCATGTGGGACCCCACACCGGCCTCCAGCCACCCGAAACTCGAAATTCATTGAAACCCTAGCCTCCACCTCTATATAAACAACCCCACCCCTCCACCTTGCATTCTTTTGCCTCAATTGAAGACCACCAGACCCTAGTTCGTGGATAGCCACCACCAAGGAAGGATAAGGAGATCCCTAGCAAGAAGAAGAGGAGGAGGAAATGAAAGAGAATCAAAGTCTCCATCAAGTTTTGTTCTTCATAAACAATTCATGATCAAGTTCCTCATCAACCCTAGATCGTCAAGATCCAAGTGTTGCCTGCAAAACCCTTGATCCATTCGAGTTCTAAACACCTGGTATACCTTCTTCTCTTTATTTCTCACGTGAATTCAACAACGTTCCTCCAAATTCACGTTGATCTAGAAAACCCTAGTTTGATGTTTCTGCGAATGGCGGACTAGTCCGGCCCTGCTGCGGATTAGTCCGATTTTGCAATCTATTTTCTGCTGAATTAATTCTAAACTAATTTGAGTCGATTGCAATCCTGTCCAAACATGTTAAAAACTAATAGAACTAGTTAGTAAACATTATTAACAACTCATTAACTAGTTTTGCATCGCATTTGCATTAATCATGCATGTCATGACATAGAGTAATATATGTGCACTTATTGATTGTAATTCTTGCCTTGTATATTTATTGCGCGGTTTAGACAGATTTGCGCTAGAGAGTGCTGCCGAGGACCTCCAGCACCAGGAATTTGAAGTCTTTGATCCCAACCAAGCTCAAGAGCAAGGCAAGTGTCCTTGAACATATTGATCTTGTTTCTAAAATAAATGTTTTGTTTCCAAAACTACATGCTTGTGTCAATTTGATGGGAACTTCTATGATAGGAAGTTTACTAGCTTTGTTTAACCACCCTTGTCACCTGTAATTCATGGTATAGAGTCGAGAAGGGCGTTTTACCTTTTTGCTTGGCTTAATTAATTGGGATGGAAAACAACTATATTATTTAATTATGCGTTAATGATATTTTGGTTAATATGAACTGGTCAATATGATATGGCAATGGGTGATCTAAGCAAGCATGGTATGTGGATGGGTTGGATGTAATGGTGGTTTTGCTTGCTTTAGATTTAAGGACCGATTCATGCGAGAATAAGCCAGGACAACAGTGCCACCATGAGGCACTGGGGAAGGGAAGTCGGATTGGGTTTTGATATGGTTGGCGGAACTCCATGGGATCCAAATGGCACAAGAGGGGGCCCTTGGTTAAAGATGTGCTCAGTGGGAGACATCGCCACCGGTGAAACCTCAGTGGGTACGTACATGCTAGTAGTCCCTTTGTAAATGCTCTTTTGTGATCTCTTGACCATAGACCAAAGAAAGTGCAATTGGCATAAGGGAGGTTCTTTTGTCACTAATGGGTGTTGAAATCACAAACACGTTGGTAAAGTGGTACAAACTCTACAGAGTGATAAAACTATCATGATAGCCGTGCTCCCGGTTAAGAGCACCTGGATGACCTACTTGATTAGAGGGATTTTGGTATTGGGATGGTTTGGTACTGGTTATGGGATGGTATTATGGTTTATGACAATGGATATGGTTGATGGTAATAAGAAATCTGTAATGTGGATGATGGTAATGAAATATGGACTGGTATTATGGTAACTACATGGTTTATGATGTGTTCACTTCACATACATATAATATATTGCTTTTCAAATGTTTTAATGTACTTTATAGCACTTAGCCATTATTATATTCGTCCTTTGTAACAGCTACATATCATACTTTCCACACTTGTTGAGTACAACATGTAATCACTCTTGCAATTCCCCCCAGCAATGGTGATAACGATGATAATGAGGAGTTCTAGGTCGTGTCTGTTGTCAGCTTTGCCTATGTTGTTGATTGGAGCTACGCTATACCCTTATGCTTATATTGCTTAGCTGCTTAGTTTGCTTATTTAGTTCATTTCCACTGCATTAGTTCAAACTTGACATTAATATTCATTAGAGCTTGTATTGAAGGATATTATGAATTCTGTAATAAAAGTGCTGAATTAATCTTGTTCTGTGATAATTTTCTGTATATCCTTTTGTGAATTCACCCGTGTATGTGTGTTGAACGTCTTGGGCACACATATGCGTCGCACTTGGTTCTTTTTCAGAATCGGATGTCGCAAATTGGTATCATAGCCAGAGGTTGACCGTAGGATGCATCCTAGATAGAATTGACACTTTAGAGCACATAGGAGCACTCAGAAATCGATGTGTTTTTGCTTGGTGTGCTATTTGCTATACATTGTTTGCTTTTATGCTTAATAGAGGATTTTGGGATGCTTTAACATTGCTATATCCATATCGGCTAGTATAGGTAGTTGCTTAGTTTCATATCTCTTGTTGCATATAGTGAGGACGTCTTCTAAATTCTTCTCTCTTGCTTTTCTTCAGATGGTGAGGACTCGCAACCAGAGGGATGGCAATGATGAGGACGAGAACAATGGAGCACCTAAGAACAACATTGGACAAGGACCTGCCCAGGGAGCTATCAACCTTGACTAGCTATTGGCTATGCAAAACCAGCTGATACAGACCATGATATAGACTATAGGACAGCTGAAGGCTGGCAACAACAACAAGCGGCCCCACATGCCTCCACTGCCACCCTGCCTCCTCATAACCGGTTTGGAGAGTTCATGGGGACTAGACCACCGACCTTGCTCAAGCTACTGACCCTATGGATGCTAATGATTGGCTCAAGTCCGTGGAAAGAAGCTAGCTATGGTCCAATGCAGTGACCAGGAGAAGGTGCTATTCGCATCTCATCAACTTGTTGGAGCAGCTGCAGATTGGTGGGATTCACTATACAACGCCCATGAGAACCACGAGAGGATTACTTGGGCTGAGTTCAAGGAGAGCTTCCATTCTCATTATGTGCCGGCAGATGTTATGATCTTGAAGATACAATAATTTGAGAACTTGAGGCAAGGAAGATTGAGTGTGGGTGAGTATCTCAATAAATTCACTCAACTCTCAAGATATGCGCCTTAGGATGTGAGCCGGGACAGCCGGAAGCAATACTTGTTCATGAGGGGTTTGAACAATGAGATCCAGGTGCAGTTACTGAATTGTGATTATGCAAACTTCCAGAAGCTTGTGGACAAAGCAATTGTAGTGGAGAACAAGGTCCGTGAGATGGAGCTAGATAACAAGAGGAAGGCGCCATATCAAGGATAGCAACAAGGAAGTAATGTGCGCCCTCGCTTTGCACCACCCAAATGCACCTTATTTCAGCGCCCTTGCGCCTGCTCATCGCTCTAGATATGCACCGCGCCCAGCTCAGTTTGTGCAGCAATGCCCTGTCATTCAAGCACCTAGGCCTCCAATGCCTTTTGAACCTTGTGCCAACTTTCCTGGTGCAAATGTTTAGAATCAAGTTTGTCCAAATAATTATGGTGCAGTTAGGAAATGCTATACATGTGGCGAAGAAGCACACTTTGCAATTCAATGTCCTATTAGGCCTTGGTCAAGGAAGCAATGCTCAAAGACAGAACTCAAGACCCAACAGAGGACAACTGCAAGGAAACCGTGGACAGTAGAACTTTGCTCGTGGCAACGTGAACCATGTCTCTACAGAGGAAGCTCAACAAGCGGATGACCTGGTTATTGGTATGTCTCTTGCAAACTCCAACCCGGTGACTAAGTTATTTGATTCTGGAGCATTACACTAAGTTATTTGACTAAGTTATTTGCCAACCTCGTTGTTTTGGATTCTCAAGGATCGGACATTACACTTGGTATGGACCAGTTGAGGAAGCACAATGGAGTTATTGAGTGTGCCACAAGGACGGTGAAGTTGACTAATGAGAAATGGTCACCATAGAGTTTGAAGCATCTCAACATGCACTGAAGCAATTGGAGCTGAATCACATGGATGGTGCTGCAATTGAGGAGATTCTAGTGGTGTGCGAATTTTTCGATGTGTTTTCGGATGAGTTGCCATGTATGCCATCTGATCAAGACATTAAGTTTGTTATTGAATTAATACTTGGAACCACACCTATAGGCTGTATAGGATGCCTCCTAAGGAGTTGGCAAAGCTCAAGAAGCAGATTCAAGAGCAACTAGGGAAGGGTTTTCTTCGCCCAAGCTGTTCACCTTGGGGAGCGCCCGTTCTTTTCGCGGACATGAAGGATGGATCACAAAGGATGTTTGTGGATTACCGAGCTCTCAACGAGGTGACCATCAATAACAAGTACACCTTGCCACGCATAGGAGACTTTGGGTGCTTGTGTCTTCTCCAAGATTGATTTGAGGTCCGGCTACTTTCAAATGAAGATTAGACTATCAGACAAACCCAAGACAGCTTTTCGGACACGATATGGATCATATGAGTACACCATGATGTCCTTTGGATTGACAAATGCACCTGCCTACTTTAGTACCTCATGAATAAGGTCTTCATGGATTACTTGGAAAAATTTGTTGTGGTGTTCATTGATTATATTATGATATACTCGAGAAGCGAGGAGGAGCATGAGGAACACTTAAGGCTTACATTGCAGAAATTATGGGAGCGTCAATTGTATGGCAAGTACAACAAGTGCCAGTTTTGGTTGAAAGAGGTGTCATTTTTTGGTCATATCATCTTGGGAGGAGGAGTATCGGTCGACCCCAAAAAAGTGAGCGACGTTGTTGAAACGGGAAACCCCACATAATGTAAAGGAGATCCAAAGTTTTCTTGGAATGGTTGGATATTACCGTTGATTCATCAAGGACTTTTCCAAAATAGCCAAGCCCATGACGGAGTTGCTAATGAAGGGAAAAGCATTCCAATGGACTCAAGCTTGTCAAGAGAGTTTTTAGGAGTTGAAGAAAAGGTTAACAACAGCCCCAGTCTGACATTGCCAGATGTGAGCAAAAGTTTTGATATATATTATGATGCATCAAGACAAGGACTTGGATGTGTGCTCATGCAAGAAGTTCAAGTGGTTGCATACGCATCGAGACAAGGACTTTGATGTGTGCTCATGCAAGAAGGTAAAGTGGTTGCATAGGCATCGAGACAATTGAAGAAACATGAGCAGAATTACCCAACAAATGATTTGGAACTTGCAGCCGTGGTACGTACATTGAAGATTTGGAGACATTATATCCTTGGACATAGGTGTGAAATTTATACGGATCATAAGAGTCTTAAGTATATATTCACACAAACGGACCTAAATTTGAGCCAACGAAGATGGTTCAGGATTATGATGTGGGAATCAACTATCACCCGGGGAAGGCTAATGTAGTGTCCGATGCCTTGAGTAGGAAGGGAGTAAGTCATCAACTCGCAGTTCGGGAGTTGCCATCCGAGTTATGTGAGGAGTTTGAACGGTTGAATCTCGGATTTGTGAATGAGATGGGGATAATGGAGTTGAATCCGACCATAGAGCAAGAAATTTGAGAGGATCAAACAAAGGATGAGGAAATTCAGGAGATCAAGGAAAGGACCCAAGAGGGGAGAGTATTCAGATTTGATGAGGATGAACATGGTACCTTATGGCTTGGGAAGAGGATTGTTGTGCCTAATGTGAAGCACATTAAAGAAACAATATTAAAAGAGGCACATGACTCGCCATACTCAATTCATCCCGGTTGTACGAAGATGTACAAAGACTTGAAGACATGTTATTGGTGGTCCAGCATGAAAAGGGACATAGCTGAATACGTAGCGTTGTGTGATGTGTGCAAGCGAGTTAAGGCAGAACATCAAAGACCAGTTGGATTATTGCAGCCCTTAAAGATTCCAGAGTGGAAGTGGGAAGAAATCGGAATGGACTTCATAGTTGGATTACCATGAACCCAGTCTGGACATGACTCAAGTATGGTAATTGTGGATCAGTTAACCAAGTTAGCTCATTTTGTTCCTGTCAAGACCACCTGTACTACCGTGAAGCTGGCAGAGCTATATATGGAGCATATTTTTTGTCGGCATGGACTCTAGAAGAAGATATTATCGTATAGAGGTTCTCAATTTACCTCCAGGTTTTCGCAGAAACTACACGAAGCATTGGGAACAAGGTTGAATTTTAGTTCGACATGTCACCCTAAAACGGATGGACAAACTGAGAGGACCAATCAGATTTCGGAGGACATGTTAAGAGCTTGTGCCTTGAAGCATGGAAAAAGTTGGGACAAGAGCTTGCCATATGCAGAATTCTCATATAACAACAGTTACCAAGCAAGTTTGAAGATGTCACCTTATGAAGCACTATAGGGAAGGAAGTGAAGGACACCTTTATTTTGGAATGATACCGGTGAGAGTCAAGTGTTTGGACCAGACATGCTGCAAGAAGCTGAGAAACAAGTTCAGATTATTTGTGAAAACTTGAGGGCTGCTTGATCAAGGCAAAAAGGCTATGCGGACAATAGGAGAAGGAAACTAGCCTTCGAAGTGGGAGACTTCGTATATCTCAAAGTGTCACCAATGAGAAGTCATAAGAGGTATAACATAAGAGGCAAGCTAGAACCTCGATACATTGGGCCATTCATGATTTTGGACAAAAGAGGAGAAGTGGCATACAAGTTAGAGATGCCAGCTCATCTTTCTGATGTACATGATGTCCTTAATGTTGCCCAGCTCAAGAAGTGTTTAAGGGTACCGGAAGAATAGGTGCCAATGGAAGAATTGGACCTAGAGGCAGATTTGACTTATGCCTGTGAGACCTATGTGTGCTGAATACATTGGCTTTGACAATAAATGTTTTGAATGTTACCATAACATCTTTTAGCAAGGTCCGACTCTAGCTCTGAGCTTTTGCAAGGTCTGACAATAGGTCCGACTTTCTTTGTCTAGATCCGCCATGTTTTTGGGTAGCTCCGGTGAGCTTTGTCTTTAGCTCTGGCATGTCTTTGATAGCTCCGGCATGTCTTTGTTAAGCTCCGATGTGTTTTTATAGGTCCGACTTATGTGTGTTAGCTCCGACATGTTTTTTAAGCTTCGGCGCTAGGTTGTACTAGCTTTGGTAAGCTCCAGCTCAAGCTCCAGTTAGTTTTGGCAAGATTCGGAGCTTGATCGCAATGTTCCTACTTTTAGTGTGAAATGTTTTGAACATGCTTTACATTGTTGGAAAAGTTGCTTAGTATTCTTTCACTAAGTTTTTGGTGTGTTTTGATGGTTGAAGCTGATATCATTTTGCTATGGTTCGCAACATGCTTATGTGAGGTGCACACGTAGGATGTTGTAGTTTTGGAACTAATTTGAGTCAAGTCGCGGACTTGGGCTCATACAGATTGGTTGTTTATTCATGTGCAGTTGTTGCTTGAGTTCAAGACATGGCTGGTGACGGGATCTATTGAACTAGTCTTAGGAAGAAGATGAGGTTCCACAACCAAGTTCGGGAAGAATTGTGGTTGAGTTGATCGGGAGGTCGCGCAACATGTTTGAATCAAGAACAATGCATATGAAGGTATCGTGGATGTCGTTGGAAGATGTTTGCACATATGCAAGGAGTGCATGGACGTGGCTACATGGTTCCGTGACATGATGAAGAGATGTGGACGTAAAGAATTGGTCGGAAAGGTCCAACAGACTAGGTTATGGACTCAAGCTGCGGGTGAGTCGTGTTTGACTCAAATATGGAAAGATTTGAGTTGGTTATGATAGAATGTCGTGTGGGTCACGAATTTGAGTTGTTTTAGGAATGTGGGGTACATTTCTAAGGTGTTTGGAAGTCTTAAGATTGCTTCTATCTACATATAAAAGAGTCCTAAGCAATTATGGAAAGTTTCGATTCGTGATTCGAGTAGGATTAGAGTCCTAGTTGAGATTGGGTTGTCCTAAGGGCTGGTTATATAAGCAAGGGAGGCCAGAGATTGTGTGAGATGACTTTGGGGCTGTTCCTCTTCTGTTCTATTGAATAATTCGTAGTTGAAAGGAACTTATGTGCCTTGTTCGTCCGACTTGTTCTAGACATGTTTTTCTCGTCGAGTTTTCTGCACAGCTGTACCTTTCTTCAGTGGTTTTATCATAACTCGAGTTTTACAGATCCAATCGATGTGATTCTTTTTTATTATCTATCACCTGTCAAAATTTTCATGGTCATTGGTTTTGTGGTTTCTGATCTACACGAGTTTCTCTGCAGCGTTCCAGAACTGTTTTTCTCAGGTAGGACAGATTGACCTTTGTTCGATCTTTCAATCCTAACTTGAGTTTCTCTTGACCGATTTGAGTGATTCTTGTGTCGTCTTCGTGACTTGATTCTCTCTGATATCTATCACTTTTGTCACTGTGAAACATGTTTAGATTAGTCTCACACAATATTTCTTTAATAGAACATTTTTTTTTTGCCGAAGGGGTTGGGATTTAATTGTTTCTGCTGCGTAATATTTTTTAATCTACCATTCACCCCCCCTCTGGTAGCCTTTCACGTGCTCTTCGATACTACAATTGGTATCAGAGCCACGGTGCTATAATCTTTGTGATTTGCACGTATTTTTACTTTCATCATGGAGTAATACTCCGCAAAACCTTGTGTCTTTAGTGGAATTGATTTTCTGGTTTGGAAGGCACGTATGGAAGCCTTCATCCAGGCTCAAGGCTTCGCAGTATGGGAGAAGGTATACAAGCCTTACGACGTGACGTCAAACGATCAAGTTACAACTACAAATCTAAGAGATGTCGACAACAACAACAAGGCTTGGAACTTGACCATACAAGGATTAACTCAAAGCGACTTCGACCGTGTTGCACACCTCCGATCTGCATACGATGTGTGGAAAGCACTTTGTGACTACGACGAAGGATCCAACACGATCAAGGAGGTAAGGCAATACATGTTCAAGAACGAATACATGCGCTTCGAGATGCAATCCGGTGAGTCTATTGATGACCTTTTTGCTCACTTTAATAAAATTACCAGCAACTTGCGTAGTGTCAGTGTTAATTTTTTAGATGCTGAAAATGCTAGGCAATTGTTAAGTTCATTAGATATGCCAATTTGAGATAAAAGTCACATCTATTCGTGAATCTATTGTCATGGGTACACTTACTTTAGATGTGCTATATTCCATGTTAAAAATTCATGAAATTGACATAATATCACGTAAGAACCCCAACAAGTCTATTGCTTTTGTTTCTCAACGTGACATGCCTAGCTCCTGTCAATCTTCATCTTGTGGTACACTTGCTTTGTTGTCCTCTCTAACCCTTGAACAGATTGAGGAATTTCCAGAGGAGGAGCTAGTACTTCTCTCTACTAGGTTCTCAAAAGCATTGCAAAATGTTTCGAATGTGATAAGACAGGACATTTTCGTTCAGGTTGTGAGCAGTTTTATCTCCGCGCTTCAAGAACATGGCTCAAGCGATGTGGACAGTGGAAGTGACGAAGATGAAGATGATTTGGCAAACTTGTGCTTCATGGTGGGCAAATCAAGAACAAGTATAGAGGAGGCAGAACACAACAACGACAATGAAGGGGTATGTCCTACTTGTGAAGAAATGTGTGATGCTATTTCTCGTGCCACTATTATAGTTAAGAAAAAAGGACAAACAACTTAGGGATAGTGCTGCTAAAATCGAATCACTAGAATCTGAAATCAACCGTTTCAAAATATTAATTCCTAGTGATGATGCATGTCCCTCATGTGATTTAATATATTTACAATTGTCCGCATTAAGAAGTGCGCACACCTCCACACTTGATAAACTTGAGTTAGAAATTAAAAAGAACAGAGAGCCTGGTGCACTTAATGATAAAAACTTGAAAGATGCTAGCTAATCTATAATTGATTTGCATTGTTCTACTTGTGATGATCTTGATAAGAAACTACAAGATGTTATGAATTAAATTTATATATTGAACAATGCTTTACGTTCTCATGAAGTTAAATATTGTTCCAATTGCAAATTAAAAGGAAAAACTTCATGTGAAAATTGCCTTTATTTGTCCAATAAACTTGACATGCATAGGACATTAGATCGGTTTTGTAATGGGAATAAGAAACTAAACTTGCTGCTGAATTCTTCCAAGTATTGCAATGATAAAATTGGTTTAGATTTTGATTCTCATGCTCATGCTAAGGCACATCCACCTAAAATTGTAAAGTCATTAGGAAGTGGTTTGATCCCAATAGTTCCTAAACAAAAAGAAGTGGTTTTCAAATCTGCAGGAGTGTTGTCTCATTCGGTTTCAAATAAAAATGTTGCTTGCTCATCTAGACATGAACACAAAGTTAAATTTCATTGTACCTATTGTGGTAGAGATGGTCATGTCATAGATTTTTTTATAGACTAGCTAAACAATAGAAAAAAGGAAAGAATAATTGCTAGATCTCATAACTTTCATGCAAAATTCGCTGCACTTGCTAAACCGAATGATAGGAACATGCAATCTGCTGTAATGAGTCGAAAGCATGTAAAGTTTGCTCCCAAACCTACTGTTTTTTGTGCTACACAGACAACACCTCGTAAGTCAGTTGTTGGATACAAAAATCCTCAAGCTTTGGCTCATAAACCTGCTGTTTTATTTCAGCTTTCGCGTGTTATTTCGGCTGGACGTCTTGTGACTCAGTACTGGATTCCTGAAATCCTTTTCACTAACCCCAGTATTGAGTCATCGACGTATTGTGCTTCTTTGTAGGTTACACGCTTGAGGAAGGAGAATATTTGGATTGTGGATTCAAGTTGCTCATGCCACATGACCTGTAACAAAGAATGGTTCTCCTCCCTCTCTTTTGTGTCGCGTGTAAAGAATGTTACTTTTGCCGATAATTCTTCCACTCTCATAATTTCTAAGGGTTCAGTTAGAGTAAATGATCACTACACTTTGAAGGATGTGGCACTTTTTAAAAATTTGAAATACAACTTGCTTTTTTTTTCACAACTGCTAGATGAAAATCTGGAAATTATTTTCACTAAAAATTGCTGCAAAGTTGTAAATTCAAATAGTGAGCTTATTTTTAACATGTCTCGGTTTGGAAGAGTTTTTAAAGCTGATTTTGATATGCCTTCCTCTAAGCATAGGTGTCTAGATGCTAATGATTCAAATGACTTATATTTTTGGTATCGTAGACTTGGTCACGTAGGCTTTGATCATCTAACGCGTGTTAGTGCTCTTGATCGCATACGTGAGCTACCTAAGCTTAAAGGGGACAAATAAATTGTGTGCTCTTCTTGTAGACATGCTAAGATGGTTGCAGGTTCACATACTCCTCTCACAATGATCATGACAACTAAACCTGGTCAACTTTTGCACCTTGACACCGTAGGACCTTCACGTGTTCAATCCTTTGGAGGTAAATGGTATGTTCTTGTGATTGTTGATGATTAGTCTAGATACTCTTGGGTTTACTTTATGGCATCTTAGAATGAAGATTTTAGTCACTTTAGAACTTTATTTCTTAGATTATCAATTGATCACCCATGATCTTTAAAAGCAATTAGAATTGATAACGGAACTGAATTTAAAAATCAATCTTTTCATCACTTTTGTGCTGAAAATGGAATAGATCATCAATTTACTTCACCATATGTACCTCAAAAAAACGGTGTTGTAGAAAGAAAGAACAGAACCTTAGTTGAGATGGCTAGGACTATGCTTGATGAATATAAAAAAACTAGGAAATTTTGGGCTGATGCGATCGCAACTGCTTGTTATGTCTCATATCGTGTTTTCTTGCGCGCTAAGCTAGGTAAAACACCATATGAGCTCCAGTTTGGACATAGGCCTAGTGTTACACACTTTCGGGTCTTTTGTTTCAAATTCTTTGTTAAGAATCATGGTAATCTTGATAAATTTGAACCTAGATCAGTTGATGGAATGTTTCTTGGTTATCCATCTCATACTAGAGGCCACCGTGTGCTTTTACTTGACAATAACAAAATTGTGGAGACTTGTGAAGTGTCGTTTGATGAAGTTAGCACAGGTACTAGCTCAACATTGCAGGTCTGGATCCATATCCGCAGGGGGAGAGCATTTTCGTTGAAGATGAGGAAGAAGTGGAGCTGCTGCCAAAAAATTCAGCAGCTAATGACTTTGGTTGAGCTCCGGATGTTGATTCTCAACCAGCACCGACAAGCATCATTGCTGATCCAGATCGTCCTCAAGTCACAAGCTCATCAATTTGTGATGAATATGAAGAAGAATAAGCTTGTAAAGTGTCCACTCCCCTCCGGGTTCTCAAAAAGTCATTCTCCACAACAAATGATTGGAAGCTTGTATGAACAAGTCACACGGTCTAGGTTTTGCGATCCAAACTCTCATGCTCATTCTTCTTTTGTTGCTTCTTTTGAACCCAAAGATATATCACACGCACTCACTAATGAATCTTAGATTATTGTCATACAAGAAGAGTTAGAAAATTTTGAAAGAAATAATGTTTATAAACTTGTACCTCTACCTCAAGGTCACACTTTAATTGGAACTGAATGGGTCTTTAAAAATAAACAAAGTGGGGATGGGGTTGTGGTTAGGAATAAGGCTAGGTTGGTTGCTCAAGGTTTCACACAAGTTGAAGGTCTAGATTTTGATGAAACTTTTGCTCCTGTTGCTAGATTAGAAGCCATAAGAATTTCGTTAGCTTTTACTGCATCTAAAGGTTTAAGCTATATCAAATAGATGTTAAAAGTTCTTTTCTTAATGGCTACATAGATGAGGAGGTTTATGTCAAACAACCACCGGGTTTTGAAAATCTAGATTTTCCTGATCATGTTTACAAACTATCCGAAGCCTTGTACGGTCTCAAACAAGCCCTAGAGCATGGTATGATAGGTTAAAAAAATTATTACTTGAAAAGGGGTTTACCATGGGCAAGGTTGATAAAACTCTTTTTGTGCCTAAGCATGGCAATGACTCATTATTCGTTCAAGTGTATGTGGATGATATTATCTTTGGTTGTGCTTCTCATGATCTTGTGTCCAAGTTTTCAGCTATGATGAGATCAGAATTTGAGATGAGTATGATGGGAGAACTCACGTACTTTTTGGGGCTGCAAATCAAGCAAATTAAGGAGGGTACCTTTGTGCATCAAACGATGTATACAAAAGAGGCTTCAACATGGACAAAAGCAAGCCTTTTCGGACACCAATGGGAATAGCAACAACACTTGAACTTGATGAAGATGGTGAACCCGTGGATCAAAAAGAATATAGAAGCATGATCGGATCACTTTTGTACCTCACGGCATCAAGACCAGACATACAATTCAGCGTATGTCTTTGTGCACGGTTTCAAGCCTTCCCACATGCATCACATCGTCAAGCCGTCAAAAGGATTCTCAGGTACTTACATGGAACTCAAGAATTTGACATTTTTCTTCCTTCTTCCTCAACCGTTACTTTGAAAGCTTTTTCCGGTGCTGATTTTGGAGGTTGTAGGATTGATAGGAAAAGTACTTCCGGTGCTTGTCATTTTCTTGGTAATTCACTAGTTGCTTGGTCCTCTAGAAAACAAAACTCACTTGCACAATCCACAGCCGAATCTGAATATGTAGCTACTGCTAGTGCTTGCTCACAAATTCTTTGGATTTTTCAAACACTTAAGGACTATGGGGTTGATGTACATAGTGTTCCTCTGTTTTGTGATAACACTATTGCCATTTGCATTGCTAAAAACTTCGTGCAACATTCTAGAACTAAGCACATTGACATCAGGTATCACTTTCTCAGTGATAATGTTGAAAAAGGAAATATTGCGCTTCACCATGTAGATACCGAACAACAATTTGCTGACATCTTTACAAACCTTTGTATTTCACTTGTTTTTGTTTTATTCGTAGTGACATAGGGGTTATGCATCCTCATGGCTTACATTGAGGGGGGGTTTTGAAACTTGAGAAGCCTATTTGTGAATCTGAAACTAAAGTAATATGAGCATAGTATTTCATACATATATGACTTTGTGATTCCTTTTACATGCTGAAAGTTCTTACTACATTACTCGTGTTATACATTTTGTAGTTTTTGCCATGTCTAGTAATTGGAATAATTACTTACACTAAATCTCATCATGGTCGAACTTTCTTGCTGTTTTCAACTTGTTGCGTGCTCACAATTTCTCTTAATCATAAAGAATTAATCAAGTAATCAACTCACATGTTGAGTTTTTATGAACAAACATAAAATGAGAAAATATCAAGAGAATATGCATGCATCGCACTTCTTCTTTTGAGATGGCTTATCATTGCACTTAGATATGAACTTGGAAGAAGTTGTGTATGACTAAAACCATGTCCTTAAGCTTCTGATTGTCAAATGACATAAGCTTGGCTTGGTTGGTTAGAATAAGGCAGAGGCACATATAATCTCTTGCAAATATCATATGATCTAAATTTGTGCTTTGAAATATAATATAATGCAGCAACAAGTGTCATGCTTTTAGGTTCTGAAATAGTTAAGTTCATGACTTGCTTAAATTGAAAATTACATTTGATCTCTAGAATGGCTTACACTATTTTATGTATTTCATTGATGTGATAGTGTAAGTTACTTGATCGTATGACTTGGATGAGCTTTGTTTTACATGTATATGTTATAATATGCTCATAACAATTAAAATTTGTCTTATAAACCTTGCTGAATACATTGTCAAAGGGGGAGAGATAATATGTGAATTTTTAAAGATAGGTATGCAAGGGGGAGAAATTGATCAAACATTGCACATATTCACAATTGTTTTTGGCACGATTCTTCTCAGGGGGGGAATTTGTTTTTCTTCTCATTTTATTTCTGTTTTACAAAGGGGGAGAAATTGTTTTCAAAACTTTTAATGTGAATAAGCCAATGTTCGGATTTTAAATGGTGTTGCCAATGCATTCATCAAGGGGGGATTGTGAGACCTATGTGTGCTGAATACATTGTATTTGACATTAAAAGTTTTGAATGTTGCCATCACATGTTTTTAGTAAGGTCCGACTCTAGCTCCGAGCTTCTGCAAGGTCTGACAATAGGCCCGAATTTCTTTTTCTAGGTCCACCATGTTTTTGGGTAGCTCCGGTGAGCTTTGTCTTATATCCAGCATGTCTTTGATAGCTCCGGCATGTTGTTGTTAAGCTCCAATATGTTTTGATAGGTCCAACTTATGTTGGTTAGCTCCGACATGTTTTTCAAGCTTCGGCGCTAGGTTGTACTAGCTTTGGTAGCTCCGGCTCAAGCTCTGGTTAGTTTTGGCAAGATTTGGAGCTTGACCGCAATGTTCCTACTTTTAGTGTGAAATGTTTTGAACTTGCTTTACATTGTTGGAAAGGTTGCTTAGTATTCTTTTACTATGTTTTTTGTGTGTTTTGATGGTTAAGGCTGATATCATTTTGCCATGGTTTGCAACATGCTTATGTGAGGTGCTCACGTAAGATGTTGTAGTTTCAGAACTAATTTGAGTCAAGTCGCGGACTTGGGATCGTACGTATTGGTTGTTTATTCATGTGCAGGTGTTGCTTGAGTTCGAGACATGGCTGGTGACGAGATCCATTGAACTAGTCTTAGGGAGAAGATGAGGTTCAACAACCAAGTTCGGGAGGAATTGTGATTGAGTTGATCGGGAGGTCGCACATCATGTTTGAATCAATAACAATGGATATGAATGTATCGTGGATGTCGTTGGAAGATGTTTGCACGTATGCGAGGAGTGCATGGACGTGGCTACATGGTTCCGAGACGTGATGAAGAGATGTGGACGTAAAGAATTGGTTGGAAAGGTCCAACCGACTAGGTTATGGACTCAAGCTGCGGCAGAGTCGTGTTTGACTCAAATATGGAAAGATTTCAGTTGGTTATGATAGGATTACGTGTGAGTCACGAATTTGAGTTGTTTTAGGAATGTGGGATACGTTCCTAAGGTGTTTGGAAGCCTTAATATTGCTTCTATCTGCGTATAGAAGAGTCCTAAGCAGTAATGGAAAGTTTCGATTTGTGATTTGAGTAGGATTAGAGTCCTAGTTGAGATTGGGTTGGCCTAAGGGCTGGTTATATAGGCCTAGTGTGAGACGACTTTGGGACTATTCCTCTTGTGTTCTATTTAATAAAATTCGTAGTTGAAAGGAAATTTTGTGCCTTGTTCGTCCGACTTGTTCCAGACAAGTTTTTCTCGTCGAGGTTTCTGCACAGCACTACCTTTCTTTTGTGGTTTTATCATAAATCGAGTTTTATAGATCCAATCGACGTGATTTGATTTGTGGTGTCTTCAGAACTTTATTATCTATCATCTTTCAATATTTCAAGGTCATTGGAATTGTAGTTTTGATCTACACAAGTTTCTTTGCAGTGTTCCAGAACTGTTTTCCTCGGGTAGGACAGATGGACCTTTGTTCGATCTTTCAATCGTAACTTGAGTTTCTCTCAACGGATTTGAGTAATTATTGTTGTGTCGTATTCTTGACTTTATTCTGTCTGATATCTATCTCTTTTGTCATGGTGAAACACATTTAGATTAGTCTCACACAAGATTTCTTTAACAGATCATTTTTTTGCTGAAGGGGTTGGGATTTAATTGTTTCTGCTGCGTAAGATTTCTTAATTTACCAGTCACCCCCCATGGTAGCTTTTCATGTGCTCTTTGATCCTACAATGCCGAGCAACCAGTCAAAATCTTGGAAACCAAGGAGAGGGTCACAAGGAACAAGGTCATTCGATGGTGGAAAGTGCAATGGAAACATCACACAGAATTAGAGGCAACTTGGGAGCTGGAAGATGATCTCAAGATGGATTTTCCATCTCTTTTTCCTCGTACATGTTTAAAATTAAACAACATAAAAAGAAATGAGTTTAAAATGAATCTAGAGTAAAACCGCACTCAAAAGTTGTGAGAAGTGCGGACTAGTCTTTTTTTGGTGCGGACTAGGCCGTTTTCTCTCTGACCTCCATCGGACATGCCTGTTTTAGTGCAGACTATTCCGGTCTTTCCTTTGGACACTTTTGGACTTGTCTGGTATTCCAATTCCTTGGAAATTTTGCTAAGTCCCTGGACTAGTTTGGACTTGTTCGGTATTCCAGTGGACTTGTTCGTTTTCCCTCTGACTAAAATCGGACTTCTTCGGTTTTGGCCAGACTTGTTTGATTTTCCTCTAACCAAGTTCAGACTTGTCCGATATAGTCCGAAATTGTCCGTTTTCGCCTCTGTCAATCTTCGGACTAGTCTGGCCCCTTTTTGGACTTGTCTGGTAAATCGCGGTTCCGAATTGATCTTTAATTCCACGACGTGTTTTTGGGTTCTACCTTAAGTGGGGCTAATAACGTCGTGTCTAACTATTTTTGGAGCCCATGTGGGACCCCATACCGGCCTCCACCCAATCCAAATTTGAAGTTCATTAAAATCCTAGCCTCCACCTCTATATAAACAACCCCACCCTTCCACCTTGCATCCTTTTGCCTCAATTGAAGACCACCAAACCCAAGTTCGTGGAAAGCCGCCACCATGAAAGGATAAGGAGATCCCTAGCAAGAAGAAGAGGAGGAGGAAACGAAAGAGAATCAAGATCACTATCAAGTTTCATTCTTCATCACCAATTCACCATCAAGTTCCTCATCAACCATAGATCGTCGATATCCAAGTGTTGCATCCAAAACCCTTGATCCATTGGAGTTCTAAACACTTGGTATACCATCTACTCTATATTTATCACGTGAATTCAACCCCGTTCCTCTAAATTCACGTCGATCTGGAAAATCCTAGCTCGACGTTCCTGCGAAGGGCGGATTGGTCCGGCCCTACAGCGGACTAGTCCGATTTTGCAATCTATTTTCTGCTGAATTAATTCTAAACTAATTTGAGTTGATTGCAAACCTGTCCAAACTTGTTAAACACTAATAGAACTAGTTCTTAAACATTATTAACAACTCATTAACTAGTTTTGCTTCAAATTTTCTTTAATCACGCATGTCATGACATATTGAGTAATATATGTGCACTTATTGATTGTAATTCTTCTCTTGTATGTTTATTGTGGGGTTTAAATGGATTTGCGCTAGAGAGTGCTGCGGAGGACCTCCAGCACCAGGAATTTGAAGTCTTTGATCCCAACAAAGTTCAAGAGCAAGGGAAGTGTCCTTGAACATATTGATCCTGTTTCTAAAATAAATGTTTTGTTTCCAAAACTGCATGCTTGTGTCAATTTGATGGGAACTCCTATGATAGGAAGTTTACTAGCTTTGTTTAACCACCCTTGTCACCTGGAATTCATGGTATAGAGTCGTGAAGGGCTTTTTACCTTTTGGCTTCACTTAATTAATTGGGATGGGAAAACAACTATACTATTTAATTATGCATTAATGAGATTATGGTTAATATGAACTGATCAATATGATATGGTAATGGGTGATCTGAGCAAGCATGATATGTGGATGGGTTGGATTTCATGGTGGTTTTGCTTGCTTTAGATCTAAGGATCGGTTCTTGCGAGAATAAGCCAGGACTAAAGTGCCACCACAAGGCCAAGTATGGGTGCGGCGTAGCTAATTAATTAAAGCATTGCTAGTATTGCATGGATCATTTGGCGCATCGGGGAAGGGAAGTCGGATTAGGTTTGGATATGGTTTGCGGGACTCCCTGGGATCCGAATGGCACAAGAGGGGGCCCCTGGTTGAAGATGTGCTCAGTGGGAGACATCGCCACCAGTGAAACCTCACATGCTAGTAGTCCCTTCGTAAATGCTATTTTTTTGATGTCTTGGCCATACACCAAAGGAAGTGTAATTGGCATAAGGGAGGTTCTTTAGTCGCCGATGGGTGATGAAATCATAAACACGTAGGTAAAGTGGTACAAACTCTGCAGAGTATTAAAACTATCATGATAGCTGTGCTCCCAGTTAAGAACACCTGGATGACCTACATGATTAGAGGAATTTTTGTATTGGGATGGTTTGGTACTGGTTATGTGATGGTATTATGGTTTATGCCAATGGATATGGTTGATGGTAATGAGAAATCTGGAATATGGATGACGGTAACGAAATATGGACTGGTATTATGGTAACTACATGGTTTATGATGGGTTTACTTCACATACATATAATATATTGCTTTCCAAATGTTTTAATGTACTTTTCAGCACTTAGCCATTATTATATTCGTCATTTGTATCAGCTACATGTCATACTTACCACACTTGCTGAGTACAACATGTACTCACCCTTGCAATTCCCCCACCAATAGTTGCAGGTCAGGATTGGGAGTATCACGATGACAATGCGGAGTTTTAGGCCGTGTCTTCCATCAGCATTGCACGTGGTGTTGATTGGAGCTGCGCTATGCCCTTATGCTTATATTGCTTAGCTGCTTAGTTTGCTTATTTAGTTTATTTCTGCGGCATTAGTTCAAACTTGTCATTAATATTCATTAGAGCTTGTATTCAAGGTTATTATTAATTAGTAATAAAAGTGCTTAATTAATCTTGTTCTGTGGTTATTTTCTGTATATCCTTTTGTGAATGCATTCGTGTATGTGTGTTGAATGTCCTGGGCACACATATGCATTCGACATGGTTCTTTTCCGGAACCGGGTGTCACACATTGTTTGGCTTTTTCCTTGAGGGAAAAAGGAAACAACTTCCATTTGAGAGTTTCCTGTGTCATACCTTTGATTGTAGGCATGAACACATTTGTTTGAACTCTCATAGATGGTGGTAAGGGTTTTCACAATCCGTTCCTAAGAAGAATTGTTCCCGACCATGGCTATAAAGTCAGGGCAAAGTTCATAGCTAGTAGAACAAATGGGTTCCTTCGATGGTGGTGGCGCACCAAACTTGCCCTTTGGGCAGAATAAGAAAGAATGGTGGGCTGCTCCATATATGTGGTGGTGGTAAGAAAAGGAAAGGTAAGAAGATAGATACAAGGATAGATACGAGGGTGAACAAGGTTCGAATATTAATTTGAACTATTCCCCGGAAATGGCACTAGAAATGCTTGCTAACATTTCTTACGTCAAAGATAAAATCCGCAAGCGCACGGAAACTATCGTGGAGCAGTTCCCCTTAAGGAGTATTCCCAAGGGTATCAAATCTAAGGAACGATGTGCTAACCTTATGAAGTAGCTCACCCAAGGAGACAAAGTTTTTTTGTAGGCAAGGAACAGAGAGGAATCCAAAGTATTGGTTCTAATTCAAAGGTTTTTGCGGTAGCTTCTTGCTTTGGGCACGAGATTACCTCTAGCAACACTAGGACAGCTCTTACCAAGAGCCTATGGCATAGTCGAATGTGGAGGATTACTATGGATAGATAGGTTTGTCACCACCTACGACCTACCTCTTGAGTGCGTGGGTCTATAAGATATTCAATGGGGATTTCTAACGTAAGCACCACACTTACATTCTAAATCACTACTCTAGTTGTTTCAAATACAAAACTACAACTAGAGCATCTAATAAATTAAAGCAATGAACCCACAAGTAACTACTTGTGCAAACTACCTTGAATTGGGAATCAAACTTGAAATGAATTCATAAAAGCTTACTTGATTTTAAATCAAACCTTTGTATGGGTACAAGTGTAGAAGAGGAACTTGACAAGCCCAAGCCTCCTTCTCCTAGACTCTTCACCACACTCCCTTCTACTTGGTTGCCTCTACGACTACTATAAACCTTAGGAGTGGTATTCATTCTCAAATTTTGGTGTGTGTGTGAAGTGAGGTGTGGGATGCTCTTTATAGGTGGAGGAAGATCGGTTCCCGCCACTACATGTGAATGATTCAGTCGTCCCAACCACCAGGAAGCCAGGAGGAGTCAACACGCAACGATTGCCCGAGTTTGGCGCGAGGAGCAAATTGGTCGAACAGGTTGTCCGACTGACCTGGCCTCTGCACTATTTGGCGTGTGCTTTCTCCAAGTCACTGACAGATGGGTCCTATCCATTGATATGGGTGATAAAAGGTTGGATGGCCAGGGATACTTCTGTTTGTGGGCCATTTGGTCCATGTGGTGCCACGTGTCATCGCTTGATTCGTCAAATCCAATTTAATGGATTACTTTCTACATGTCTTGGTATTTTTTGGTATAAATTCACCAGCATACAAATAAACTCCAACACTTGTGGAATTGGTTAGTTTTTACCCTTACCACTATGTTGTGTTTCACTTTTGTGCACATTATGAGGTGAATTGATGATCTAAATATGGCACTTAAGGACCGTCAACAGTCGCACTGACCCAAACAAGTCGAGCGTGTTCCACCCTAGAAGTCGTTCCGAGTGTCGAAGTTCACATCGATCTTTAGAGTGTGGTGGGGTCAGGGGAGTTGGGGCCATTATGTTAGCCTCCGAGCTGAGGATGGTGGGGTTGGAGTTTGGGCACTACAAACTTCAGCACCCTCCCTTGATGTCGTCTCGTAGTTTGGGAACTCGATGGTCGGGAGTCTTAGGGTGTGGGCCGCACTAGCCATTGGGGCCTCACTGGCGGAGGCCACCTTCCTCCGAGCGGCTTGCCCTTTGTGTGAACGAATATTCGTGCCCCATCCACAAGTAGGTGATGGCTTGAAGGGGGTGAGCTTAGGATTTTACCTCGATGGCTAAACTACCAAGCTCGTTGAGCTTTCTAGTGGGCAAATCTGAGTTAAACTCGATGTCCCTATTGTAAGGGGAAATGGAAACACATGTCTAGTTTTGATGGGCCGTGCGATTAGGGTGTGGTGCCCGCATTTCGTTAGACCCTGCTTAGGTCGTCTTCATGGATCTCAGGCCTTTTGGGGGCCCGAGTGGCTCAATGCTGACCCCTTGGGGGCTACCATGGGATAGCCAGGCTAGGACTCGGATATGGAAAAACAGAGATATCTGGTGTATACACTACCAACGATGGAGCCTCGTGTGAGGCCGTCTCGTAAGTATCCATCCCTCACTCGTGTTTGCCTTGGGCAGTTTCACAAACCTGGGGGCCGACCTTCAAACTTTAGACTAGGTCCTGGCCGAGCTTAGATCGCATGCTTATCTTCCTTACCTTGATTGTGGCTCGGGGTGGTGGGGGGGGGGGGGGGGGGCGTGAAGGCGCTCCTGCAGTCTATAGAGCTTGGGTCCTTGCCGAGTCCTACAAATGAATAAGATCATTAGCTTTCTTACCTCGGGTTGGAGAGCCAGTCTACCATCGCCATCTTCAGTCACCGTTAGCCTATCAGGAAGCTTTGATCGTAAGGTGGTGCTCGTGCTGCAAGTGGCTTCGGTAGCCATCTGTCTTTACGATCGCAATGGTTGCGAGGAGAGAGGCCTTAGTCGCCGGTCTTCATGACGGTCTCGAATACATGGCAGAGCAGACATCATGCTCGCCGCTCTTATCTCTTCGACGCCCCTTGTCGGGCGATGGCTTGCCCGGCTAGCTTGCCTTCGTGCTTGGGCTGATGAATGCTCGATTGGAAAGTTCACGGAGGCGACGGGAAGAGGTTGTAACCGTTTTTTTGTTTTTAGAGCATATTTGCGAAGAAAGAGACTAGGATATTGTGTGATTTATTGCATATAACCGACCATATCATCACATATCACGAGACATTGAATGATACATCAAGACGGATTTCTGGTTCGCAAGTATGTACATGGATGCTTTCTACCGATAGCCTCTGAGTGGCAGGGGATGAGTGGTTCGATCCACTCACCACGCTGCACCCGAGGGGCTACCTGGCCATATGACTCTTGTTTTCTTCACGTTCCCAGTCTCGGCGTACTGAGATTTTTTGGTCGGCTTGGTAAACCTCGAGTGAAATGAGGTGAGTGGTTTAGTCCACTCATAGAATCGTGCCTCGAGGGGTGATTTAATCGCTTGTCTTCAGTCTCCTGAATCTTCGTGTCGAGCTCTATTGTTGGTCAATAGCGCTCGAGTGCCATGAGATGAGTAGTTCAACCCACTCGTCGTGCTGTGGCTGATGGCTTGGCGATCATTTGGACATGGTCTTTCGGCTCTTCGTGTTGAGCTCCGAAGCTAGTCGTTAGCCCTCCATCTGGTACGGGGAGGCCTGAGCCCATGATGTTGATGCTTTGGTTGGTACGCCTTTTATCTGCAGCCAGGTTGGTTGTAGGTGACCTGAATCAGTGAGGGGACGAGGGTGCCAATCCTTGATCTGCAGACCCCTTAGCTGGAGGCGGATGGACGGTCTAGCTTGTTGTTAGTGGCCGGATACCGGCGCCTCATTTAAAAGATCACGTGAGCGATGGATCTGCAAAGATCTGAAGGCAGAGGGCAGCTGATCGGCCCTAGATCTACACCAGGAACCGCTTCCTCATCTCCTAGGTTGCCCCAATAGTTGGAACATTCAGTGCTAGGAGATACGGTGGGCGGTCGCTTGCGCCTCGGTACATGGTGCTTTATCTACCAAATCCCATGAGAGGTTGGTTTCATACACACTTGGGTGATGTTGGGACGCTTGTGCTGGCATCTAGCACGTCAGTGCTTGGAGTAGAGCTTCATCATAGGGACATAAGCTGGGTCCAACGAAGCTATCGAGTTGGGATGCCCATGCTGGCATCAAGTCATCGATGCTCGGAGAAGGGCTTCATGGCGGGGACAAAGGCTGGGCTTGGTGGAGCCATCGAGGTAGGGTGCAGCGAGAACACGTGGTAGTCCCCTACCTGGTGCACCAACTTTCAACGTATCGAGTGCCTATTAGTGATGTCGGCATCGTGCATTCTACCTCTAGGTGGCCTAACAACTACAACAAAGGATATAAACTAGTTCAGGCAAGGCGCCCTACGTCTCGTGTGGTGTTCCCCTCTTCTCATTATCAATGGTGGTCGAGTACATTTATGAGGAGAGGTTCTAGTTCTCTCGTGGAGAGGATGAAGCCCCTCTAGTTGTGGCTTTCTTCTTCCATGTCCTTCATAAGACGGCTTCGGACTCCTATTATAGATGGAGCGGGGCTATCCCTTTCGTAGCTTCTTTCGGCTTTCCTCATATCAGAAGCAGGATTTACCTATTACCCTCATCCTATGCCCTCCTCAAGGCACCATTGAACAGTGGAGGCTACAAACATCATGTCCCCCCTGTTCGGTCACTTCATGTACCCTATAAGCACCTTGGTTGCCCGGTTAGCGTGCCGTCAATGGCAGGATCAAACAGGGCATGCAAGGGCACTGGTAGTGGTATTGGAACGGTCTCACATATGCTGGTCCTTGTTGGAGTGATCCCAACTACCATGATCGGGTCTCGGTGGGATAAGCGCAGTCGTCCTCGAACGAGGGTTGGGAAGTCCGTCCACCTAACAGTGCGGGTTGGGGGTTGGTTTTCCCGACAGAATCTGGTTTGCCTGATCCCACTGAGATCGTGTCGGCTAGCCTAGACGTGTCCTCTAGTACACAGGCTACAAGACTTTGTCAATATTTATAAGAGGATCAGGGGACCTCCCTTGGTTACATAACCAATATTGGATATATGTCTAACACTCCCCCGCTACTTGAATGTCTACTAGCTAAAACATTTAGAATGGTATAAAACTCCATAAACTCCAATGTGGGATGCCCTTTGTGAAGATGTTCGCATTCTATGAGCTGGTAGAAACATGAAGAACTCAAACTACTCTCAAAGCTACATTGTCTCAAACGAAGTGCAAATCAATCTCCAAATACTTGGTGTGTTGATGTTGCTAGGGTTGGTCAAGAGATAAGCAACACTTACATTATCATAATAGACCAAGGTATCCTTCTTCAATGGACAATGAAGTTCCTCCAACTGCTGACGTAACCAAGAGGCCTCAGCAAATGTACTAGCGATAACAAGGTATCCAACTTCAGTGCTAGAGAAAGATACCATGTGATAATGCTTATAAGACTAGGAGACACTGTTATCACCTAAAATATGTCGTATCTACCGGTAAAAATAGTGTGTGTTAGGACCATCGGGTAAAATCAGTATTAGAGTACACCACCTGATCAGTAATAGAGGAGTGGTGAAGGTGCAAACTATGATCCAATGTGCCCATGATGTACCTAATGATGTGTTTCACCAATGTAAGATGTGGCTCTCGTGGATCATGCATTTAGAGGCAAACCTACTGAACAACATATGCCATGTCCAGAGGAGTAAAGACAAGATACTGTAGGGCACTGTTGATGGTCGTTAAATAACAATTTTGGCCATCAATATAACTCAAATATGTGAATGAATATATTTTTCTTACACACATCACATTTATATTTAACATAATTCCACTTGTACTTGAAGAAATAGTGCTTGTGGGTATTTTTAGGCAGAAATCAGGAAGAATGAGTGGAGCAATACTAAAAAATGCTACCTGACCAATTAGGTGATGACATGTGGCATCACATGGATCCATGGACCCATTCACATGCATATCCGACGGACTTCAATGTCTATTCACATGCGATGGGAACCAGGACCCACCTATTATTCACCAAGAGAAAGCACAACCGAGGAGGAGCCAGGGCCAACCTGGCTCGACTAACTTGGTCTGGGTGCCAAACTCAGTCACCCAACACGTGGCGCTCTCCTGTGGCACCCTGAAGCCGGTTGTTGCGTGTTTTTTTGGCGAGAACTGCCTCTACACCATGTATAAATAGGGGGAAGAGGCCTCACTTCACACACACACCACTCAAGCATTCTCTCAATGTATACACTAGTATCTCTTTATTCATCTACTGGGGCAAAGCGTTTATTTTTTAATTGTGGAGTCCATGTATGTGCTAGGTGTGGATGTTATGTTGATCTATCATAATGTTCTTATCAGGTTATCATAAACACCATACACCTTCACTATAATCTAATTAGGTAATAACTTATTATGTTAATATGAATATGTTAGTGCCTGGTCTCAACATTGGTTCAACGACGTTTAGGTTAGTCATGGCCTTAGGAAGGTACTTGTACTGCAGCTCTTAAAGCATTTACCTAACATGTAAGTGTGGCGTAAGTAGCATTCGATGTGTTTTAGACCCACGGGTTGTAGTGGTAGGCAGCAAGTGGTGACAGCCCTACCGTCTTTTGTACTCCCCTAAGAATGGCTACGCCATAGGCTCTTTGCGGGAATCGTCCTGTTTTTTGCCAGGGGTAAACCCATGCCTGATGTGTTGGACCACCAAGCCATAGTATTAATTTTTAGCATACTCATATGTACACCAATAGGCTATGCATATGAGTAATTAGAGAACAGTAGCAGCAACTCTGTCTCGTAACTTGACCTTCAATAGAACACTCTTACCCATTAGAGTAGATTGCTTAGGTATGTGTCACACTACCCCCACTATACCATTTACCCATACTTCTAGGATCCTCACTAGAACACCCTACTCTACCTATGATTTTGCCACACTTCACTTGCCTTCCTCTGGATAAAATAAATACAATACCCTAGGGAATACTCTCGGATGAAATACTACAATGGTACTTTTTTTGCGCTTGTGGAACTAATCTTTCTTAGGCTTCGGTGAGCCAAGTGCCAACTGCATAACTAGCACTCACCAGCGGTCGTCATCGAGGGTCGCCGATAGACTTTGCTATGCGTTCCCTCTCCAAAGGGCGATGGAAAAGGGCCACATTCTCCCTCTGGGAGATCAGTGGCCTTTCTTTCTCGGGGGTACAGTGCCCCTCATGGGGATGTGGATGTTGGCGGCCCGGTCTTTCCTGCATTCCTTAGACTTGGAATAAAATATAGACAGGAAATTAGACTTGGTCATCAACGAAGGAATTACACGTCAAGGATGAACACGAAGCCGTCCAGACGACCGACCTTAGTGACCGACGAGGATCGGGGACGTCTTAAATGTCGGGGACGAAGATGAAGCTGTCGGGTCGACCGACCTCGGAGGAGAACGGTGCTCGAGCCATCTTACGGATAGGGGACAAATACGAAGCTGCTGGGTCGGCCGACTTCGATGGCTGGTGGGGCTCGGGGATGTCAAAAGTCGCCTTTCATCAGGGAGTAGCACCTTTGTAGGAAAAGCATTTGTGTATTATACACACGACCCTTTGTAAAGGGATAGTTTATCATGTAATATGGAACCCTTTTAATGAAAAATGCCTTTTCTCCCTTTATCCATCTTCGTCCGATCGACCCTGCACAAGATTCGTGGCCTTTGAGTTTTCGTCACTCGCCAGCTAGTGGGTGGTAGGGCTTGGACTACATCAAGTGGAGGAGGACGCTTTTAGACCTAAGGATCTCGAGTCTCTGACAAAAACCTGATTGAGCAACAGCCCCTGGGCCCAACATTCAATCTTGGGCTCGAGGTCGATGTCTGAGCCCGGGCTCAAGGTTACAGCCCTCACACTTGATGAGTATGAACTTCCTTTCTTTCGTGGAAGAGGTGGGGAGTACTTAGCTTGCTTGTCAAGAAGGCGGGTGTCGTGTCCCGCCTCGCCCTGAGTGCCTGGTCTTGGTCGGACGGTGTTGTCCCATGCGCATCGAGCGCCTCTCCTTCCTCGCCGAGTGTTCATTGTGGTGGATGTTGTCTCCGGTTTTCCAAGCGTATGGAGAACTTGAGGTGTTCGTCCTCTCAGATCGAAGGAAGGAGGGGTCATTGTTCTGTCCCATCGTGCCATGGAGTCCTCCCCTAGCTCTCTCGTGCGAAGCCTGGGGACCTGGAGCACCAAGGGAGGGGGGCTTTGAGGGTCCAACTTCTTCTTCGATGTCGATCGCTGCATAGTAGGCAGGCATGCAAAGAGCCCCAGGTGTTTGGCCTCTCGGACCAGAGGTAGGACGGGTCGGGACTCTGTCTCATTGGGACATGGAGTCCTCCCCTGGCTCCCTTGTGTGGGGGGCTTCGAGGACCCGCCTTCTTTCTCGACATCGATCGCCGCTGAGTGGGCATCTTTCTTTGATGAGCTTTCACACCTCGTCTGCGAGCTGCTGATGGCTCAGAGGGGTTTACCACGTTGGTCGAACATGTAAGCCCATCGAGCTGCCTAACGGGTGAATCCATGAGAAACCCGATCCCCCTGTTCGTTGGAGGGACATAACCATACATCTGATTTCGACGGACCGTATGATCGGGGTGTGGTGCTCGTGTTTCGTTAAACCCTGCTCTGGCCATCAACATGGATACCGACCCTTTTGGGGGCTCGGGTGTCTCGTCGCCGATCTTTCGGGGGGCTTCCATGGGATAGCTGAGATGGGACCCAAATATGGACAGTCGTGGACATCAAGGGTATCCGCTACAAGAGATGCAGCCTCACTTAGAGGTCATCCCACTGCTCGCTTTTATTTGTCCCAAGTGGTCTAAAACCCTTGGGGGGGGGGCACCTTCGAACCCGCGACACGTGTATTCCCAAAATCGAGTTGGGTGCTCACCTACCTTACCTGGGTCAGTAGGTCGAAGCCGCCGAGCGCCAAAGCAAGATGAGTTCCCCAAGCGCACAGAAAGTACTACTGTAGCATTTTACCCAAGAGTATTGCCCAGGGTATCATTTTTCTTTTATCACAAAGGAATGCAAGTGAAGAGCAGCAATATCAAAGGAATAGTAGTGTGTTCTAGTGAGGATTTCAATAGGATGGGTAAATGATGTTGTGGGGGCAGTGTGACAGACACCTACGAAATCTACTCTAATAGGTAAGGATGTCCTAGTGAAGGTCAAGCTACGAGGTCAAGCTAGTCCTACTGTGCTCTAATTGCTCATATACATAGCCTAGTAGTGTACACATGAGTATGCTAACGATGAATACTAGGGATTAGTGGTCCAACACATCGGGCATGGGTTTACTCCTGACAACAACATCAGGACAATTCCTGCTAAGATCCTATGGCGGAGCTAAATGTGGGGGGGGGGGGGGGGGGTACAAAGGATGGATGGGGCTGTTACCACCTGCAACCTACCCCTACAACCTGTTAGTCCACGAGATCCAACACTACTTAACTATCTAAGCACCACACTTTCATGTTAAGTAAATACCTTAAGAGTTGTAGTACAAGTACCTTCCTAAGACCGAGACTAACCTAAACATCATTTAACCAATGTTAGGATCCAACACTCTCATATTTATATTAACATAATCATAATATCACCTAATTAGACAATAGTGGTGGTCTATGATGTTTATGATAACAAGATATGAACATTATGACCAGATCATAATAACATCTACACCTAGCACATACATGGACTCCACAATCAAACAAGAAATGTTTTGCCCAAGTATATGAATAAAGGGGGACTAATAATAATATTACTATAAAGCATAAAGTCAAAAAGGGAAAGAAAGATACATGAGCCATACCTTTCCCAATTTGGACTTGAGACTAGAGGATCCTCTACAGCCAAACCTCCACTGTGGTCTAAAGACAACTAGTCTCAATGATAGAATGCTTGAGTGGTGTGTGTGAGAAGTGAGGCCTCTCCCCCTATTTATACACGGAATAGAAGCAGTTTCTGCCATCTTTTGCACGCGAATCAGTCTCCACTGGCTTCAAGGCACCACTAGTAGTCGACACGTGGCGGTTGATTGAGTTTGGCACCAGGACGGAGTCGGTGAAACCCCTGGTTCAGCCTACCTGGTTCTGGTGCCCCTCGGGGTGTGCTTCCTCCATGTCACTAGTAGGTGGGCCCTGACCTTATCCACGTGTGAATTGCCGTTGGACACCCTCGGATACGCCCGAGAATAGGTTCATGGATCCCTGTGATGCCACATGTCATCGCGTGATTGGCTGGTGTTGACGGTCATTATATACCAATTCTGATCGTCAATATTACTCAATTACGTGAGGGAATAAATATTTCTCACACACATCATAGTTAGAAATAACCTAGTTCCACTTATACTTGGAGCAAATGGTGCATGCAAGAATTTTATACAAAATTGAAGTGAATTCAAGGGAGGAATCCTAATGAATACCTTCCCTGCCAATCAGACGCCGACATGTGGCAACACATGGATCAAATGGCCCACCTATAGGAGTATCTAAGGGCATCCAATAGCGTAGCACCACAAAATGGTCAGAGTACCCTCGTGTCAGCCACCTAGAGGAAGCACACCGCGATTGGTGCTAGGACCAGGTCAACTGACTAGGGGGGTCGACCGACCCTTTCCTAGTGCCAAACATGGTCAACTTCCACGTGTCGACTCCCTACGTTAGCTGATAGCGATGGAGACTGATTCACATGCTTTTGGTGGCAGGAAGTGCCTCTACTCCGTGTATAGATAGGGAGGAGAGGCCTCACTGAAAGTGCATCTAGGCATCCCTTGTGGGTTTTGGTTGATTTATGACAATCAAATGAGATCCTAACTAAATTTTTGAGATGAGCACAGGTTTTAATGAAATCATGAAGAAAGCGCAAAACGAAGGGAGAGTGAGGAATCGAGTTGAAAGGAGCTCAGGAAATGATTCTAATATTATTTATATATGGAGTGTGTTGAAGAAACACACCCCAAGATCTCAAGCAAATTTCAATCACTCTCACTGCAAAAAGTTATACAGGTCCGGACAAGTCCGATTTACCCCAGACTTGTCCGATTTCTCTCTGTCCAGAATCGGACAAGTCCTCCCATAGAAGACTTGTCTACACAGTCCAGTTTTCACGGACCGGACTAGTCCGATATCACCGCGAACTTGTCCGATATCTCTCTCACTAAGATCGGACTAGTCCTCCCCAGTGCGGACTAGTCCTCGACACTTCACAATTTGTACGAAGTCGGACAAGTCCAATATCATGTCGGACTAGACCGATATCTTTCTGACCTTAATCGGACAAGTCCGATATCTGCACGGATTAGTCCAAAAACCTTCTTACTAAAAAATCAAAAAGCCTATTCACCCCCCTCTAGGCTACATTCAATTGGTATCAGAGCAGTACTCTTCAAAAAGAGACTAATCGCTCAAAGAGAAGATGTCGGACATGAAGGATGTGCACAAGAGCCTCAACCAAGAGAAGTTTGAAGATGAAAAGGCTCAGAAATTAGAGAAGCTCCTCGACGCCATTCAGGACATCGATGATGATGATGATGAGGAGACGCTTGAACTCAAGGCGCTCCTAAGGAAGAAAGCACTCTCCAAAGGGAAGATGAAGATCGAAGATGAAAAGAATGAGAAGGGGAGTAGTCACACCGACTACTCCCGATATCCTTTTAATTATGATTGCTTGAATTCTACCAACAACCATTACTTGTTGTCAATCACTCTAGGAAAAGCTCCATACTTTGATGGCAATGATTATTCAATGTGGAGGACAAAATGTGAAAATGCATCTAATCTCACATAAACCTAGCTTGTGGCATATAGTGTGTACAGGAATAGATATCCTTGACGATGATGAAGAGCTCACCCCAAGCCAAGAGCAAGCAATTCATCGGAACGCTCAAGCTGCGGCATTCATCACATCATCATTGAGTCGAGACGAGTTCACCAAGGTGGAAGGACTCGAGATTGCAAAAGAAATATGGGACACTTTACAAACTGCACATGAAGGTGATCGTCATGTGCGAGAAGCCAAGATTGAGATGATCGAAGGCGAATTGGGAAGATTCGCCATAGAGAAGATAAGTCACCACAGGACATGTACAATCGGTTGAAGACTCTCGTTAATAAAGTTCGATCATATGGAAGCAAGAAGTGGAATGATCACAAGGTAGTGAAGCTAATTCTCAGAGCCTTCATGCCTCGCAATGTGACTCTATGTTCAATGATTAGAGAAAGCCCCAGGTACAAGAAAATGACACCGGATGAATTGCTTGGAAAGATCATCAACTTTGAGATGATGGAAAAACAAGCAAAACATGTCAAAGAGATTGTCGACCTCACCTCGGCAAAGAAGAAGGTGTCGCCTTGAAGTCCACTTGCAAGCCCTTGTCAAAAGAACCGCTCGAAAGACTCAAGATGAAGATGACAATGATGATGAGAGCAGCGATGTAGATTAAGAAGACATGATCCTATTTATGAAGAAATTCAAGAGGATGGTGAAAAGAAGACAAGTGGGTAGATCAAATGAGGGAAAATACAAATATAAATCAAGATCAAAGTTGAGGCGGGCATTGCTATAACTATGGTGAATATGACTACTTTATAGTTGATTGCCCTTATGAAGAAAACAAGAAGAAGACCAAGGAAGCAAAGCCTCATCCAAGAAGACCTTCAAGAATAAAAAGCTAATTGGACAAGCGCATCTAGGAAAGGAGTGGACTCAAATGATGAGTCCTCATCCGAGGAGGAAGAGGAGATGGCTACCATAGCCATTGAGAAGGCATCCAAGAAATCCACTCTCTTCCCGACTATCGGCGCATGGAAGGACAATGAAACATGCCTAATGGAGAAGGAAGATAAAAGAATGGTAACAACAAAATCTTGCTCCTCACATTCTTTTAATAGTGATAGTGATAACTATGGTGATGATGAAGATATACTAGTTGGATTAGATAAGAAAACTGCTGCTAAAA